>NW_024102832.1:5733246-6333246 GCF_013122585.1 Styela clava | reverse complement strand
ACTAAATTTGGTTTTGACACGAGGCATATTGTTTTCCATTTTTGCTTTTGTAACACTGTAAATATTGTTCATAAAATGTAATTTTTTATGTCACACCTACATGGCCCGTCAGTTTAGGCGGGCAAAATGTTTGGCCCCTGGCCCAAAAACCTTGCCCACCCTTGCTAGAATGTTATCATAACACCATATGAAAATTCTGGCTGTTTGGCGGATCTTCAATATTCATTTATGATAAAACAATATCAAATTTAATGTTTTATTTTTGCAATTTCATTTCGTCATATTTACAAAAATGGCTCTACAGAATGAGGTAAATAAAATAAAAAAGACAATATTCAAAAAATTATAAGATAATTAGATCTCATACTAGTGGGCTAGATAATTAACTTAATAACCGTATCTTGTCATAACAAAACACATTTCTGGTGTGGACCTCAGGGGTTCTCAAACTGGGGCACACTGGGGGTACGTGTTGCATTCCGACTTTTCAAGGAGTACTTTAGATCAACTTTAGGGATATTTTTTCCATAGTTTACAATCTACCTTAAAATATTTGCAGCCCCTAATGTTAATAATATGAATACTTGAGTTTAGGAATTCCTTGGAAAGATATTTTTACCTCAGCTTTTGCCACAACTACAGTAACTACCAAATCTACTTTCGCAGTTCACGTGACTTATTTTGTCCAATCACAGAACGCAAGACAAAACAGCTGATTGATCGCTCGAAGTTACGAAATCTCGGAAGCAAATACCGCCGATACACAGATAATAGCTGATACCACCTAAACATGATATTTGTTGGCTTGTTGCTAAAAAAACATATGATTAGATTGGCTGTCGCTTTTGTATAAGCGTGGATTGCATTCATATCAATAACTTTGTGTGCTTTGATTATTACGAATCACGCAGATTTTCATATTGAATCAAAATAATTATTTTTAGAGGTTCTTAAGAAATGTAGAAATAATAGGTTGCCTAGCTATAGAAAAAAAGTTGAACTTAGCAGCCGAAATCATGAGCAATTTTTGAGGGTATACACCAGCAACTGAAAATTGTCCAAACGATACCAATAAACATGAAATTAGGGAAATCCTGACCTAGATTAGAAATTAAAATGCGATTGGGAAACACTTTGATAGTAGGAAAAAATAAACTGAACAATTGGCAATAAAACAACAAAAGCATTTCATTCGTTTTCTACTTTTATTCCGTGATCTGGTGGAGCTCCATTGTCGCGTTCAGTCGACTTCAACAACCAAAATATTTGGTTTGAATTATTCTTCATCTAAACATGAGAACAATGCTCAAATATACGGACACGAAAGCCAGAACGCAGTAGTATCAAATCTTTCACAGTGTCGGTAGTCTGACCACCAGATCGTTGAAATGTGATCACGAAAGCACGGGACGGTGAGCAATTCTTAATTTTGATGACGTCATCACACACACTTCGAATTGAAAAACGAGTCCTAGGGAGCCCACAGAAATTTTTGAAATAAATAATAATAGCCATCGAGCAACAACAACAAGCTTTAACTACTGAAAATTTCAAATCAATTATTCGTGTAGTTAAAGAGAAAGGCGATTATTTCACAACAACATTATAACAAACGATTCATAGGTCCATTTCGTGTCCAATAAAGCATTAATTAACTTTTTGGTCATTTTTGGTTAACTATCCTGTATATTAAAGGTAATAGAAAGGGATATTTGTTTTGAAGTACGTAGATTTGTACGTAATTAAATCATCACCAATATCATAATTAAATTAAATTAATTAATTGATTTTTTCACCCTAATTTTGGCTGGTACAGCGAGGCAACAGTAACATTTTTGAATTTTGCAATCGGTACAAACTGAAGCATAATATGCTATATTGTCTTACTTTGAACATTGTGGTGGGTCGGTCTAACCACGTTACAATTGAATGTTTAGGATATCGGATATTAATTTAGCTCTCTAGGCTCAACGCGGGGTTGTGTAAACTTGAAAGTAGTGTTTACTAAACTCGAATGAGTTTGGTTTTAGAATCTTGTTCACCAGCAAGTATATATACAAGATAACGTGTTACCCACTTGTTGTGGCTGCCCATAAGTCTTACAGAGTTCTCAACAAAAATTAAGAAAAACGTTTGTCATATAATATTATTTGCTATCACCTGAATGTACGTTTTGATCGGACCTGTCGCGATCAATTCAAAACTGACTTGTCTTTCATCCTTATTTGTATAAACGATTGCACCAGTAATATTCGCATATTCGTCTGGTGTACGGTATATTGTAGGGTTGAATTTACGAAGTAGATTACCTGAATATAAAAGTCCTTTATGCCAAAAATACACGATGGAACTTACATACAAAAGGAACACATTGCTGACAATGATAAATATTAGATTGTTGATGAACGAAGACTATCGCACAAGAAACAAGAGAGCTACGCCCAAATATATGGACACGTCTGTTCGCAGTACAGTACGGTTTACCGTACCGTCAGATCACAGTCTACAAATATATTCACACCAAGCGAAGCAGTACAGTAGGACACGAAATGGCGTCCGATGCCCGCAGAACGTTTAATGACGTCATAGCAAACAAAAACAAATCTCACAGGGCTAACAGAAATATTTAAAATGAATATTTTAATTGATTTTTTAGAAATGATGGAGGCAAATAATAACAATAACAACATAATATTGAAACGATCGTTCTGTCCATTAAACGTGTCCAATAAACTGCAAATGCCACAATGACTATGGAATATTACCTAAACATTCACTTGATTAGACTCAATCATAAAAAAAAGAACAACAAAGTTTCAAAATAAAATACAGGATGCCATGATAATTATGGAATATAAGACATTTACTTAATTGAAGTCAATCATACAAATAAAGCTCAACATCAAATTCGAAATAAACCACGAGATGCCACAGTGATTATGACGTATTAGATGGCTCAGCGACATCTGTAAACAGGATATGCCTCAATGACAACGAAGAATGAATGATATGGTATAGTTGAATTTTCAAACAGGACATGGGTCCCTATTCATAAAATATATTTCAAACTGACCTGACTGTTTATAGCAAGATTCACGGTAAAATAAACGTCCAGTAGGCTTCAGCCATTTTAACATGTTATGGAAAAGTATGCTGACTTCATGGTCATCAAGATACATCAATAACCAGTTGGAAAATATCAAATCCAAGCTGAAAAATATTTTAATTTAATAATTAAATGGCTGAATTGAATAATATAACATTAGGAATTTGTTAACAACGAAGGCCAAGACGAAGAAGAATGTCATTTAATTGATACGATCACGATCAGTATTCGCATTATAATTTTGCTACTTTTGAACTGAGTATTCTTTCTAATTCACTACATTCTTCACAGAAAAATAGCACCAAAAATCAATTTTCGTTAGAAGAAGAACGTTACTTAACACCGAAAAATTTTTGGCCATCATAAGCCCATTTTTGCAACTCACAGATTACCTGTTAGTTTCTAACTCTAGCTCAAGAACATTTTTGCACACAAATTGAATATTCTTGTTATGACCGTTTGTTTCCTTATTTTTGTCGATAAAATTCTTCATGAAGTCGACAGCAATGACAGATTTTGCTTTTTCTGCCAATTTTGTCGTGTATCGCCTGTAAAATTATTCACGTGTATCTATCACAATTTATTCATACCGTGTTTCCACGAAACCCACCCCTAAGACATAGTCTAAAATTTGAAAATTATTTCAATATAAGCCCACACCTTAAAATATGACCTAGTCAATAACGCTAATTTTTTTTTGACCTAGTCGATAGCAAGAAATCTTTCCTAGACGTTTTAAATGATTGATAAATAATCTATGTTTTGCAGTTATTTTGAATAAAAACGTGTTATTTATAAGTAAATGGATATCGGTTTTCATATTTCGTACATTTGAAAATATCGAAATTCTTTACTTCGTAATTTTATATTTAATAAATGAAAATATAAAACATCCCCCCGAATATTAGCCCTAGTGTTATTTTTCGGAAGGAAATTGAAATAAGACCCAGTCTTATTTTCGGGGAAACACGCCCATCGTTTAACTGGGAGATATCAATCCCAATGGTCCGCCATGAGAGCCGTAAAAAGACTATAAACACGGCATACTATACTACTAATATGTACTATCATTTAGCAGAAGTCTAGCAAGTGATCTTCTTAAAATCTTGCCTTTAGAAGCAAAGACAAATTGCTTAAAAATAAGGTTGTGTCACCATCTGGGGCCTAAAACTCAAAGGCCTTGTTTACTGACCGGGTTATTCCGGGCTCCGCTTCCGTGAAAGCTACAGGTACAATATACTTGGAAAACGATAGAAAGTTCATTACACAATTTTATACAAATAAAAATGAGAAAAGCAAAAATAGGTGATTAGACAAATAGCGTCAACAGACTCTCCCCAGTTGTCAATCATGAACGCTGTTCGTAGGTTTAAATTCTGACAGTGATAATTGTGTGCAAGTTGAGGATGCACTTTTTGTTTACGAATGGCGGTTCGTACTACCACAGGCCTATGGGTTTTTCCTCAATTGTTATATAGTTTTGTGTTATGCAAATTAATGTGGATATTGAGCGAGGGTCACTGTTTTTTTTCGTATATTTAAACGGTTTTTTATCCTTTTCGCTCCGTGCGTAATAATCATGAAAATAATGTCTTACCCGATTCCAGCTCCAAGTTCAAGAACATCTTTTTCCTTATAATCAGGCAAATAATTCATAATTTCTTTTATCTCAATATCACTTATTTCAGCACCTTTTGAATCTAACAGCATCTCAGTGACATCGCCATTTTGAGAATGTTTTTCCCAATATGTATTCATTTTGTGGCGACACTGTGACATATCGTATTTTTTAAGTATATATTTATATTCTTTTGTTACAAGAAAAAAATATGTGAGCAAATTTATAACTAATAGAAAACATGGAAATCATGTAAGATATACATCGCCAAAAGTACACGGTTTTTTTATTATTATAAAAATTAACAATATTCATTAAAGTTGACGTTTCAACGTTAAATTGACGTAGATGTAAGTTTGAAATATATATTGTCAGTGTTTCTACCGTTGTTGTAATCGTAACATCGTTTATGTATAGCAACTATTTGCAAATTCAACAGAGTTCAGGAAGACTGAAAATCCACTCGATTGTACAAAACTTCCTCATAGCCTCTGTGTAATGGATGATTTAGCTGACTTGGGTCAAATAATGGAAGGCTACGTTGTTGTCTACGTTGTCTACGTTGCCTATGATAAGCGAATGAGCCTTTCTGCTGCGCAATATACATAATCCTTGCTTTTTGATATGAATAAAGTTATAATGTACTGAATTTTGACATTTATACAATAATCAGTAATTTATTTTTTCACCAATACAGAACGTGCGAAATTGATTTAACTGCTCTTTAGTTGCCATGGCCACATCCTGCACGCATAATATGACCAGAGATCAATCACAAATACATGGCATACACAAAATTCGACTGTCAAAACCGGTATAGTAAGTCTGTGCTGCGCTGAGCACCGACTTTGTAGAAAGTTCGAAGGAAAATCGTGACGGAAAAACAAGGGGGTGAAAAAGTGTGGCTAGGACTCGAGGCAAATTCGAAAAAAAGTGTTTATATATATATAATCACACCAGCTGTTTTATATTATTATATATATATATATATATATATATATATTATAAATGATGCTATTGGCCGAGAACGAATACTTATATGTGACATTAATTTGTGTAACGTTTTGATATAATATATATAGCTCAGTCAATCACCAAAAATAGACTTCACCGAGACGCTGCCATTTGATCAGTCTTGTGTGCAAACTGCAGAACATTTGTTCCACGCCAGCCGCAAATTGAAACACACTTGAACTGAAGCGGTAATTCCCGTTTGTTTTTCAGTCCATTGAACTCGGCATTTATATCATCTTTGCCAAAACAACAAGGAAAATACTCATATTTTATTGCAATCACGCTGCTTTCTTCTATCGGAACTGACTGCCAAAGCTACAGGTTTTCTCTTCATAAAACAAATTGATGTTTACTAGTCAAGATCTAACGATTGCGGACGACTCATTCGTGTAAGAATATACGACTATCTTATGAATTGGCCTGAATGTCGACCATCGCAATACTAATAACATTGTAATCGGAAATTAGTATTTGTGCATAATAGGACATTCAAGATAATTCAATGATCTTCAGTTCAGATTCCCGAGTAAAGGTTAAAACGAATGAAATTACAAACATATTCTTTTTTATTACATATTATGACGTTTTCGCACAATTATTATTTCGGAGATGTGATCTTTCTTGCAATTGCTGGATACGAAATGGAGCTATGTATCGTTTTGTTATTGTCATTATGTTGTTGTTGGTATCTTTTTTATTGTCTCTCCTCGCCTTCTTTTTACCTACTAGATCAATTGCTTCGAAACTGTCATTGGTTAAAGATTGTTGTTGTATCCAGAATCTATTACTTTTATTTATTTCACAAATTTATCTGGGCTCTATGGGATTCGTTTTTCACCCCGAAGTTTAGTGTGACGACGGTGTGTTTAGTGTGCATAAGAATTAAAAATGACGTGTAGTGGTTATTATCATCGCCACAGGGCCTTGGACAGCTCGGGTACCGGTACTGGTAATTTACAGTAACTGTCTTGTTTTCTAAAGTTATCAGGGGGGGGGGGGGTAAAACAATTTCCGTGGCCGAAACACTGAAAAATCGTTGGATCTTTTGTACAAAGCCCCGCTACAATCTGCATTCCTTACCCGAACCCTAATTTTCTTACTTTGGGCGCGGGGTGGGGTTATTTGTTTTTGGGAGCGTCGTACAAAAGATTCCAATCGTTTCACATAGCAACCAATCGAATTTTAAATGCCCTTCGAGGCTTCAAATTCGGTCCTTTAAAGTTAGAAAATTCGATAAATATTTTATATGAAATCCTTCCATTTTCCTATCACTCCTTATTTCCTCCAAATATACCTAATCATGTTGTTAAACGTGAATAACAAATTAATACTAACCTCGTTTTAATATATTTTACAAAAAAGTAAGTCATGGCTTGAAGATTAATATATCACAAAAAATTAAAATCTTTAGTCTTATGAATTTATCTTGGATCATGGTTATTCATACATAGTCCAAAGAAGATACAGGTGAAAGGATGTGGCAATAATAACAGTGTTAGGCACTTGGCACAGTGAATGGCAGGTACGGTAAACGGAAATCGGTGGACATAAATTCTCAAAAATTTTTGTCGCCGACTCGACAAGAACTGCTTCAATCTGGAATGAACCGGTATTTTCCGGTGTTCTGTATATGAACGTATTTTTTCAGGGTCAAATCAAGGTTGGTGTTACCCTTCCTTCAGAAATTCCCAATTAACTAAGTCTAATAAATACGATATTGAGATAAAACCATAGTAAAAATGTATATTCCACCAAATTATGTCAAAGAGGATTATGTGGTTCCAGAAGCCAATGATGCGACATAGTCTCGATCCAGCTTATATCTTGTGGCAACCTGAAATCTTGACACCAAGTCTGTCATGAGTTTAGGCCTTGGATTTCTCTGGCGCATGTGTCGTGGTACATGTTGAGGCAGATTCAAAGATTTTGTGGCGTCTTTGGAACTTCGTGGCACCTGACGCCTGATCGCTCGTGATGTATATGGAACTGGCGCCTGTGCCACCCATCGGTGAATAGTTGAAGCTGAATTCTTCCTTTCGCCAAAAATACGATAAATTTTCGTTCCCATAGCTTGTTTATCGCCTTTTGCATCCAATATTTTTTCGTTGTTGATACCGCTATTCATTTCAACAACAGGGGTTTGATTGTACCGGTGGTCTTCATGTGCGTATGAAAAACTGACATTATTCAAAGACTCTCTGTCGGCGTTTGCAGAAGGTTTAGGTACACGAGGAAGGTTTTCCAATGCAACCTGAATGAATAAATAGACTTTCAAAGAAAACAAAAGACCAATGCCCATAACGGCGAGGGTGAAATTGTGATAAATGTCATATGACAGGAGTTTTTATTGTGTCATATGTGTGAATTACGTGAATTATGAAAACGGCAAAATATTCGTGTGAAAGTCACAATAAATAATTAAGCAAAAATAAAAATCATAGCTATTTATCCACTTTCAAGTACTAAAAATTTAAAATTGATTGGTCTTTCAGTTTCGAAAAAAACTTTACCTGTGCAAGGAAAGCATCCCTTTGTTCGACAACTTCAAGATGTTTATTCTTTTGATATTTCTTTTCACGTTGACGTTCTTTTAATTCTTGAAGTTTAGCCTTTCTTTCTTGTGAATGCTTTCTTTTTGCTTCCAAGTATGCTTCTAAATATTGTGCGTATCGATCAATATCTTCCGTAAATTGCGTCAAAGATGACGTTTTACGATCTTCCGTTACGTATCGTGCGTCATTGTCATTCTTGTTGTGAGCGTCAAAGTTTTCGTTTAAACTTTGATTTTCTCTGGCAACTTGTTCATGATATAGCGCCACCTGATGGGCAATGTAATTACGCAAAACTTTCTCATTTGGAGTATTCGGCGTGACGCTGTGTTGTGTCAGGCGATCTTTCACGAAAGCTGTATAAGCCCCAGATTCTACTTCTCGATGACGGGAGGCTTCGCTTGAGATCACCGGCTGTGAATAGCTAACTCTTTCTGATGCTTGCACCATCCTGTTGCGTCTCTCCAGTTGTTTGTGGACGACCTTATTCGAAGATGCGATTGCTTTTCCATACTTCGACCTAAGGCAAGTTTGAATTAGATAATACATATAAATTTTAATGTTATATCTGAGAAACACTAATGCAAATTTCGGCGCTCCAGTATGTGTAACAATATAGAGATAACTGATTTTGTTCGCCTACTTTACACCAAGTTGTGTAAAGAGACTGGAACCTATGGGCAGGGGGATGTTCACTCTGCTAACACAGACAGTCCCCGAACCCATAATAGAACTAAAATATGGAAAATTAAAATAAAATTATGGCCTAACCTGGTACACATACTACGGGAGTAAACAAATTTCAACACAACCACCCCAAGATAATAATAAATACTATATATCGTAACCTGATTATTGGAACGGACATCGTTTGATTAAGATGTTTATACTGTGCATCTTCTGAACGCTTGCTTGCTGACTTGAATAGTTGGAGGGTATGTGAGGCGGCTGGCTCGTTTGAATCATCCCAGGCCGGTGTGAGATAATGAACGTCCGCTTCATTGGTAGGCCCTCGAGTTTCGTTAAGCTGTTTTTCGTAAGTGTAATATCGCTCTAATGTCGAGTCAAAATAATCTCCATACAAGCCGTGAATTATCCGCTTGATTTCATGCAGTGACGGTTTTGAAAATTTAGACCCTCCCTGAAAAATGATATAATCTTTTTAAGAACGATTGCTGTTTCCGAAAATTGTACAGAAAATGTAAGCATTGCGCTATAACATTGAAAATCTGATAATGTATATGTCTTCTCTACTGTGGGTATTTGACAAACGAGTTCCGTGCGCTCTAAGTAGGGCTGGACATTTCGAATTGAAAAGTAATTTATTCGAATCAGTTCAGACAAGAATTTCCAAGTATTTGTGATTTGATTCGAAAAAAAGAAATATTCGATTCAATTCTGGAATCATTAGATATTCAAAAAGTCCTAAGACTTAATTTGATGTGGCCCACTTGAATTGTACACTGCACAGCAACCCCAAATTAAATATTATAAATTAATACACTGAACGTTTGCTTATCTGTATTCTCTTGCTACACATTACGTGTTTAGTGACACGATAGGTTTAAAAAACCCATTTTTGTCTTCTTGAATTATATATATCATTCTATTAAATAAAATTTCACCCGCGGCCATAGCAATTTTTACCTCATAGTTGAGTTCTCTATGTTGCCCAATACTTTTCCCAAGAATTGGTAGCTTGACCTTATTGTCAGGAGATTCGTAAGTCGGAGTAGGTTCTTTGCCAACCGGTGGAGAACAGTTGGTGCCAACATCACGAGTTGTAGGAGGATCCTCGTCTCGATCTTTTAATTGTACATCAGGCTCTGGAATGTCATATTACATAAGGTTGAAAAGGGGATAAATATGAATATTTGGTGACAGTGGTATTAGTATGGGTTCAAATATCCGTAAAACAACAAAAAAAATCATAGGTGCAATTGTCGTGGGTTCAAATGTAATGGCACCTAAATATTAGGTTATCTGGAGAATTGTAGATTAAAAATTGTGTTGAATATTCGTGATGATTTAGTATTAGTGGTATATATCCTGATACAACTATCGTTCTGGAACTGAAATGCTGGGTAATTGGTCATACCCTCTTGTATTTTCGGCAAACTTGATTGTGTCCTATCTCCATATTGTGTATTGTGTGCTTTCTTCCGTCTACTCGGAGTTCCAGTCGGAGCAGAGTTAGTCGCCTCCAGAACTTCCGGGGCTGTTCGTCCTCTTATTGACACCCCACTCAATTCGGGTAAGGGTTTATTTGTTACCCTTGACATATCTAGAGACCATTCAAATTTTTCTGTTTTTCTTTTGTGCGAATCTTGTGGATCTGACTTTGTGAGAGACGGCAAAGTTATTTCTTGTTTACGGGTAACTTTTTGATCATTACTCCTTGTTGTCTTTTTGATGACAACTTTCATTTCGCCAGGAAGTTCGTCCGAATGTGTTTTCGTGTTGGGCTGTCCGTCAGTTTGCTTGTTTTTGTATGGCTTGGTAGCAGAACGTGAAATATGGTGCGTCAAATCACGCAATATTTGTCTCTCAATTAATTTCATTACATTGTGTGATTTTTGACTGCCGGCACCACCACGTGATTTCGAGTTTGTCATACTTTGTTGCGTCAAGGATTCTATAAGAAAAACGGATTTGGTGAATGGAACTGCGCAGTTTGGAAAACCCCGATCGCCGAAAACTACACAATTAAGAAAGAGTTTTATATCACAAACATAGAGCAAACATAAATTACAAATTATGCAGTGTTGGATGGTTAAACTACAAGACTTACCTTTTTCAGATAAATTGTTTTCACTTCTCGTTTGCAATGTCATTTCAGAACAGAAAGATTCGTTTTCTAGGTTTCCCTTTTCTATTCTACCATACGTTATATTGTTCAATTCCGAAAGTTGGTGCATAAGATGTTTAACGGTATCATTGTGATATAGATTCCTAGAATTTGTGATTTCTTTCATCAAAGAAGGGTTTGAACCTGGTTTATACGTTCGGCGTCCTCTCGTGGAATGCTTATTCCCGTCTGTGACGTTGCTATCGCCACCAGTCGCAACACGCTTCAAATCATACAGTTTTAAAGCGTGTCTGTGACCATGGAGTGAACGAAGTTCGATAAGAGCTCTTTGTGCGGCAGATGGCTCCGGTTTTGGAAGCGCTGGTTCAGTGGGAGTCTCTTCCTGTTTTCGAGGTAAACTTGGCACTCCGGCAGGCAGAACAACTGTCTTTGACTTCCCGTCAAATGAGCTGAAATGATACATGCTCACAAGTTTAATTATTTCAATACAATACACTTCAGTTAATAGACTACGTTGCAACTTCTTATAGTTTTAAGTAGCTTGTTGCCATAAAATCATAATATTTGGAAAAACTTGACCCAGTGACAAGCACTTCATTTTAAATATATTGTGCTGTCGTTATCCGGTTGGCTGCAATTAGCCCTACTGGGTAGTAGGAGCAGCCGGACAGGTAAGATTTCAAAAATGTCGCTCCCTATGTATCAAAATGAATTTCGTATTCAGTATTTTGTCAAACGTCTCTTAAGCAGCCCAACAAAATATATATATCCTGCATGTTAGAATAAAAACTATCAAAAATAACTTGGAAAAATCGAAGCAGACAGCTTACCGACAAATCTAGACGATTTCGGAACGACGCTATGGAATACTAGATAACTGCAAAAGTAACACACATTCCCACCTTGTGTCATAATTCTTTGGTATCACATTCATTTTATACGATAACTAAACCTTCTTTCCCAGGGAAACTCAAAAGTTCCAAAAAATTACAAAGCTACTTGTGCCTCTGTTAGCCGACTCAGTGGAACCCAAAAGACAACCCAAATGGGATGTAATGTTATACTCAGTAACATGACAACTCCTCCTTTATCTATGTTTAAAGGTATGTTGTACAATAGGAACAACACGCCTAACAAATCAGTGCTGTAATAAGATACTAATTAACCCCTTGTTCTCTTCAAGATTATACAACCGCTTTGAAAGTTCCGTATGATCCAAATCCGTATCCGTATGATCAAAATGTGTTATTATTTTTCTTAAGCTTTCCTATAATTAGTTACTTGAGCCCCATGTGTATACATCTTTACTTGTATTTCAGTTTTAAGAAGACTTTTTAAATGGATGCCTAAAAAGTAAACATTAGCGCGAACGCATTTGAAAATGATCGTGTGTTCACAGCTATTCTTGTCAGAGACGGGATTCACACAAACGAAAAAAACTTCCATCATATGCTTTTGGGCGATGTAGACAGCGCAGTTAGCTTAAACTGAAAATATGAGCCAAGGCCCCCTCCGAAAAACGTATTGGAATACCTAAATATTAATATATATATTAAATACACACAACTCCATAAACCGAAAATAGTCGCTGTCCGTATACAAAACACTAAAAGACAACCAATGGAGTAGCGTCATGACCTAATAGGGCCAAAACCTGACAAACTCCGACATGCACCTATTAAATAGGCCCGGTTTTGGCCGGATTTGAAACTCTGAATTCCTCGAAATTTCAGACATATATACCAATGGCCATAAAAAAGCTCAAATACTCGACGGGAACTCAATACGCTTTAGGTTAAATAAGCGTTCTTCGCAGCCTATTAATGAAGGCTCACGCAGGCTGAAGCTTTCGCACCAAAATTTGATGTTCTCTTGGAGTTTGAGTTGGACCCGGAATTGTTTATAATCCGGAGTGAGAGTTAAACTTTTTTTCAAGTCGGGTCGGTTTGCAAATCTTCCCGATTTCACACCTCTGTATCTGTGAACTAATGGCCCACATGATTATTTCCAAAACTACTCCAAGATGTGTTGATAAGATAGAAAAATAAGCAAAATTAAAATATACCAAACGGTTATCAAAGCATGAAATTATGTATAAAAAGGGTATCTCCCTAAAAGAACCATCTTTTAGTATCTTGATTGTGTCCCGTGTCTTCATTGTTAGTGGAGAATTTTTTTTTCTCACAATTTGAGGCCCTATTTTTCAAACTCATGGTCCAAAATGACAGAGAAAATTTGACCAGCAAACGTCCACTTTTTCTACTCTTATCTATTTTCGTATTGAAGGATTCGAGGTTATAGCCAAGTTGCTAATTAACACGGAACAGAAATAGTCATACCTCTAGTTTTTCAGGGAAATTTACTAAAAACCCACTGGATACCCGGCTAGTTAAACACCCCTCAACAAGTGAATAATATCTATAGTTGTTTTCTAATATTAATATATCATAAAACATCAAAATGCGGAAAAAAAACTTACCCTTATATTGAAGATAATCCTCAATCGAGACCAACTGTGTTTTCTCAGTTGTCCAGTAGTTTGATTACAGAACAATAATAATACGTATTCTACCGTTGATCGCACGGGTTCTGAGTTTGCGTTTCTGATTTTCTAGCTGCTCAAAACAATCAAATCGTTATCTCAAGTGTCATTGGGTAAACTTTGAGATCAATTGACAAACATACATTTTCTTGTTTTATCGTGTCAAGGGCCTTCTCGTAATACGGAGGTTTTGAGGTATAATACCCAGGCTAATTTTTGAGACGCCCTTGAGATCGTAGTTCAGAAACACGCCACTTTTATTACTGGGCACTTGGTCGACGTCCAGACATTTAATCTAACACGTGATATAATATATAACCAATCAGTGGGAACGTATTGAAATTGATAATTTTCTACAATAAAACGCTACAATATTTTCCTGAATATCTCTTGAAAGGTGGGCTGTATGGTTGTAACAACAACACAAATTGAATTGCACTTTTCTCGTAATGCTACTCATTTCTGAATCAAACTTAAATGGCCATACAAGACCCCAACAATACGATAGACGTTTCCAATAAGTGGAAACGTATTAACATTGATAATTTCCTTCAATTTAAAAAAAACTACAATATTTTTACTGACTAGCTCAGTAGCTCTTGGAAGGTAGGAAATATGGTTGTAACAATACAAAATGAATTGCACTTTCCTTTTGATGCTACTTATTTCTGAGTCAAACGTAAATGGCTATGCAAGACCCTAACAATAAGATAGATCCTCTGGAAGTGAATATTCTCGCCGATGATTTTGTTTCTTGTTTGTCTTCAATACACATGTGACAGATGATGAATTCTGCTGTCAGAATTTACTATTGTCCAAGTATCCAAGTCTAAAACCACAATCCAGCCCTGTCGATCATTCGTTCTTGACCTTCCATTTCAACTTATGGCACAAAGGAATACTTTAAATACATATTTGAATTGGGTCATTACCAAGCAATTGATGCTAAAATATAAACTGTGAATCCGGGACGGATTTACTCACAAATATTCGCCTCCAACAAAAGCTCTCAGAATAGACAAATTTTACGTTGGTTACAAATATATACATATATTGTATTTTTGTTTCTAACCGACTTTGTGGTAATGACTAAGGATAATATACAAACAAAATTATGAACATATTTATACCGGTATATGGAATTGAAGCTTGTCTATTTAACTTTATAAATAGGCTTCTAAAATTTAGCTATTTAGGATTAAATTTGCGCCAATAAATGCTTACCATACCTTTTCTACGACTCTCATTCAATTGTGTACTTTTTATAAACTAGAAAAACTGTAAATATATCTGTAAAATAGGCTATAATACAAAGGTATTTCTATATTGAAACTAATATTCCACCCCATTACCAATGAACTATTTAAAATATCACACCACCTCCATAACTGTAGCCAGGTGTTCAATTTTCAAGCTTAATTAAAGTTTCATTCCTAAAATGCTGTACGCGTTATCAACTTTCTAACAGACAAACGATCTAAAATAATCTGAGATCAACCATATTCACACACAAATTTAGAACATATAAAACCGCGTTTAGACAACTTCAGGCCGCGCCATGATTTATATCAAGAAAGTAAACAAAAGTAATTGACATCACGAATTATTGCCTCTGAAATATGTATTCCTCACGCGTTTGTGTCAGCGTAGGAGCGGTTTAATTGGCCTCCCTGAATTAATTACCAACATATTTGGTTGCTGAGCATCTGGCGGATCAGCTGCCATTCGAAATGTTAAATTCATTACGTCGGGCGGTTAAATTGAAATCATGAATATTCCTCCTTAGTTTCACTACTGGAGACTGCAATTGCCGGGACTGTTTATCTTTCACCCTAGCATTAGGTACCAAGACCACCAGATAGTGCGTCTTCAGGAAAGAGGAAAAGCCAAATCAAACAAAAAAAGATTTGTAGCAGAAATCTATCCTAATAAATCAAGATAACTACAAACGTATTGAGCATTACAGTGAATACATTTCCATTTTTTATTTATTTTCTTCGTTTTTAATGAAAGCTTGAATACCTAAACATTGTTCCAATCGGCTAACAAAGCTTGTGCTTGATAATTACCCAAAAGGATCCAAAACAGGCGTTCCCAAAGTTGATTGGCCGCGGGCCAAAATTCGAAGCAGAAGGATATTCCCGGGCTAGAAAACTTGGAATAACAACCACGACTTTCAACAAGAAGTTGCAACTGATAGTGAGTGACTAATGAAGTTACTTGCTCATTTGGCACACGGCCTCGTATAAATGGCTACTTATGGCTTGTTTTGTCACAAAAAAAACATCCCAATGTATATAAATATAAAAAAAACGAAATGCCAACATAATTTAGTTGTGTATTTTTGTATATATATACATGTAATTAGGGTTGGCTCGAAATAAGACGTTCAGAATGTGGCTCCAATTCAATACATTGTATTCGCAACAACGCTTCCAATTGATTATCTGTCAGTCTGGACCGAAGTTTTGATTTGTTAAGGCGTTAATTGTGTTGTTAGAAAGATTGAAGCTGTGTGATAAAATAAACTACTGACTGGAAAATTCACTTTTTACATCAGTAGAAATTACTTCCAAAACTGCAGCATACATTCGCGGAAAAATTGCTCTTCAACATACGGGCGATTCTATTTAGCGATATTGTGGGCTACAATATAACTGGCCAATATCGTGGATTCACTTTTATTTAACATTTTTTAAACGTGTTTGTTTGACTTTTGTATGAATTAAGAAATGAATTAAATTGTGAAATACGCTTGTCAACTGATCATGATTTGAAGAATGCTTCGTCCCACAATGGCACCTAAAGTTGTATTACTTCGGAACTGGAATATTTTGCTGCCATTTATCTAAAAACGTCTATTGTCAGTGTCTAGTTTTCGTTTTTTGACATCTTCAAGTTTCTTTTTATATAGGGCTGATACCTAAAATACCGGTACGTAAAATAAGATACCGGTATAATTGAATTGTTACCAATATATACGTGTTTAAACAGTGATAATGATGTAACAATTGTCGGTATCTCAAACGCAAAAAGGTAAACACATTGAACGTATATTAGTATTTATTTACGGTTAAAGTTTAACCGTTAATTATTTCACTCAAGTTCGGAAAGCCATTCCAAATCATTACGCGGCCCGCAATTAGCCCGCGGTTTGAGAACCTCTGAGCTAAAAGAATACTATGGCCACTGGGTCAAATTATATATTGTACGTGTATATATTTACTCCAATGTGGTGAGATGTCCACCGAGCTTCGCTTGAAAAGAAATTGTTTTCAAGCAGGGGCGCAAGCATTATATTAACCGGTTCAAAGTCCCGATTGCCTCTTTCGTCAACTACAATCACTCGTTAGCACCTGCGTTCATATGCCGACACCGAATACCAAATATAGATTTCACACTTTCACTGCAATGCTCATGAATTTTTCCCAAATGTGAATCTAACGTTTACAAATACGACTGTATATATGAACTTCACGTATCAAGCCACAGGGAAGAAAGCGGATACAATGAAATACACGATTTGACGGCAACATCGACTGAAGACTATCTGCGATTTGAAGACAATTCGTTCAACGCTGATCTACAGAAATCTCGATTTCAACTATACCAACCTCTAGTATTAGTCCGTACTTTGGTTGACGGAAGTCCGAACTACTAACCTCCTCGACGCTTTCAATACTAAACCACACTGATGGATGAGGAATATACAGCTTGATGTGAGAGGGTTGTTGGCACCCCCAAACAAGCTGTTGGGTTTTGTGGTTTCGCTGATACAATACATCAAGGGCAAAGTTCCGCAAAACGATCAATAAAATGAACAAATCAAAGTTTTTCGCTGATGAATAACGTGCCCAACATGTTCAGTAAATATATCAAGCGTCGGCGATTGTCAGAGATATCGTTTGGGGTTTCAATGACAATACATATATAGAGATATATGAATACACGCCTTTTTCAATTTGTTATGTGTGATAAGAAGTCAAAAACTTCTTATTTGCAATGAAATGACGATTGGAATAATTTTTTTTATATATAATAACTGTGCCTCAAAATTATACATAGATTATAGGTCATTATAATACAGGAGACATGATTGCTCGCAGAATATATGTTTTCTCACACTGTCTAAACCCCATTATCCTATGTGAAATCAAAATACAAAATGTGTACATAAGCAATACATGTTTCAAGAAAACTCAAGACACATAAAAGAGAAGATTCCCTCAGCTAGAAACAAGGTACAATACACTAAGACAACCAGCCATTTACTATATTTATACAATTAATTTTAAAATTTTGAACATCACTACTGATATACCTATTGTGACAGCTTTTAAATGAACCTGGTAAAACAATACAAGTTAATTTTTTCACAGCAAATTTATTTCTAATAAATCTCCTATTATGACGATGCTTTAAATAGATATAAGTAATCAATATTTGGGTTGTGAACTCTTCAAACCAAGACAAATTGCCAGGTGTACTACACCGAATACTTATGTATAACTAGCTTCATGAACGATTCCAACAAAGCAAGCCTATTTCACATAATAATAATAATATAGAACATATTAATAATGCACCAGAAATAAGCACAGGATACAAGGATTTATACACATTACACCACAATATATATCGTGATGTGCAAGACAGAATAATATCACTTTCCTGGGTTCAATATCTGCTAAGCTGGTTTCAAAGCTTGACCTCCTGCATCTACTACTCTATCAGCAAGATGGTTTGGTACCATTGGCTGTCCGAACCTGAAATATAAAATGGTTAGCGCTTCAAAAAGAATGTCAGTGCAAGCTGAAATGTACTCAATACCCAAATTTTAAAACAACTTGGTATGCTTGATGAATATGAGAATAAAATTATGTGACTGAGATTATTACCATATTATACAAAGTAATCAGAATATATGCCAAATTATATATCATTTAGTTGTTTGATTTGAGATTGTTTTTTTAACATAATGACTTCTACAAGAGTAATATTCAGCAATTGCATAATACTAGATAGCCTTAGAATACTAACGTTTGCAATAATACATATTTATATAACTTCCTTATTAACAAACGACTCAACAAAAAACGGGGAGTGTAATGGGGTTTGAGACATGGGTCAAATCTATGTAGGGTCACTTCGAGTTAGTGACTTCAGTCGATATCGCCTCAAAATAGCAGCAACTCGACTTGTACTCAAAAAGTGCAGTTTCTCAACTATATCAATGCTACTCAAACTTGCGCAAAAAAAACTTACTTTTCATAACACAATTCCGCGATATGTCTCATGCAGTCTTCAGTATAGGCGTATTTATAAAGTATAATGTATAGCAGGGTATGTACAATCAACATATAGAAGAAAAATACAGTCCGGGCCATTTTACTAGACAAAATAAATTTTCCAAGATTGAGAGTGAGCTGTAAAAAAAAATTGATTGTTTTTATACTTACGAAGAAACTAAAGATGTTTTCATTTTCTTCAAATGGAACAAAAAACAGCATACCTAGCATATAGTTTTGCAGACATATATTTTGACCAACATTTTTTAACTATGTATTTAATAAATAAGGTTCTATGGTCACTGAGCTAAATCTAGCAACCAAATTCATTTCAATTACCGTATTCACCCATCGCATCTCGGCTTGGTGGTGTGACGCATAATGCTCAGCGTAATGCTCAGCATAATGCTCGCCACCTCACCTCAAGTTACCCATCAAATCCATGCATGTTAAACAAATAACTGACTAACTAATCCAATACACGACATGGACTGGTAATTGGACGAGCCACAGTTCGCCCTACAAATAAGCCACCTGGACTATGTTGGCGTAACCACGGTCGGAAATCATTGTTCTAGTAAATTATTAAAGCAAACAAATTCGAACACGTGGACCCACATAGGATAACCACAGCGTGCGTGCAACGAGCATGTTCCAAAAATTTAACATAAAAATATCATAATAAGACCTTATCGTGTGGACCCAAATTCATGTATTTTCTCTGTTTCTCTCGTTTATTAAAGCTTGTAAATGGATCCAAATGTTCTTCGTATTGAGTGGAATATCTTTTCGAAGTAACATCATCTTGCACTTGAACCTGAAATACCAATGAAGGATAGCTTTCACCAGCTCAAGCCATCAAAAGTGATCTGTTAACCTGGACACATCGGTATCAACTTTAACCAATTTCAGGTATTCATATGATTTTTCTGGTTATCAACTCGCATATAAAAAATTCTTTATGCTGAACTGTGCTTGTAGTGCTTTTTCACACTGGCGGATCGTACCAATGACATGTTGACAACGTAAAAAAAAAGACCACGGGCAGTTTATCAAAAGTCATGATGTACTTTTAACAAACCATCAATTTATTATTTATTGTTATTTTTTACACGAAAGCTTTCAATTTAAATCTCAAAAAATAGACACCTACTTTAGAAATGAAAAAGAAAATTACTACACAGTTTCTATGGTTCAGCACTGGGCCACTGGTTGAGAGCCGGTGTATTAGAACTACCTGAGATTATCCATACCTTAGTAGACGGATAACTCTGTAAAAACTTGATCTTCTCATATAACTTAACATTGTCTGTTCTCATCCCATCCAATTCATTCTGTTGTCGATTGTAATTTTGTTGCAGCATGTAATTTTCCTAAAATTATGAATAACAGCATTCTTTAGGAACGCCACTAGAAATAGAAATAACATTTGATAACTGACAAAAGGGGCTTTCAATTTGTTTCAACATGAATCAATAAATTTGTTTTAACATGAATAGGCCTGTCAAGAGCAAATATGAATTGAGATAGTAAATCGTAAATAGGACTTAGGTATAGGCTTTGCAACGCAAAGGGATTGGAATTACTTGCACGTGCCAGATTAAAATAATTAAAAACTCGTGCGCTATTTGAAATTGGCGCTTTTCCAGAAGCCGCACAATTTTTCTTTGCGAGCCACATTTGGCCCACTGGTCGTAGGTTGCACACCCCTGCCTTAAAAAATTGAGATCCTAAAAAAGACGTATAGATCAAATTGTCGTTTCATCCATAGCATAGCGCCATTATAATCAGTCATTGTCAACACAATGGCAGATGAAAAACATTTGATATGGTAATCAAAATCGCCCAAATTTGAATATTTACATTTCAAAACATTTCATTATTCCGTTCCATCCACGTATTTTCAACATGTTTTTCGGATAAAACATACTTTCACCTTACAATCTTTCATTTGTAGCTTATTGTTGGTTATTTATTTTGAGGTTTGAGAACCACTGTGGTATAAAATACCCACCCGTATGGCAATAATAATTGGTACACATGTTAAAAAAACATTTATCAATACAAACAAATTCAACTTACTGCCTCTAGTTCTTGGTTTCGGACCCTGAATCTCTCTCTTTGACTTGTTACAATTGCGAGAAGTGAATCAGTACCAGATGAAGTATCAGCTACGACACCTAGAAAAGAAATTTTCATATTTACCTGTAGAAGAATGCCACTTAATGACCCCACGACGAATTACTGGACAGGGTTTTCTGCAATATTACACAATTTATTCTACATAATATTGTTCAGTGTATGGATGTTGTTATTGCAGGGTACGTATCTATTACTTGAGCTATGATCAATCTATCATTGGTCAGCCTAGTGAAATTTATTTTTTTAACCAGTAAAAATCATAAATTGAAATAAACAAATTGCAAGAAAAAACATAATCACACAAAAAGAAGCAGGGATGCCAATCTGGTTATCGAGCACCAACACCCAACATTCTAATATATGATTGATGACATGATGATTATTCGTGATTATAGCTTTTATACCTTTGACGATAAAACGACCAACATTACTCTCTAAATATTACATATATTGGGAAGCCAACGTTCCAAATGGACATAGTATTCCCTAATGTTTCACCATTTACTTAGGGTAAAATTAGATGAAAAAATTTTGAGCTGAATAACTTGAATGACTTCAAAAATGGTGAATGCTTTTACAGGCCTCGTTCAGAAAAAGAGTAAATAAAATTAGGTGAATAAATAATGATAAATTATAAAATGGTTGTTTTGGGGAATGAAAAAATATATAAAAACATTTTACTAGCTACTTTTCTGCACTTACCAGTTGATTGTTTGACAGCTCCGGCTACTAATTCAGAAGACATGTCAGAAACAGTATTGGGAGCTCCCTGGAAATACAGAAAAATTTGTCAACGAGATAAACTCTAAATGATTGAATCATTGAAGAAATAATTTCACCACATTTTTCCATAGGATATAGAATTGAAGTTACGCTATCAAAAGGTGAGTTTATTAGAGAAATTTTTTTTTTATTTGTCAAAACATGAAACACACAATATCTACATACAAATGAATAATAAATAAACAGATATTTTTGGTTTATGACTGGTCGGCAAAGATACAACAACTTTTAGGGTCATCAGAGTCTATTGCCATGGTGCAGAAACTCACGGTATATTACAAAACACAAATCAAGTTCTTTTTAGTCTC
Organism: Styela clava; assembly: GCF_013122585.1. Classification (NCBI taxonomy): domain Eukaryota; kingdom Metazoa; phylum Chordata; class Ascidiacea; order Stolidobranchia; family Styelidae; genus Styela; species Styela clava. Next base: position 6,311,087 of record NW_024102832.1, on the reverse strand, counting down.
ATCTGATGAATGGAATATACCTGACAAATTTACACTAAAATCTAGCAAAAGACTGGTATAAAATAACATTTGTTTATTTGGTGCTATTCAACTTCGCACATCATTTTTCCAATAATCCGCGAGAGATAATTTCACGCACAATTTTTCGATCCACCCATGGAACTTTATTCAACGAATATCTACAAAGAATTGTAGACACCTGGTTCCAAACCTTGGCAAAATTTACTCCATTGATTTCCATATATAGCAATGATACAACTGAACTTTATCACAGGATAACTCATTTTTCAAAAGATAATTGAAATGAAAAAAGTCTAGGTTTAATGGGACAAAAAACTAACATCAGGTCCTGGTCGGTAAGTTGTCGATGATGATCCTTGCATTACAATAAGGTCTTGCTCAAGTTGTCTGATTAACTGTTGTTGTTGTTCCAATTTTTGAGCAGATTCCATTTTGTCTTTTTCCGCAATTTCACATCTCTCTGTAGATGTAAAATAAAAGAAGTTACAAGGACTATCTGCTTAATTGGGTATTATTCAATTGTATTATTAAATATAATAAAGCATCTCCATCCCCCTAGCACTCAAATACAGAACTCTCACTCAAAAAAATGAGGCTTACAAATTAATTCTAGCTTTACCGAAGAAAACATGAAAATAGCTGTGAATACCAACTGAGATATTTCTATAACAACTTCTGATAATATATGAAAGCAGAGTCCAAGATAACTACTGCAAACAAATTAAATCAAGTTTTTCTGCTTTACTATTGAACACTCTGAGCATAGTAGCACTACTGGTATTCAATAATTCAGTTGTTCTCAAACTGTACATAATGATACCTTGGTGGTTTATTATAATTTTTTTAAGATGTACGATCATTTTATTCGTAGCAGTACCCAGTTAAGTAAATTGTAAGACATTTCAGAGTAGTTTTATCACTTCAGCAACACCCATGGAACTTCTCCGAGGGCGTCACAAAGTATGCAAGCAAATCAAAAATTGTATCAATTTTAGCTAGTTTTTACAGAAAAATAGTCTCAAATTCATTATTTTCTTGGGGACTTTTGTAACATTTCAAAGTATTATACAAGTGTATGCTGTTGAATCAAACTACAACAAATCAAAAAATAAATAAAAATTTGTGTTGCACACATCAACAACATTTATTGTGAAATGTAAAGACCGAAATATGGTTTTGAAGATCATATAGAGCAGGCTTGATTTTTAGATCAGCTACCCAATACGCTGCTACCAAGTGAGTGCAGTATTAAAAGTAAAGACATGTACTTTATTGAATAAATCGATTGTTACTAGCCTAAATAAAAACGATAATAAATGTATCATGACATGTGTGAAGTTTTTCTGTAAAAAAACAGAAAACAAAGAAGTGAACAATGATTATGGTGACAAAAGTGTAGGGAAACCAAATGCCACATAAAGTTAGATAAAAAGGTAACGCAAATAAAAATTGAGAATAGAGTTCTTTCACTTTATCCTTAAATTATTAACATACCTTCATCAACTGTTCCTCACAGTTTTCTGCTAAGACTTTATAAAACCTTCCTAGACTATACCTCATACTTCGTGGTTTCGACTAACTCGAAGTTTTTTAACTTTCCTCATCTCTTAATCTTTGCAAAAAGACACAAATGAATTTTTAAATTTTATTAGAGCGAACAATTAGGAACACTTTAAACATGACATTTCATTATTATTAATCAATAATCATATTCACAGCCTTCAACAAAGGGCAGTCTTTTATCCGTTATGAATACAAAAAAATAGGTCATATATAAATAAAATATAGATAAAACAATTGAAAGTCGATGATAATATTATAGTATACACAAAACACTCATTTCAGAAGTTCAAAAAAGAGAGAAATAATTGCTATTATCACACAAATAAGCACTAAAGTTTTCTTATTCTGTGTCCACACTGTGGAGTCGATAAGGGACAAAAAAGTAAAAAAGTTGAGAAAAAATTGCAAGTTTTTTTCATTATTGTACTGTATTGCACTTTGTACCAACTGTCGCCAATGCTGCTGTACTACTGTTTTTATGCTGTAAAAGTATGCCTTAGTCCAATTCAAATTAAAAATAAATTCAAGTTATTTCGAGGCTAGGATGCTGAGAAACACACACACAGCCATTGTGTATATAATAAATGAGGTATGAAGCAAGATGTCTTTCACCGATCCAGTCCAGTTTGAATTTTTTTAAATGAAGTGCCTTTGTTGCCAGAAAATTGACTCATTATTATACTGATTTGCTAAAAAAAATTGGAAACACAGGTTGTGTAAGTAAAAACCTGGCAACAATAGCATGATTCAAAATGGGAAATTGCTACTTCACCTCTGTATAGGTAATAGTAAATGTACCAAAGCAAGATTTTGATTAGAAAGAACACCAAAAATTAGATAAATAGGAAAATATTTACTTAAAAAAATGAAACCAGTGTAATCCAAAGAACGGTATTGCGTTGGAAAAATGAAATTTGTCGAAGATCTCATAGTTTTCGAGACGATAGAATATTTTATATATAAATATTCGCTCAAGGCAAAATTAGGATCAGTTCATTGAATTCTTTTTTTTCTGGCATTGGTTTATAGAAAGGATTTATGATTTGCTGGCAATTAGTGTAATTAGATTATGAAGGCAGTTCAGAAGTCTGAAACTATGCTGAGAAAGTACTAAATGATTGTATTATTGAAGAAAAAATCTTAAGACTAGTAATAAAAATTAATTCGGGATTGCTAACTTGAAAAAAAAAATAAAAAAAAAATCGCAAACATGCTGGCAGTTTGTAACATTAGTAAAAGTAAAAAGAATGGTTGTACCTTCGCAAGATTGTGGTGAACAATGAATTTATTAAATGTACATGTTAAAATTAGCGCCTTAAAGTGAAACGATGTTGTTACTCTAATGGGAATGCGAAAATAAAAATTGAGTGTAAATATCAACTATAATAACGAATAACGAAATAGCTGGCTGAAGAAAGTAGCTTCGAGCAATGAAAAATATTTTGCGCAAAATTAATCTTAGATTTTCATTGACAAAAAATAGTTTCGCATTACTCATTTGTTTCATCTAAAATCATGCTTGTCGCAGTCAAAAATAGGGTCTAAGTTGAAGGGTAGTTTAGTCTAATACAAGCAACAACTTTTCGCCATAGCTATTTTTGTTTTTAAGAAGAAAATAAATTGAAAAAAATGAAAGATATGATAGCTCAAAAAACCCAGGCATAACTGTCATCCGTGTTTTCCTTGTCATTTGCCATCGTATCAGCCATAGTAAACCTCGGTTGATTGCTTTCTGATGTGACTACATTCGGTTTCGAGATGATTGTATTTTCTTCTTTACTCCCCGAACTTTCACTCGGAGACGACACCCAAACTGTAGCTGTGATCGTGTCATTACAACTAACTCCTTGCGTCGGTGACCCGTTTGTGGATGTCACACTGAGCGACACTCCGCCCGGTAAAGAAACATGCTTGGCCAAGTTTGAACGAGAGTTATTATTCATGTTATTATTTGCAATGATTGCGTCATATTGAGGTCTAGATAAATCGACAAGCCTGGGTAAGTGGGGTCGTGAATTTCCGTAACTCATATGGGGGTCCATTCTGAGGTCAGGGGTCAAACTTGGAAGTTGAGGCTGATTGAGAAGAGATGAGGCAGACGGTAAAACTAAGCTGGAGCTGGATAAGGTAGGGGACCCAAAAGATTTTTTCGGGGTGAGGGTATGTACGGGTGGTAGGATACTGTTTCCGTGATCACTAGGTGGTGACACAGGGACTTTATTAGAATAGGAATCGTTTGTAATAGATACTGCATAGTTATCTTGGTGTGGTTCGTCTAAGTTTGTGTACATATTTCCGTCGCCGGGGAAATGTGTGTGTTGGTGATGTTGATGGTGATGCATTGGTTTAGGTTGAATAAAACTGGAAGCGGCCGCTAATGATACCGGATCGCTGAGTGCCATTTCTGCTGATTTAAAGATATCTGAAACGGTGTTGGATGTCGGATATGAATACGCTGAACTGAACATAGCGTCGTTTTCCGATTGCAATTCCATCATTTTGGTCTCCTCTTTGATATGCATGGATTGATTTGAGTAGATGTCACTAGGTGTCACCCTGTGTAATCCTTGAAAATGCTGATCCATGGTTTCTGTCTTCATCTGGTCCATGGTCACGTATCGATCGAAGCCCGTCGGTGACGGTATGTGGGACGTCGGAACCCATGTCTGTTGCTGCATCTGGTGGTCAGACATATTGCTGTTTTGTCTTCTTGTTGATCCATGGTGCGTCGTGACACGGTGGCTATTTTTCGATGCAAAATTCCGCTGCGATTCGAAACTGTTTCCACGTCCTTGATTCACATTGGTGCATGGCTGTTTTGATAAAGTAATGCTGTCTAATAGTTGTTTAACCGTCATTTTTCCGAGGCCTGACTTTTTTCCAGAACCATCTTGAATTTCGTCACCAGGAAAGAAACCTCTTTTTACTCTGGATCTAGAACAGAAAAAGTTGTTGATATTTTAAATCGTAATAACTGATATAAAATGGATTTTTGTTTTAAAAAATCCAAAATGTAAACGATTGCATAAAACCAATGTAACTTTTACCAAGACATGAAATATTCTACTTAGTGTTCAAAAAGTCTCAATACAATTCCAATATTGTTATAAAAAGTCATATTTCAATTTAATACTTCATTTAATACAGCTGGTGGTGCCAATAACTTATACAGTATCGACAAACTCTCTCGAAAATTTAAAAAATTTCAATACTTCATCTAATCTAAATCTTCTTACCTATAATTATGAAACCAATTGACAATTGTGCTTGATTTTCGACCTAGTTTTCCAGCTAGTAAATCTACGGTTTCTTGGGATGGATACGGTTCAATACCGTAGGTCCGACGAAGCACTTCTTTCTCTTCTGTTGACAACACGATTCGTTGTTTTTTCACAGGAGATAAGTTATGTTGCATTTGGTTGTCATTGCTGCGTTGTCGCTTGCCGCCTAAAGATTATTGTTATGTTATTTTATACATTTCAAAAAAATAAATTTGAAGATATTTATCAAAAATTACTAACACTGTACTAAAATTCTGACACTGTAACTAGCCAAACTTTATCAAAATCTTGCGCCGTATTAGCGAATTCGATTTTCATACATTTATAATCAACTGTTTGTATTTCTTCATTGTGAAGGCACAATTTAAAATAAATTCAATAGCCTATTCAAAAATATTATTTCAGAGCAGTACAGAAATCTTATTCTGTGTCGTAATATTTAAATTTTGAAAAAATAATATAACATAATAAATAAAAATGATACGTACCCCATTTTTTTTCCATCCATCTTTCCAATTTCAAATTTTTAAGTTGTTCAATATTATTTGGGTCGGACAGCCACAATTGCATTCGGACGAAGGGTTCACGACCTTTCAGGCTGAGTGATCTCCATAGTTTTGGCCGAGACAGCAAATCACTGACAGAGCCTTGTGTCAGTCCCAAAACAGCCTGCCCAAATATTCTTTGCCCTGAAATGAAGTATTTCAAATTAGTTACCTTAAAATTCTAGTTAATTTGATGGATTTTACAGATCATCAACAAGCGTATTGGAAATATATTTCCTATAGTGAAGAAGAGTTTCTTCAACCGCCTTTTTCAAATTACGTCACATTTTTGATATTACTGTTTACATATTTTTGCCGTTTTGTATTACTTTTATCGAAAATTCAATTATACTTGGTAGGCTATGCACCATTCCCTTTAAAAAGTAGTACACATCATTGGAAGATTTCTTGAGCATGGATTACAGAAGAGTTGTGGAAATTTCCCCACAATAAGCTACGCTAAAGAGACCTTATTACAATATCTAAACAATCTGATTTTTCATATTGTTTTTTCTAAGACATTATCAAGTCTCACATCTCGTACTTACTAATGCATAGTGTACCGCTAGTAACACTTGCTACTCAATAACTTCACTCAGAGCTCAATCTCCTTTACTTCTATGTGAATGAGGGTGATGTTACTCTGAGAGCATTTTTTTTTTAAAAAACTTACCTATATTATGTTCTGTGAGAAGATCCTTCACTTTTCTTGTGAGTGCAAATGTGTCTAGTTTCGGACAACTCGCTGCTAACTCTTGAATATTGAGCATTTGTTGTAGCGGGGTAATAGGGGATCCATTGTTCGATTGTTCCATAGCAACAGGGGCTGAGGTCCTAAAATGCCTCTCCAGTTGATTGAATGCTTCTTCAGGCGGGGAGGAACTGCTTGAAACGGGGGTTGTATGGGGGTGCAAATCGTGGGGTGAAGTTCGATCCAAACTTGTGTGAGCGGAATCGGGTGGGGTAGCAGATGGTGGCGACATTGTCACATATTGAGCATTTGAATCTAACGTTCCATTTGAACTAGGTGAAGGTTCCCTGCTGAGTTTTGCCTGAAAACAAAAACAAGAAATTACTATAGAAACCTTAATAAACCAGGGTAGATGGAGATATTGAAAATGGAGAACTTCATATATGATTTGAAGTTTAGTGTTAATAGGTCTTCAGTATGACCTTGAATTGAAGTACCTGACCTTGGGATAATGGCTATATCATATGGCATAGTTGGACAGTAACGAAGAACATTGGATACCAAATACAGAAAAAGAAATATATACAATCGCGAGGCATTACGGATCTTTATGTGAATTGACATCAATACTACCATATGTTGAATTTCATCAAATATCAATAATCTCAAAAAAGGGAAAAATTAAATGGTAAACAACTTTAATCTGTTCCAGTATGTGTGTATATATGTACAAGTTATCACGAAATGGGAAATTATACAAGGTATGAATAGTTTTTAATTCCATTTAAATTTAAACCATATATCTGGACTCCTCTATTGATAAAAATGTATTTAACAAAAACCCAAAGATTACTAAACTTAAACAAAGTAAGATATTTCAAATTGCAACTTGAACTAATTCCAAATATTATTTTTTCAAAATTTACATTATTATGAGAACTGCTTGCTGTAAACAAATACGTTTGTGTGACGTCGACAACGTGATTAATAATAGATGGCCTGATGCGAAAGGCAATCGAGAATTTCATCGTATAGTAAGAACTGCGAGAATGTACGCATATGAAAATCAAATTTAATGTTGAATCAGATTACAAATATATCAAATGTTTTTTATATTATTTAAAAAAAAAGGGTTCGACATAAAAATGAAATAAGCATTTAGACTTGTATATAAAATGTCAAACAACGTTTTACTAAGAAATCCATTAATCTAAATCAGTCCTAAAAATGTTTAATTATATTAGAAATGTCCTGCTTGTTTATGTGATAATCTGTTAGCAAAATAATCTCCACACAGTGTTAGAATTGGGTTACCTATGCCAAAATCAAATATTGTAATATTTCCAAAGCATACGGCTTCATTCCAAATAAGTCAGGATGGATATATGTATTTTATTTTTTGAAATTTGTTCAATATCATAAAGTAACATATTTTAGATTATGAATATAAAAAATTTCAGAATTACAAACAATCAATTTGATACAGCCACATTATGTAGAAAATAAAATATTCTTATTGTTTCAATTTTTAAAACATTCAACAGTTTTGGAAACAACCCAAGCGAATTTGAAAAAAATAATGTCTGACAACACTGAGACAGTGCTTGCTTTTCTGATGCTTTGCTAGTGGTGTAAATATGAGATATAAATATTAAAGTACCATGTATTCAAGATATTAAAAGATATTAAAATGAAATCTTATCTACCTGATCTCTAGTTAAATTGATTGGATCTCCATTGCTAGAGTCAGTCGGACTTCTCGCCGTATTTTCAGCTGCAGATGGATCACTAGTCAGTTGTGAACCTAACAAAACAAAAAATAAAGAAATAAATAAATACTACATGATTAGATTTTTAATTTTCTATGAATATGATAATAGAAAATTCGATATAAATTTTAAATATATGATGCAAAAAAAAAATTCTGCTTCATATTTAAAAAATATGGTTAAATATTCCATATTGATAAAAATTAATAAATTTTACAAACACAAAGAGCATTAAAAGCAATACTGATAATATGACATTTCCATCTATGCAGCGCACGTTGTCATAATGGTATATTATGGACTTAAATATCAACTTTCATGGTACAGTCTACCAAGAATTTCATAATTAGACATGTACATTTAATGCATAGCAAAAGGCGAGAAGTTCGGGCAATACCCGTGATTAAAAAGAGACAATTTCAAAATGTACGTTCGCTGTGTGTGTTGTGCTTGCCGGAAGTCGCATACAGCCTCACACAGCTTTGTAGGTTTTGGCTGTTCGGAGAGACGGGCGTGCTAACTGCGGCGTGTGATGGATGGCTTTTAACGCACGATCTTTCTATTTCCTGTGCCTGCCTCGCAAGATTAACCCTCTGCGTTCTCAATTTTATTTAAAACATATAATCTTATTGATTAAGTATTTTGTGTAAAGCGACAAAAGGTTAATGCACAAATGTACATTTTATCACGCACAAAGTTTCAGCTAAAGACGACTGTACAGGCCACAAGCAGAAACCGGAATTATAATTAGCGATTGAGAATATGTTGTATAATGTATTGCTATATGCAATTGCATGAATTTCATATCTATGTGACATAAATCTATTCTCTACCCTATTAATATTGTCATATCCAAAAAAAAATTTCTTTTATACATTCATAATTTTACAGTTATCTTCTATATTGAATAAAAACTACATTTTATTTACAAAATTTCAATTATTTCATTCAAACCGTATATAACAAAAATTTGAAAATTTTCAAATTCTCTACCACATATCAGTTTATAAATTTCTTCAAATGTTTGGAAAATACACACACATACATCGCTTATGTGTGACTATATCTTACGTAAAAATAAAAATAAAATTTCATAAATCAGTTAACTCACATACAAACACACATATGTGCAACACATAAAATTAACATATTTAGTAGATAAAAAGCAACATAATATGTCCTATTATCGAAAGATCAAAGAGATGAAATTGCCATAACAAAACAAAAGTATTAAACTGAGAAATAAGAAAAATACATTTCAAGATTATGTCACATTTACGAAATAAAAACATCCTGTTTTTATGAAACCAAATCATGACAAACCTGCATGTGTCGGCAGCAATCCCCCAGCAGTTGCATCTGTGAGCCACATTATCATTCGAGCGAAAGGTTCTCTACCTTTGTGTGTTAGTTTCCCCCATGGTTTCGGATGAGATAAAATATCACTGACTGTACCTTGTGAGAGCCCTAAGATTTTTTCGCCTGAAAATAACATAAAAAATGTTATTTTCATAAGTGAAATTATAGTATTTGTTTAAGTTCTCTCAGTTTAAAAAACAACCCAAAGAATGAAATCTATGATTCGTATCATTACAGAATTTGCATAAAAGAATTATTAGCGCCATTATCATTTTATAGAAGGCTTTCATACATTACAATCTTTATTAAAAACAAAAACTGACAAAATCTGAACGACATCATCGTTACAGAAGTCAAAATACTTCCAAATAAAAGTAAGATTTATTATTAAAAAACTACAATTTGAATTACCAAATATCCTCTGACATATAGCGTGCTTCGCCAAACGATCTCGGACTTGTTTCGTCACAGAAACAGTGTCGACCTGTGACATTGATAATCTGTGTAATGCTTCAGGTGGGATAGGCGGCATCAAATCTGACGTTTCAATAAACTGTTGATCATCGTTGTAATCAGCTTCAGCTTGCTATAAATAAAAAGAAAAATATATAAAAATTTAAACTTTTTATCAGAGAATGTATAAATGTTAGTGATAAAATGTGTGCATTAACCATTTGTCGCTTTGCCCAAAATCAGTAAGATTAAATGTATAATGAGAACGTAGAGGGTTTATCTTGCAAGCGTCTCAGTCAAATTTGAAATATAAAAATTTAAAATATTAGTTTTTATCTAAGTTGCCATTTTAAAATTCAATTTAATCAAATCCAAGTAGTTATTATAGTAGTGATAGAAATCTTAACTCAAATATAAAAATGAATATTACGTCAAAGTCCGCAAATATTGACAGCAAAAACAGAACAAAACACCCCTTATTTTCAATGTACATAACCTCTGTACATTCTGCTTAATGGGGAAGTTTTACATTGCAAGAGAAATAGATTTTATCAATATATCAAACAGCTGATCTCATTTTTTGAATCAAATTATTGATAACCGGTAGTTTCGTCATATTTTAGAAAAGATGGATCAATATTTGGTAGTGGACATAAAGATCAATAAATATACTATGAATATTGTTTTTATTGAGTTTAAAAAAATATATCACGAAACAATCAAAACGGGCAAAAAGTTTAAACTTTTTTATTTTGTTTGCCATATTTTCTTATACATCATTTAGTAGAAAAACAAAATATTTGTCAAAACTTCAGTGAAACTTATAAGTACAATTTATTTACCGTGTGGTGTTGTTCTTGCGGGTAGTTTGCATATTTTGAGCTCGATATTGTATTCGTCAAAGCTGAATAAGTTGGGATCGGGCTTGATCCATGGTGAGGATGAGATTTTAATGTCAAGGGCGGCAACATGCTGGAAATACCTGGTAGATAATATTGAATTTATGTAAAAAAAATCTTACAGATATGGCTATAATTTCGCACAAAGACATGTTAGACAAGCAGGTCCATTGGGTGCACTTATGTTTTCAATGTAGCCTATATTATAGTGTTGTCTCATTATACATATATTGATGTACATTACTATAACAGGCTAACGTACTTAATTCATTCATAGAAACTACATATTTTTGGCTATCTTTCTGCACAATGACAATGTTAGACAAGGAAGTTCCATGAGTCCACTCTTATTTTTCCCTTATATAGTATTGAAGCCTCACTTTATGTATATGTACTAAATATGTATTCTAATGACACCAAATTCATCAATATAATAACAATAGCAAAAAAAAGCATTTCACAAATATTCCATTCTCTTAGGTACGAAGTATGTATTTACCATTTGGTGCGCCTTCCACAGTTGTGAAAGAACTTTGAGATACTTGAGAAAAACCATGCTGAGTGTGATCATCTCTATGTGGATTATATAAAGTTCCTGTTGTCACCGGACTTAGTTCAGTGTAGCTTGCCTAAAAAAATCAGTTTTACTTTTATTCAATAAAGAAAGTCAATGCATAAAACTACAAATCACTGTTAATGAAATATATGAAAGGTATAATGAAACTTTAAATGTGAAAAATTGTGTGATATTATCATTTAAACTTTTCTGAGGAAATTAATTTTTTTATTGTTACTCAATAACATTACTTCAGATGTTATGTGATTGTTCACAAAAATATAAAGATTTTGAATGAATGATAAATTTTTATAATTTTCAAATTTTAAAACATATAACAAAGCATTTTTAAATGAAGAAAATAAAATGCCAATACGGTTACTTACATGAGAATCAAACAGTGAAGAAGATGTTTGAAGTGACGACATATTTGATGATAACATGTTAGAAAACGTAGTCGGAGTAGTACTGGAAACAGTAGTAGCGTCGCGGTCACTTTCGTCGAATGCTGGACAAGACAACTCCCGAAAAAGTACTGGTGGGTCGTGGAGTAAGTTTGAAGAATGCCTCGATGGTGGCGAGAGTGAATTAACTCTCTTTCTCAGCGGCTGAATTTTTTCCAATTCTGTGTCAGATTTTGTAGTCGGAGATCTTTTCCCGTTATCGTTCATGTAATGAGACTCAGCACCCATAAAGGGGGAACTGTAACAGTGTTGCCTATCCTCGTTATCACTAGTTGGGGTTCCAGCCCCACTTCCTCTTGAATTACGAGACTCTTCCGCAGTGGGAGACAAAGGTGGCGGAATAAATGGGTCGTTGTATGTTGTCGTCACAAAAAGACGTTGTAGGCTATCAGAATCAGGTTGAGAACTAATTAAACGCTGATTAGCAGATAATAATTCTTCTTTTGTAGCTGTAAAGCCACTTTTCGATACTTTGTCTTGACCAAAGTAATCTGAAACTTCTCCGCTATCTCGAGGCTCAGATTTCACTAAATGATCTTCTTTGTTTCCACTATGATCAACACTTTCCTTATCAATATAACTTGAACTTGACGTAACCTTTGACCTGTTGTGGCTGGAATGACTATTGCCACTAGCTGTTGTCACAAAAGATTCATTCTGTTCTGACTGAGACTCAGAACGAATGTGCTTATCTTTGTGCGTCTTCTGTAGCACCCTGCCGCTTTCATTTCCTGTTGTACAGCGTTGTCTTTTGATTAATGATGGCATGCCTGTTTCAAGCGTTTGCTCTACAGCGACACTTGTGGCAACAGTTTTCACTTTTTCAGTAAATCTTGAAACAGCATTGTCTGAATAAGAACAACGACCAGCTGCGGCAACGGTCGTCATAGTTCCTGTTGAACTTGAAACTTTCGAGAAACTTTTGTCTGGTGACGTATCACGATCAGGATTTGAAAGAGAGTTTCTGATATTGGTTGTCTCACTTTCTCGTTGATAAGTATAAAAGTCTTGAGATCGTTTGATTTTTTCCTACAAAAAAGAAAAAAAAAACTGCATTACTTGAAAGATATAAATAAATAAACTATTGTTCTGTAATTTTGATAACCCGAATCTAAAAACAAGATAATGACCATTGAACATGGTATTGTAGGTATTTAATTTAACCTGGGATTTGAAAAAAACAGGTATTCAGAATTCCTGTTTAAATAAAAAAATAATTTTGGGTGCTCCTGAAGTATGTGCACCAAGATGTCGCATAACCTGAACCCTAACCTGGTACACAATCTGAGTTCAGGTTGTGCAAATTTCCGAAGGTCCTAATTTTGTTAGTTTTCATTTAATAATTTGTTGTCTATATCATGATTTTACTGCAACATCTATTGGTATTCCAAGTAAGAATTTCTGGTTATACATAATACCGAAAATACTCAACTATTTAAGTATGAACTCTATATACTTTAAACCCTTGCCACCAATCGGAGTACTAATAGCTAATTTTGGCCGATCTGAACACTAGACAGTGTTATAAAATGTATGAATTTAAAATATCTCAAGCTTCCGAATCTCTAGGCAAGCTAGCAGTACAACAATACCAGCATCATAAAAAGGGATATTTCGTTCCCAGATGAAAAGTCACGCTAAACGACAAGTGCAAGTCTGTTACGAATCGCAGTGAATGCGCAGAATCCATAAATAATTTATGGTAAAGATGCAAACAGTGACGCATCGTTGAGGAAAAGCCCTTGCTAGTATCCATGTCTAAAACCTTGACAATAAGTATGTTCAAGCATTGGAATTGGGTAAATCATGGCATTAATAACAAGAATTATCATTGGCCACAGTATGTCACAGAGATACAAATAAATAAAAAGTGTATTCGGATGATTGCCAAATTATTCTTCGTAGAAAAACAAATAACAATATATACAAATTATTCAGACTTGTTATTTCTGAAATATTAAACCATTTTACAAAAAAATCAGTAAAAAATGCACTTAAATATTAGCCAATAGGCTGCTTTCAACCCAAAATAGTTAATTTAAGAGTAAAGGCTGAGTTAATTCAAGATTCCAATCCCAAAATTATAGACTACACTGAAACAATATTGGTCAATGCATAACATAAACCAAATTTATAAACGTTAAAGACCCAATTTTCACCAAAGCCAAGGTACATATATCCCACCAAAGATGAGAAGTAACATCACATCTAATCCCAAAGAAACAATGGCCTCTGTATTACAGAGAGAGAGAGAGAGAAACAAACAGTTTGTATTTGGTCAAATGTGGTGCTTATTACACAGCTGGATACTAACTGCTGTGTAAGTGAAATTGCTTGAGTATTACATAAATAAACAAATAAATAAACAAACAAACAGCCTAGATAATATCTAACACTTTAAGAATAAGATAGAATAGTAAAAACCAAACACAGCTTGCTAATTATTAAAAAATGTATACATTGGGCCATACATGCAAAGTGACCAGTCATTATTTTACTGATATGCTCCTTTTTTATTATGTTCATAATAGCATATGTTAAGGATGAATTGGATTAGACTGGGTTGGGTAATTGCCACACTTTCTAATTTATCCATATATAACATAATATATACAGTAGATATAACATGTTAGTACTGGATATATATAATACAATACCGGTACTTGCATAATTCTTATTCTTGAAAAAGGTGTTTATTACAGATGTATAGTTCAGGAAATAAGCTGTTGAAACGAACAAAATCAATCAATTAAAAATGACATTTCTTCTCACCTGCTCAACTCTCATTTCCTCACGAGCAGCGGCCAATATGTTGGCAATAGCCTGTTCCGAATCTGGATCGGCTTGCCTCAAAGACGACTGTGTTCTACCACCGCATAATACTGTGTGAGTAAGTATGAAAACTAGGTAAGGAGTCTGCTTACATCGAAGAAAATCAAGCAGAACAAACCGAAAAAAACTTTATAAACTTAAAATGCAATTATATAGTAAATAATCTGTTAAAAATTTAAATAAATGCTCATATTAAAATACCAAAAATACAAAAATTAACAATAATAATTCGTAGACATCTTTTCCATTTACTCGACAAATACGTTACTTCCCTTCCTAACGAGAATCGCGCACGCTGGCTAATACCGACAGCAAATTGAACAATTTTAGGGAGTTAAGTACGCTTTTAATCAAATAACGAAGATAACAGACACGCAAGCACAGAAGCAATTTACAGTTATGTTTGCGAAAAACTGGCAACAGTGATAGCAAAGAAATTGTTGGTATGATTTGCAGAATAAAACGCGTTGTTAAATAACGTAAAAATTCTGTCGAACAAAATTTTATTTTAAATTTTTGATAGAAAAATAATCCTCGACCAAAGCGAAAGCAATCGGGAAGTGCATACTCAACGAACATGTACATTACTCGCATGGGAATGGGAATTAGGATCTACGGCAGATGAAACTCTACTTCCAGCTGAATAATTCATTGCTGGAGCGAATAATAGAACGAGATGAAACTCGAAAACCGAGCAGCCGATGAGAACGAGTAAATTTTCTCTACCTCGCTATGCACCGCGGGGTAGCGAGAGACGGCGGGCGTCAGCGAGAATACGAAAGTGAGTATATACGAGCGCCATATGGCGAGCCTGCACCGACGAAGCAGATTAGCAAAGACGAGCCGAGATTTGGTATTTTACGACGGCGTCGCTGTCCGTACGGCAAATGAAGTCATAATACCTTGTCAACTGTTCAACCATTTGTATTATAATAATTAACTTATACAATTTCGGCGATTACGTAGGACAGGACAGCCATGGTGACGTTCAAATCACCATATCCAAAATTCGATTTCGCAATTGAAAATTTACATTTAAATGATTTTGTTACTTAAAATAACCCGACGTTAAAAAATCTCACGGTACGCATCATGTTTTGAATTGCTCCAACGTATTTAGACCCTATTCTTATATACCGTTAAAATAATGATGTAAATCATTAAATCCAAGCTAACAAATCAGATGCGATAAAGCAGTCCAATTACGAAATAACAAAAGTACTTTGTTCCATTTTGCGACATCCAGTAACTGCACAATTAATTTATTTCTCATTTTATTATCTTTTATTTTTAGTTATGATTAGTTTAAACAATCACTAAAATATTACTAAAAAAAAAGGGTAATTCAAATTTGCTGCTCTGATTCGTTTTTTTTTGAAAATTTTAAGCGGCGTCAAGGGTCGGATAAAAAAATATACAGAACTAGTCTAACGCGTTTATCTATCCTGAATCTAAAACTTATTAAAAATAATCTTCAAAAGAACTATAGACGGTTGCAGGGATCCCAAAACTACAGAGATAATATTCCTCAAAAACGGGCTTTCACATTTGAGTACTACCTCTCCGCCCTGATCTTACGGGCCAACATTTTTACAACATAGATCTGCATGTAGAGAACCCCACGAATGACGAAATCAAATCTGAACTAAAGGGAATGGGGACTAATTTCGCTATAGGCGTACGTGATACCGACAGGTGCATCCGCGAAACAATCCGATTAGTTACGAAAGTTAGCTGGTCGACTCAAAGGTGTTATGCGCAAAAACTACAATTCATAAATACACACCGGAAATCGCTCCAATATCCATTATTGTATTTCCCTTTGTAAAGTAATACAAAAGCGCGAAGAAAAAAAACAGGAATTTGTTTTATTTGATCGAGATAATCCTACGGAAGCGTGTTATATTACCTGAATTATTAATTTTCGGTATTTACATGCAATTAGTCGAACAGAAATGCATTTTTTGACATTTCTAACCAACAGGATGGAAAAACGAAATATTCTACTTTAAGCGTAATATTTACGGCAGTGAAAATATGATTTAAATAGAAATTTGGAATACGTCATGATTTTCATGAAATGGTATTGCATTAATCGCAAGATTGAATTGTAGAATGAAAAACTATTCGAGGATGGGATATTTTGTACGGGAGCCCTCGCGATTTGAGAAAAAGTTTTTTTTTTTTTTTATTGGCCAGGGCTTCGTACACCAGAATATCCCGAATATGAAGATCGCCAAATTAAACGAATTTTTACATCAATTTAGGATTTGCTTTTTGGATGTGAACTTGATCAAAAGTTAATTTCAAACCGTGATATTATCTCAGAGTAGTACGGGGTGTATTATTTCGCAAGCTGTCACGCGTAATTTCAAACAATAGAATGCATTTCGCGTCATTTGTCAATTGGGATTATTAATACGGCGCTGCACGATTATAAATAAAACAATGGCGGCAATCGTTCGGAAAATAATTAACGCACGAAATCCGAGACAAGAGCAAAAAATAGCCGAGCGGCATATCAGAGCTGTGCACTAAGCCTAGCCATAAAAGTATTGCATATTTTGGAACAATAATGGGAATTAAATCTTTCTTTTTTTTTCAAATTTTTCGGAAATTTTCGGAAACATCGTTAGTCAAGTGATCTTATGTTCCACTAAACTATATTTTTTATCACATTGCTCCAACCTCTGAACCACCCAAGAAATTTTTACAAAGGTCGAAAGCCCCATGATTTGTCAGATTTGGAAATATTGGCGCAATAGTGGATTTGCACAGTATGCAATATGCTGATTTAGAGCCATCAGTTGATTAAGTGAGCCAAACAAATGTCTTTTCCGTTGTGAATTGTATTTTAAGTCGCTATCATACGATGATTTCACTTCGGCCTGCTCTGAACATTGATACAGTCAAGCTAGCTGAAAACTGAACTACTGAAACTGAACTATCAGCAGTTACGCGCGGCCCTACTATCTACCCTTCTTATGTGCCATCGCGTTCGTGAATATGCATGCGTACAACGCAAGAATAATAATGACTATTTACTAACAGCAGTGTGCAGCAAGTCTCTTGAATCGCATAGACTAAAAACGAACTACAAAATCAATAAAAGTCGAAGAGGCTCACTAAATAACTGGAGAAAAAATAATACAGAAGAATAAGAAGTATCGTAGAAAAACATCATCTTATAAAAACAACAAATTTGTACACACGTAAGGGTTAATTTCGATACTAATTGTGTAATTGCTAGAAATATTTTCAAGCCCCCCTATACTTGTGACGAAATCCGATTTTAACCCTTTCTGCACTTATCGTAAAACACACACGTCAGCGAACCAAAAGCAAAACCAGTAAAGGGTTTAAATCTCAATTGCATATTCTGTAATACCCGACTCAGAAAAAGAGTGGCAATCCACTTATTAGCAATTAGGTGAAAGGCATGCAATTTTGTGATTAGCGAGCGACCCAGGTACTTCAATTTTTTATAAGCACGGCACCAAATGAGTGTAATTAGGAAACTACGTCCGCTACTCCCGCGTATGAATTCTAAAGTATATATGAAACCTTGAATTTTGACGACGCGACTTCGTTGGCCAAATACATTAGAAAGCGACATCGCGCTGCTTTAATGCAGTTTTGGACCAATTAAGGTAACGCACTGGTTGAAAAGTGAAAAAACGTATGAAAAAAAATATTTAGTATATTGTGTCCTTAATTTACAAAGCTGCGTAAAACGGCTTTCTGTGTACTGTATACATTTAAAAAATATCAGTTTAACTAGCATTTCATGTTAATTCATTTCATAAAAATATTGCTAGACAAGCATTACAGTTAAATTATGATCAGAGACAGCGCTCTTTAATCTCATTCATAGGCAGTTAACGTGGTATACTGTGCGCATACAATCGCAATTACACACAAAAAAGCTTATTCCTACGTTTATTTTTGAAGTAAAATCTGTATGAAAATGGGGTGCTTTCGGTCGGGGTAACATATTAACCACAATGTACGATTTCCCACGTCGTTAAAGCGACATGCTATCTCTGTGAGCAGTAATGTAAACCCAATAAGAATAAACAACTATTAGAATCCTCGCAATCGTAGAACTACAGCAACAATCTTAACTGTAATGTGCAATTTTGCCTCCCGTTATATCAGAGACGAGGAGATGATGCGCAATAATGGCCAGAGAAATAACCAACAACCATAGTTCGTTATTAGCAATACAATAACCTCGTATTTGTTGCGAATAATAATAAGTTTTATGCACTTTCGGTAATTCGTACGCTTTTAAAAATATCATTGGGTCTCCCATTGTTCGTGAACCAATATGGCGGACACCGGAACGTAGTATGTTTACCAGGTTAGTTTCAGGTACAAATACTACGGGAGTCACTTGGCTAGTCCCAGAACTCGTAATAGAACTAAAATATGGAAAAATGGAATAAAATTATGGCCCAACCCTAACCTGGTACACACACTACGGGAGTACCAAAACAAGTATCCATTCCTACTTCTACACTGCATCTACATATGGAACATTAAAAATATTGTTGTACTTTTCTAGACTAGTACTCTGAAACAAAAAAATACTGAAATTCAATTCTTCAAACTCTATTTTTGTGTTGAAATTACACTTTGGGCTCAGAATATACCGATTTTAAATGTGTGACTTTGCTACCGAACTAATTCATAAACAGGCATATCTGGCAATAACAAACGACAAGAAGTAGCAAAACTACCTTACCTGTTCCATACATCTGACTATATGTAATTTAACGTACCTTGAGCTAGTAATGCGCTATACAATGAATTACATGATAACAAAAGAGCCTGCTGTGATAATCAACTTTGACCAATAAAAACATTAGACGCGGGCGTCAAAATAACGGCGACGGATAATCGGTCGAATTAATCGGATTTTAACTGATTATACTTTGTATATGAGTGGGTGATAAATGGGACGAGATAAATTGGCGACGTTCAGGGGACATTGTAACCTATCACTCTTGTCTCAAACAAAAAGCAGAGATTTTTAAATTTTAAACCGACGAATGAGAGTCATATTTATTCATTCTACATTATATACATACGAATCCGCCAGCAGAAAAGCAATCGCTTTATGTATATTGTATGTGTATTAAACAGCCATCGCTAATTAATACTTTGATACAAGTTTCTCAATGCAATCAGGAACTAGGAAACAAACAACTAAAACTGCACTGTGACTGAATAATACCGCTCCGATGTCCTATTCATCTCAAACTAACTACTTTATCCAAGTCATCTGAGACGAAATAACCAAATGAGCCAATCCAAAGCGAATTCCAATGTTTAGGAACTGACAAAGCGAATTTATCGTTTTTATATGTTTCCACAAAACTAAAACTCCCTGCAATAAAATCTAGTTATGGATTATGCATTAATGATTGAAAACTTTTAAAATTCCAACTTATATTTTCGACTATTTATTATGAACAAGACGACAATTCTGTTCCGATACACTTCATATAGTTCACACACTTGCTGTACCTCAAATATTTCTGACTAATAAAAAACGACGTTACTTCGAACTATAACATGACTTACGGCGCGTAAAGTCTGTCTTGGCATACAAGCAGTTATTCTCTGCATGTTCCTTCATTCACAACCGTTTGAGAGTCGCGCAAAAGTCGTTAATTTCGCTAACGGAAAGCGCTAATGTAAATTGAGTCCAATCGGGAAACAATTGACGCAGCACCGCGTGAACGATCGACGACAACAATATTCTCGTTTGACGGTCTTTGCGTAAAAGAACTAGAATTGAACTCCCATGGTGTTAATTTAAAGTCATGTGAACAACAATGCCAAGGGCTTCGTTTCCATGAAATTATCGAACTTCATTTGGAAAGCAGCGCAACCACGAGTTTTCCCAATATGCATGGCATGGGACAATTTTGCTGTTAATGCCGCACCAATATACAGAAAAAGGATAAAGATGGGAATTTCATATTTATCCCAGGGGAGAAGAAAAGCCATTAAAACCAAGTCCATGGATATGAAACAAACAACTGGATGACTATCCCATACCCGGCACGGACTGTTAACCTGACGAGAGGTCGTGGTTCGCCGATTACACCGTTTCATCGGATTTCCTCTCCACGCAAGTAAAGATGGAATTCCTATCCTGCCTCGAAACGGATTAATCGTATGATGATTCACCTACTATCGTCCACAATTACCAGTCCATATCGAGTATGGGAACAGTAAACCAGTTATTTGTTTTATAAGCATTGAATCTGAAATGTAGATTTTCATTCATGGTAATGACAATAGCTAATTTGCGCATGAAAGAGCTTTTAGTTGTTTGAATGAAACAAGATCATTGAGGCAGATAATTTGACAGGTTTTGGCAAACGAATAGCCGGAGACGTTCAACGATACGCCGACAAACAGTTTTTTCCTGGACGCGACTGCGTCACTGGACGGCACGCATGACATCGTTTGAACTCTGTTCCCTCGATGCCGTTTTTAACTATGGAATAGGTGAGGTAACTCGCCGGTACCGGTACCCGACCTGTTAGAGCTTTCCCTGGTCCTGTGACGATGATTCATGGTTCCTACCAAATAATCTAAGTTACAACTAATTTATTGAATAGTTTACAGTACTTGTAGTCAACCGTACCCCAAAAAGCTTCCGAATTTTCGCTGTGCAAATTTTTGTTTTTAATTTCGTTCGTCACTACACAAAACGGTAAAAACTCATTTTGTGTTGTGATGTTATAAAATATAAAATAATTAAGGCGATTTTCGGCGTAGGTATATTTATCACAAGCCAAGTGTTTGATTAATTAGTTTTGGGCAAAACAAACAAAATAGCAGACTTTCGTGAATGAGATGTTTATTGGTCTGGGGAACATGTATTATTTTAAAGCGTCTATCTAATGATTATGATAGTATCACGCGATAAAATGATTTGAAGCATTTTGCCCGTTTTGTCATTTCTGAACATTAGAAACACGATTCTACCATCATTCTGATCGATTCTTAATTGTAGCTCATGTGGTATATGAGGACTCAAAATAACAGAAACGAGAGAAAACATAACTATTGTGCAAAGCATCATAATTTACTGAAACATTTGGTGATAGTTCATCTGACATTAGACTAACAATTGCGCAAATTTGACTAGGTACGTCACACAAATTGTCAGAGAGATTATCACGGGACACGGTATCTAAAGAATGATATTTCAACGGATGTTTTTCAACTCAAAAAATGTGAATTACACAACGAAATATATTGTGGGGGAAATGGCGGAAATTACCAATGTATCAAGTTTGTACTATGTTATAACAAATGATACATCCCTCCACATAGACACAATAACCAGATAAATAAGCAAATAATTAATTACACATTTCCTGGTATCAGTTTGCTTAATTTTTTGATTACTTACGACATCTAGAGGACGAAAAAAATCGAAGCATCTTACCTCTATCTTCTCGGTCTTTCCTCTGCAATGATTTTAATGCATCAACGTTACTGCTGGATGAGACAAAATCCAACATTTTGAAAAAGGGCTCCTTGCCCTTGTAAGTCAACTTTGACCATGGTTTTGGCTTGGATAATATCTCACTGACGGATCCTTGGCTCAATCCTAAAACGTATTGGCCAAAAGCCCTCTGTCCGATATTATTAGCTTGAAGCAATTCTCTAACCTGATTATAAGAATTATTAAACAGTGAGACAAACGAATCACACATTAAAATGAAAAACCATATTCATGTTAACTACCTGGCAAGTTAGTTCTTCAGTGTCTACTTCTTCAAGATGTGCTATTTGATCTCCTCCAAGGCTATGCCTTCGAATTTGTGATAGAAAAGATGTGTCTGAGTCGTTATGAGAAGTAACAGCCGAAGTGCGCAATGTACTTGGGTCACTCACATGTCGAGAGTTAATATTATTACTGCCACCCCATGCACGATGATGGGTTGAATTCTGCGAAAATGCTTCGTCATAATTTTCATTGTCTGAACTATCGGAAAATTCTTGGCTATTGTGGTAATTCGTTCTGGAATTGCTAGATAACTTAGGTGACAATCCAGGCAAACTTGTAGAACTTGAAACACCAAGCTTCTGTAACTGCGACAAATACTTGGCAAGTAAATGCGATTCGAAGTTTTTTGGAATCGTATTGTTGCTACGACTCGTTCCAGGCCTATTGTGGGGGCTGAATGTTTCCCGACCCGGGGTTCGAAATGAACTTCTAGATTGATTTGCCATGTTTAAGCAACCTCCGAGAGCGGAAAGTGGAGAAGTGTTGATATTTTGAGCCGCGACAGCAGCTTTAATATTCGCTAAAATTTTCAAATTCAATAAAGCGTTTAGTTGTTGGTTTTGTAACTGCAACTGTGACAAGGCATCAGTTGGTTCAAAAAGTTGTGAATATTCTTGAGACGGGCTAAAGGAATTTATTGTTTGCGAGGGATGAGAATTTGTAGAAAAATTTCTATAGCGTGATGATGTGCTTCTTTCTCTTCCGCGTCGAACTCTTTCCGGTGACGAATGCGGTGGAGTGATCGGTACGGCGTTGCTTCCTCGGTGACTACCTGTTGAAAAGAGGTTAACAAGCTGGGATGCCGCATCACTGTATAAGCCAAGTGATATTTTGTTATCTTTTATGATGATTACTGATAGCAGATAACACAAACATATAAAGAAAACATCAAGAAATGAAAGATAAGGCTAATCACAGTGATGCTTATCCTCTTGTATAACCTCTAATCAACATCAATACCACCCGTAAAAAGCACAAATTCTATATAGAAAAAATTTGTAACATTTTTTTTTTCAGAGAAATTGCAAACTTGTCATTTTATTTTACAAAAAAACAAGAGAAAATCATCCCTGTGATTCGAGAATAGGTGCAAAACAACAGAAAACAGACAATTCCATGCACAAATATCGGACCTGATGGATACAGGTCAGGTATCTTTGAAAGGCTTTCTTTACCTATTTCTAAAAAGCCTTTCAAACTGAATCTACCGCTCCGCATCACAGACTATGTTTCTTGTTTCATGAAGTCAGACTACGATTAATACACTGGTTCATATACAACACATAAATAAAATGGCGTCGATATTTCCGAAGTCTTCAATACCTTGAATCCTGCTCTAACTCTGTCTGTATGAGCTTTTTACATCTTTCAACCTGGCTTATATATACACTCTGCGTTTGAGTAGACACGCTGAACTGTCATAATTCTCATTTATACAAGGAGTTTTTTGGACAGACAACATGCACACAAGAAAATTTGCTACTCACCAGTCAGTTGAGCGTTAGCGGCACGCAAAGCAGTATTTTCAGACTGTTGCGCTCTGTTCTTTTCAAGCAGTAACATTTCAAGACTTTTAGATTTTGACGAACTCGAATGAAATTGATCGCCGCTCGGTGTAGAATCCAGAGTAGAGAATTCAGTTGATTTTATGATTTGTAATTCACGCTTGATTTCGTTGTAGTCTTCTCTTTCTTCAAGTTGCCTCTGGAGCTCCTAAAACATCAGAGAGATTTACTATTATTCCAAAAAAACGATACTCCCTTAGTACCTGCACCAGATTAGGGTTAGGCCATAATTTTATTTCGGACTGTCTGTTTTAGTCAAGTGAATATACCCCCTGCCCATAGGTTCCAGTCACTTTACACAAATGGATGTGAAGTAGGCAAACAAAATTAGTTACTTCTATATTGGTACACATACTTGCAGCGCCAAAAAAAGCGAAAAAAGCAACGGAAAATTTTCTTTAGAATAGAAAGAAACCATAGGACTAAACAGCTTATCTCCCACCAGAGTCACAAATGGAAGGTAGATCAAGAGAAAAAGATCAAAGTTTGCCAAAAATCTGGTTTCAATGAACCCAAAAAACTAAAAGCAAGAAGATGCTTATATTACTAACAACTCTTTTCCTACCATTAAAGCCTCCATTGGAATTTTAGTTCCAGGAGGTGTCGTCTCGTATGTACCATTGTGGAAAACTATTCCAATACTATATTTTATTTTCTAAGTGCTTAAGTGCTATTGAATGGGTTTTTGTGGGACTGACTACATCTAATTCTATGATTTTGCGCTGAACTGGTATGTATGTATGCATTACTGGTTTGGAGCAGTTGTTTTGATGCCAGTTGGCAGCTGGGGCACCTCAATGGTATTAATAATTAAAAGCAGATAAACATGAAACCGTAGAAAGAAATTTTAGCTTAGGAACGGGATAGATACATATAAAAAAATAAAACAGTTTATTAGGCATGAAAAAGTTGTTGCCCATGCCAAATACTCTGGCAATGAAATGGCATGGCCAAAATATACACTACCTATTAATCACCGCTTAACCATGGCTTAGCTAATTGGCTAACCCACTAAACCCATACCTAACTGCACCGGTAACTATTCGGAGACCATTGTTTGGTATTCAATAAAGAGTATTATGAGCTTTCCCGAAAAGTAGGATAAATCTAAAATCCTATCCTTATTTGCTGATGCAGCAGCAAAGAATGTAATTGTTCCTTATATTTCAATTGTTGTTAGTTTAAGGACTTGTTCAGGGCATGGGCCATTCAAAAACAAGACTGATAAAAAGTCCAACCTGTACAATGGAATTCTTATTGCTTAATTCTTCTTCCAACTTGGCAATAGCAGAAGCAGATGTGTCTCGCAATTTTCCCATTGATCCTTGAAGATGTTGGACATCTTCCACTAACTGACTTATCTGAATAGGACATTTCATTTGTATATCTGTTAGTTGTCACATGAATGAATTACTGTAGAACTGCAGAATATAAAAAAAAAAATTCTCGACTGTAAAACTTTAACAGAATTTCAACCCACCTCTTTTTCTTTGTTGGCAAGTTCAGACTCCAAACTTGACCTTGAAAGAACTTCAAAAGCTTCCTCCTGTATATTGAAAATAATAGAAAAATTATCTGAAGATACTTTGTTACTCAAGACATTACTGGTATTAGAACAAAAAAGAGTTTTCATACAACTTTTACTTTCAAATATTATTTACAATAACATTGTTAGTGGACATTGAGTGAACCTATAATAAAGTTGCTAAATTCTTGTCGTTGAGACAAAAATAATCAGTTTACTCCGAGTCTAATTGACCAAGTCACTAAAAGTCTTTGATCGCTCCCTCTCAGTCTCAGGCCTTATCTGATAAATCAATATGGAAGAATTGTCAGAATCCAATATTGTTATTATTATATTTGAGATTATATGAAAAAATTTATCAGTTTTACAGCGGTTTAATTCTATCACGGGATAAAACTTTAAAGAGTCCATGCTTTTCACAAGTACACATCTAGTGAAGGAGTATTCTATACAAAGATGCTAGTTTAATATTTCATAAATAAGCTAATCTGGAAGTTGAAGATACATAAACCACAGCACCCTACCATTGCGGTTGTTGAAGGTTTCTCATGCTCGTGGGATCTATTGCCACCGTCTAGCAATTGTTCTCTTAAATTTTCAATTTCTTTTTCAGCGATTGCATTTCTTTGAGATGATCTGTCCAAATCTCCAAGCACAAGGTCCAACTCTGCTTGTCTAAAAAATAAAAATAAATTTTAAAACAAAAAGCAATGCTCAAATACATGGACACAATATGTAACATTTCTAGCAAAAATGAATTTGATTTTCATCTGAAGGAAAGGTGTTTATATCATACATACTTCGCTGCAGTTTCTTCATCATACTTTGACTTGAGATCAAATAATTCTGCTTGAGAAGCATCAAGAGCTAAAATATTATCAACAGAATATTAATTTAACAAGAGAGCAATGGTCAAATATATGGAAACAAAATCCGAAACGAGGTAGTAGTATAGGTATCTAATTTTTCACAATACCCGTATGGACACGTAGCTTTCGAGACATCAACTGACCACCAGATCACAATGAGTGCGGGAACCGGCATGAGGTACGCAATTTTTTATTTTGATGATGTCATCGCTTACAAGAAATAAATCCCATGAATCCCACAGAAATTTTTTAAATAAATAAAAGTAATAGCCTTCCAGAGACGATAACAATCTTTATCTTTAAATTAACCACTAAAAATTTCAAAGCAATTGGTCCGATAATTAAAAAGAAAGGCGATTTTTTCGATAAGAAAAAGGATTCCAACAACAACACATTCTACCAAAACAATCTATAGGTCCACTTCATGTCCAATATCAAATATAATATTAACTTATGTTTAATAAATTCATACAAACTCTTACTAAAAGATTAACTATATCATCTCGATAGAGAACATTGTTTTAGAATTAAAATTGGAATGAATTTGTATGTCTCAGCTTTCACCATATCTTGGCCAACTCACATACCTGCTTTGAACGTAGATGCCATTTGCTCTGCTTCACCCAGTTTCGTGGCTATCAGCAGCTGAGTCTCTTGTAGTTTTCTAAAAATGAAAAATAAATTAAATATAAAATTTGTCAAAACTAGGAATTAAGAACTGATTTTAATACAAGATATACCGTACTTATGACGTTATAAGCAAATCGATTTTGTACTCATTTTCCACAATTTCAGTAAAATGAATAAAGCAATCTTCAAATTATATGCTGAGGAGTGATTTGAGGAAATATTTCAGATTAGGGCTTGGTTAGTTAGACATCAAAACGAGACTTCCAAATAGGTCTATATAATTTTCAAACATTAGTGATCTAAACCGGCCCTTATTCAAGCACAGCGCTTGTTATTTTTAAAGTAAAATTATACACAAAAATTACAGTATCTTTGAAGATAAATATTTGACGACATTAATCTGTTGTGACAAAAAGCGCTTCTTAATTCCTATCGTTTTCTACCACTGAAAAATCAGCTTTTACATCGGGCGGGTTTTTAAGCACCGGCCGTTATTTATTTTTATGTTCTGTTCACACGAGCGGCTATTCAAACGGGCCCTTAATCAGGATCGGGTAGTAAAACAAGCATATATGATAACTACATTGTCGAAAAGGAAAGGACCAAACTTGCTCAAAGAACCAGAATTTTTCAGCTTCTGCATTGCTCAATGCTCACTCAATTTATTATACACCTGGACCTAAATGGAAGCGTCAGACCAGTTTGACCAGAGTTTAACTTTCACTAGAAGCAAAATGTTCATAGCCCTCTCATTGACTCCCTTATATAAAGAACAACACATAATGAACGAGAAAACTAAATATAGCCTTAGCAGATGTCATCAAGAGAAAAGTTCAATCAGGGCATATGCCAAGGAAGGCCATTGTCACCCATGGTTTGAGGATGATTCTTATAGAATACCGTATGCTACATCGATATTGATATATGAATGTAAGTGTTTGATAGTGAAATACGGTTCTTTCTGTCAAATGAATTTCATATCATCGAAGATACTTGTACTGTTATATTATACCCAATAATAATGTTACCATATACAGAAAGTCGATGTCACTTTTAAAATTATTATTTCTCAGATTTCTTACTTTTCTTTTTCTTCAAATTGTTTCTGCAATTCTTCATTTTTCTCTAGAGTGAGTTGTTTCGCACGTGTCTCAGTTCCTTTCTCAAAATCCCTCACTCTCTCGCGAAGAGTTTTTATCGTAACCTCTGGAAAAGAAATAGGAATGTTTTTTGAGTAAAGTAAGATATAATGTAAACTATAAGATAAAGTGTTGCCGTTCTTTATGAAAATTCTATCAAGGCATGTTTAAAATAAATCAAACATTTTAAATGGTTTAAAAAACTTATTTTTCAGACAATACTTTTCCATGTCTCATGCTCAGAACAAGGCCGCGTATGAGTGGCCAATGATACATAAAAAGCTTTGTTTTTGGAAAGGTGCATTCATATTAATGCTGTTTAAAAATAAAAAACTAAGCAAATCAATCTTCAAATTACCTTATCTGCATTACCAAATTTCAACTCATTGAAGGTACCTCGATTTATATGTCAACAAAATGTATTTCAGAATATACTAAATATTAGATATTCACAAAAAATTAATTTAGAATGTGTTCAGTTTTGGGAATCCCTGATGATAGGTATTTGTCTGTCTGTCTGTGTGTATGTCTGTTAGATGCACGCAATATCTCACAAAAGCGAGATTGAATCTGCTCCAGATCTTGCATGTGCATTCATCATATCTCGGACCAAAAGCCTATTGATATCGGGCGAATTATGTCGTATAATTAGAGAGTTATTAATTAATTAGTGATGGGACACAAGGTGTCACTATGGAGTAAGAGCGCTGTTTTGGGAGATCCGCTAACTTTCAATCGATAAGTCTTCGGTCTCTGACAGATATTCTCGTTTTATCAATTGACAGTATTTTGCAGTGCTTTCATACCTTGATTTTTGACTTCAGCGAATTCTTTGTTATATTCCGCTAGAGTTTCTCTCAGTTTCTGATTTTCGGTTTCCACATCATTTAGTCTTTGTGCTTTACGTTGGTATGACTCCGCTTGTTCAAGAGCTAAAACCGGGTCTGAATTGAAAAAAAGTTGTTTATTGTACCTCCATAACATAAAAAGCACAAATTAATGGCACTCCCAAAGTATGTGCACCAAGATGGCGCACAGCCTGTACCCTGACCTGGTACAGTGGTACACATACTATGTCCAGGTTGTGCGACATCTTGGTGCACATAGTTCTGGAATTCCCAAATAACTATATAGGTATAACCATCAACCTCACAGCAAGAAGTAGCTACAAAAATATAGCAATGATTGAATTTTGCCAGTTGCGTGGGGGTGATATTTTTTTATGTACATGGAAAAAATAAATTTTATATGTGCCCAGATAGATATCTGGAGTTGGTTATATGGCCCACTGATGAAAAATGTTGCACACTCATGGTCTTAGCAGTCCCATTGTCAATAAAACAAGCATTAGTGCAGACAACGCCAAACCTGCAATACGGACCTGGTAATTCTATCAACCTCTTGTATAAATTGAGAAAATCGGCTTCACAAGCTTTACTGCGTTTTGATAAAGCATCGATCTCCCCCTGGAAGCTCCTCAGTAAAGGAGAAACCAACTTGCGTATATCCTGATAAAAAAAAGAACAATAAATATTGAAATAACAGATCATAAATGGGTGAAAACAATAACAAAGCGAGTTATATATTAATTAATATTAATTAAGCAAGGGCCGTCCACATTCAAACCTTTCTGAAATTAATTATATTCAATATTTTGAATTTTAGTATTAATTTCGACTAGTTTGTTATAATTATTTTGAGTGACAAACATCTAACAGTAAGAAATAGGCAAATTTGATTTCTGAAAACTGTATAATTAGAAAACCAATCAAAAAAAATCACTGTTTATCTGTATTTTTTCTGTAGTTCCAAAAGAAACATTATCTTCTATGTGTATTTTAATAAACATTATTCAACATGATATTCCATATTGGAAAATAATATTTTAGAATGTGTGCGGAATAGTGCATTGAAGCTTGTATCAAGTTATTTTATATTGTACAATTAGCAATAAAGGAGTATAAGACCCAATACATATAATAGTAATACCAAGGAGAGGATATACCTCAGGTGTTTCTCTTTTAAACTCTTTGCTTTGTTCTACTAGTCGTCGTCTTGATGCATCACTTGCATCTTGTCTGTTGGCAAGTTCTGTTGCATTCACATCCAAATCTCTCTGTAAATACAATGAGGATACGACTATTTACTAACACAGAATTCAAATTGTAAATACTGATCATTTTTTTCTCTTTTTGAATGATGTTAAACATGTATTCTGAAGTATAACATGAAAAAAAAATGTTATTAATAAAATTAAATATTTTGAAAAAAGGAATCTGAAATTAAGGATAACACATTTGAAACACATTCATAAAACGAGAGAGCGATGCTCAAATATATGGACACGAAGACCAAAACGAAGCAGTAGTCTGCCTCACATTTTACAGTCCCGATGCCGCCAAAAAAAAGTTTAGACTTTTACGTAGCAAGAAAGAGGTCAAAGAAACGCAACAAATAAATTGTATTAATAATAAATTAAAAGGTCACCACACAGAATTTCAAATCAAAAACGAATCACATAGAGCCCACAGAAAGTTTTAAAATGAATAAAAGTAATAACATTCTAGCAAAAATACAACTTTGTAACGAAAACAACAAGAAGAAAATGCCAACTAGAACAGCAACATAATAACAAAACGATCCATATGTATTCTTTATGTCCAATACATTCGATAACTCACTTTCCATTTGGCAGTAAAGTATGACAGGCTATAACAGACATCCGTCACATTATGATCGTTTATGTGAACAAAACAATCTCATGTGTCACATTGATTGCATACAATATCAAACTTTTCATTGTCATAATTTGTGAAATTTTTTTTCCATTTTTTACAGAGAAAACTTATTTCGGATAAGGTCACATACATACACTGTATATGTATATACTCATAAGTAGTAGAGATTGAACTCTGAGTGGACCATAGGTGACAATTGAAGTACCAACAGCTGCTGGAACTAAATATAATTAAGACCAGATATTATGCATTAGTAAGTTACATCTGACTCATAAAGTTTTATGACTTGTAATAGATAAAATAAACTTCATTGCGTGTTTTAAAAAAATTTCACAGACTTCTTACGCAAGAGATTGACAATATAAAGATTAATTCAATTATTTTATGTATAATAGCGATAACCAAAAGATGAAGATGATCAATTGTAAACGTTCCATATCGGGGCTGAAACTTTGTTCTCAGGATATACCATCTGGAGAGATCTGATATCAGCAGGATATTGCAACGATTGATTTGATCGGAGCCGTTTCACAGGATGTCTGGAAGCTTTAACAGCGTTCCATTCAACAGCTAATCAAGTACACAATCATTTGCTATTCATCACTGTGACTCTTATATGCTATTGAAATTTTTCTGCTAAATAATCGAATAACTTTCCAGTTATGACCATGCATGAAACGGCTTATCATTTGACACCGGGCATTAGGAAAGACACCTTTTAATGCAAAATGAAGGCGAGAGAAATATTGGGAAACCAGTTATGCAGAAGTGAGAATCGTTCAAGCACGCAGCAGCCTGACGCTTGCCCCACTAATGTCGATTTGATACGGATGATATATAGGCAAACACGCAATATCGGGCCGATATATTAGTCAAACTCTAAAAAGATAGTGTTCATGTCTAAGAGAATATTCAATCCATTAAAACAACTCTAACACCATAGTGTTATTTAACAGAATGATTTAGCTTTTTTTTAATGTTTGATTTTCTTCTTATCTTATCTATAATAACGACATTTTAGGCAAGGGATTGACAGTATAAAGAATAATTCAATTATATTTTAAGCATAATAGTAATAACCAAAAGATGAAGATGATCAATTGTAAACGTTCAATATCGGGACTGAAAATTTGTTCTCAGGATATATCGTCTGCGAGATCTGATTTCAGCAGGATATTGCAACGATTGATTTGATCAAGAGTTGTTCCACAGGATGTCTGGGAGCTATAACGTTGTTCCATCAAGAAGTTAATCAAGGACAAAATTGTTCGCTATTCATAACTGTGATCCTTTCAATATGCTATTAAAATTATCATGTTTCTGGATAATTTTTTCCTGCTAAATAATCAAAAGCCCTTCACGCTAAATATAGTAATAAGTCTATAATCATGGCAATTTTTATGTTAAAAGTACAGCATACCATTTACACACAATGAAGCAAAGCACTATTATAAAGTTCGCAAAGTTGATCATGAAGATAGTGTTTATACCTAGAGAATATTCAATCCATTAAAAACAGTGCTCCCGATGTATGTGAACCAAGATGGCGAACACCGGAATGTAGTATGTGTACCAGGTTAGGGTTAGCCCACATTATTATTCCATTTTTTCTTATTTAGTTCATTACCAGTTCGAGGACTAGCCCAATGACTCCCATAGTATTTGTACCTGAAATTATGACCTAACCATAATCTGGTAAACATACTATGTTCCTATGTCCGCTATCTTCACATACTTCGGGAGTACCAAAACAACTACAACAGTAACACCATAGTGTCATTTCACAGAATGATTCAGCTTTTTCAGAATGTTTGCTTATTATCTTGCTCTTGCTACATTTCATAATCGTTTTTACCCTAATGTTCTGTGGCCTCAAAATTAAATTACTGATAACAAAAAACAATCATCCTTACATGACATTTAATCCGTTATCATTTATTTCATTATTTCAACATTATTATTTTCTTGACATCCGCGATTTGAAATTGGGGGTTTACTTAAACACAACAGATGCCTACAAGTTTTTATAAAGTGATGCTTCCCACATATACAATTAATATTGATCAACACTTCAACACCAAATTTAAAAAAAACAATCAAATTTAATAGAAAAAAAAATACGTTAGGTTGAAATATGTTTTTGTTGAAAATGCAAGCGGCCCAAAAGGATTTTCAAGTGATCCAGTTTTGAGTCACCATCAGGGGCATAGACAGGCAGGGTTTGAAGGTCGGCACTCCCTTTTCAAATATAAAATATTTTTTTTCGTATCGTTCATACTTGGCAATTTCTTGTAGTATAAAAAGCTTTTTAGACACTCAAGGCTCTTGGGGACCCACGTATTCCGGCCGCTAATACCTAACTTGGAAATTGGAAATCCCATCCCCCCCTTTGAAAATTCCTGGCAACGCACCCTGGTCGCGACCCATAGTTTGGGAAACACTGCTATAACCTAAGCAGTCTAAGCATCATATACACTGCTAATTAACAAAAACAGTATTTATCAATGTGTGCTCGAATTACAACTACTGTGAAATTGCAGATTAAAAACTCAGCTTATTGCACATACCATCCCATACCATACAGGAATGATTCTAGTTCGAATCCAGTAAATAATAGAAGCCTTGTTTACACAAATATAAGAAATATTTCGAAAATATTGGTGAGTGGTCAACAGCACTTGAGATTTTTGCTTACTGAATGCAGTAGGATAGCAGAACACATAAGGCATCATCCCCATATCAACGCGTTAAATCCAGTAGTACAAAGAGCAATTACAGAAGCAGTTGATTGTTCGATTTTTGGTGATTAATAATTCTTGCAATTCGACAATTAGTGCATCATGCTAAGCGTCAAATGTACGTTTGGGTATGCAGTGGTAACCATGTCAGAGTCCGTTGCTCTGCGGCAGAATAAAAGTCGCATCATTTCACATAATTGAACATTCTGTGCATAATTGTTTCAACGCCACATCGCATCTTCATCCTATAGCGACGTTATGTGTACTATATAATATGTCATTTTAAATAAATTAAAGCGCTTTCATGTTTAATGATGAACATTTTCGAAAAAAACTACCGAATAAACTAAAACATAATCGACAGTTACATACAGCGACAATAATAGGCGCATTCCAAACCACACTAACAAATAATTGAAAACATTCAATTTCGTAAATAATCGTCTCAAGAAAATGTCCTTCTTGCCGACGAAACTTATCAAGTGCGCTCGCAACTGGGCGATGGAGGACTTTCATAATTTATTCGCGATCAATCCGAAACTGCAACGCAAAATTTTTAAATTGAAACGTCAGCAAAATGTGGATATAGTAAATAACCTAATAACAAATTAATATCGTTAAAATTATTCTGCAATGGTAAGGTATACAAGAAATATTGACGGCGTTGATTAGAAAATAACATTCGTCGGACCAATTCAAATTACCCAATAATTCTACAAATTCGATATGGTTATCGTCAAAGTCGTAAAACGTTTTGTATTTTATATAAGATTCCTCGGCCTACTTGGCCTTCTTTTTTTCTATAGGAAGAGGAATTCGTAATATGATCAATACAGTACACAATTAAATAGGCTATTCCCATTAAAAACCAACGAATGAGTTAATATTGTGCAAGCGTGGACGACGATGGATATATTTTTCTAAAGTATGGCCGATTTTGAATCATCGATCATTCGAGAAACGTACGTAACGCCAGAAAAAGATATGCTGATCGCAGGCCTATCAATCACTTGGACGATCGATTAGAAAGAGTTGGAATTTAGGATAAAAAGGGAGGTTCGAAGCATGCTAGAAATCGATAACCATCGCGAAATGGTCTATTACTATTTTATTTTGGTTTTCCTTTATGCACAAATATTTCTCCCGACCGTTATATCGATCCATGTCGTTCGCTAAAAAAGCAGTGATCACTAACGTGAATATATCGATTTATTTTGATATTAAATGTAAGTAATGTGTTTTCGGATCAATGCATAATTTTCTATGGGAACATGGAATAAAACGACGGAATGGAAATATACCACGGAAAGCTTCGTTCGGCGCAAATAACAAGTTATAAAGAATTTAGGGATGGTTTGAAAATTTGAAATTCCAACGCATTCTGCATTCCTAGCCTTCACCCTAACTGGATTGGATAACTACATTCGTCAACTATTATTCAGTAACATTAAATTATCGAATTTAATTCGGTCGTCAGATAACTTTCGTATGCAGCAGGCTTAGACCCAGTTATAACTGACAAAATAAATTTGTATATTCAAGAAATATTAATAACCAAAGTGAAATAACATACTATTACGGGATTACGAAATATTTTTAAATCGAATTGTAATTTGTAGAATTTACGGGATAATTGTGGTGCTTATATAACCATGTATTTCATAAAAAAATTCCAATTGATATTGATTGAATTTCTGCGGGATCATCTACTTACTAGTGTTACTACTTCTATTATTATGCGTTGGTTGGTCTATCTATACACACATATAATGCAAGGTTGCTGTGGCAAGAGTAACTATTCTAAAAATGATTATTCTCTGCGAAAGTCCGACTTTCGTCAGACGAAACGTCACGAAAATATAATAGTGTTTGTATGTAGTCTTCTGAATCACTTAGAATTAGTTTAATCATAAAGACAAAATTTTATATGCCGGTGAATTTTTTTATTATAAATACGCAATACAGATTATTGAAGATCTAACTGAACCATATAAGACATATTCTATTGATGATAGTATGTGGTACTTCCTTAGAATGAGATTCGGCATGGCCTACAAATATCGTGAAGTCTTATCTAGTAATTCGGGATAAAGCAAATTTACTGAAATAAATCGGCTGGGAATGCATACTGCCGCGAGGTAATATTTTTATACATCTCTGCGCTTTGGTTTATTAGAATGGAACATGTTCTTTAAGACTTTAAAATATGAGATCGCTGGCGATCAAGGTATTTATTTATTGGATTTTTTTATATCACGTTATATTACGTAACTATGTCACGACGGTGTTGCTATCCACGTGTATTACGCCGAACTGGGACTGTGACCTACCTGCTGCAATTGCAAAGACATTGATATTTAATATGGGAATTAGTTGCAATTCCATATTTTAAAAGACGATTTTTATCAAATAGTAGAAATTTTATTACAGCGTGAAATATTTTTTACAGAACGTTTTACTCTTCGGTGTGATTTTCACCACACAAAAAGTGATTTTTGGCCATTCGTTGGTTAATTCTATTACCGGTAATAAAATCACTTATTGGCCAATAACTAAATTTGAAGTTATATTATCAAGCATAAAATCCTAATCAGACAGTTTATGTATCAGGGTTAGGATTTAGGGATGCATATTGCGCAGAAAATTTAAATTGTCAGATCATTCCTAACTATAACCATAACTGGATAATTAATTACTACTTTTTTATTTTAAAACGTGATGTCGGTGTTTTTATCAAATCTCATATTTTTGCATCAGTGGCAGGGGTAATAGACAAAAGAACCAAAAAAAATTAATTCTGGTAAGAATAATTAATTATACATTACATAGTCGATGTCAAATTTCAGTTATATTATAACCACATATAACAAGTAACAATGATTATATAATAGAAAGTAAATTATTTGAATTATTATTTATCTGCAATACTGGCAATGTGTAATATATAAATTTTGAATTCTAATGTCCACAGGGAACTAAACAATGACAAAAATCAATACATTTCTATCTGCCAAGAAAAACAAACGGACTTCGCTCCCTTTTTAGAATAAATATTGATTAAAAATTGATAACATGTCATCTGTAGTTTCTAATTGAAATATAAAGATATCTTCCATGACATACTGAGTTGAATAATTTGCAAAAATAAAGCCACAAAAAAGCTTTTATATACAAAAACTCAATATTAAACCCAAATAGTACTAAATTTGGGAATGCAGGAACAGGAAGTCAAATTAACTGATATAAAACATAAATGAAATTGGCTTATATGGCTCAGTTGTATCAAGCAACTATACTCATTTCACTCATTCATTTCTAACATTCTAAATTGATCAATCTATTGATGTCTAGAATGCATCTGTGAGCGTTGAGTAGGTGGTTAAAGCCTAGAAACCAACAACCTGGGGACACAGTTTAGATGACATGAGTTTCACAATTTAACTTCGGAAGGCCCTAGACATGATCGAATGACGTTGTTGACAAATAGATTAGGAGATTTCAAAAATATCATTTCGCCCCGGCATATCCAAGTATCCAACTTCATTCCAAGCCTTCAATCATGGTGTTAATAAATTTTGTTTTACTTCATAGACCCTACATCAACATATACTGATGTGAGAATAGGAATATACGATGTAACAACAATGTAATAAGATATTGCCAATTTACAAAAATAATTACTGTTAGAATGTGGCCATATTATATTTAACCCTAAACCCCAAAGAAATCATTGATAATATTTATAAAAACATAAACCACATTTTAATAATGAGCTATCCTATGTATGCTTTAGACAAGGCCATCATTGAACGAAACCAAAATTTAAGGAAAATAATAAAATGGAGTTTCTCCAAATACATCATTGTTCGAAACAGTTTTAAACTTTTCCTTGCAATTTCAGATTCAAATCTACAAAATGTTAATTAAAGTGAAGTGGAAAAATTTTCAGGAAATTAGTTTGTTTGAAAAACTCCAGGAATAAGCAAATATTTGAAACATCTCATATATAAACCCCTACAAAATATAACAGTATCCAACGCTTGGATGAAGATAGTTCATATGAAGATGTGGTCATACTGACTTTAGCTTTGTTCATTGGTCAGGTCAAATTTGCCGTTCAGGCTAAATCATATGAAGATCCTCTCCCCAATAGGTTTAGAGGGGAAAGATCATCTTTATATTATTATATATCTCAAACAGTATGTAAGATCTGACTATAGCACCATCATAAAAAATAGGGAACAACAACATATCGAATGCAATAATATACACAATAACTATATATTTTAACAATTGCATTTTTATTCATGGTCCCCTAAGATTTACCAGATAGGATTTTTCCTGAAATAAAATACTTCACATGGGACGCTTCTTAAAAAGATTATAGAGATATATGCAAGACCTTTTCACATCTTTAGCTTGGTAAAGACTAAGAGAGCAATGCTCGAATATATGAACAAAAAGGCCAAAACGAAGTAGTACAAGTAGGCCTATGCAATCTTCCGCTGCAACAGTACCCTCCTAGTCTTCACGACTTCGAATGATCACAAATCGCGAAGATCGCGAATACAGATATGTCACAGGGTGCAAAATTTATAACTTTGATAACGTCACCACACACAAAAAACAAATCCTATATAGAGCCCACAGAAATTTAAAAAAAAATACAAGTTATAGCTTTCCAGGTTAATAACAATCTTCAACTACCGAAAATTTCAATACAATTGTCTATAATTTAAAGAGAAAAGTGATTTTTTCTCGATAAGAAAAAAAAATACAAACATCAATTTCAACAACAACAACATAAGAACAACACTTTGTGTCCAATAACCCTGAAATTACATCCCTGGCAAGACATGCATAACCTGTCTAAATAACATAGATGGAAGACGCACTATTCTTCAAGGTATGATACGCACACAAGCAATGTTATAATTCTGGAAAACTTCATCAGATAGTACTTGGATTTGGATCGTATTTAGTACCAAAATATATGTAAGCGTTGTATAACCGTGAATTTTGGCATTAATAAATACCTAAAATACTTAATACTTTGGTCTAACAATGTTTAATGCATATGGCAATTGTGGCGATCCCCACATACAGACATACCCAAATTATCTGTTACCTCCTGGTATGTCAATTGCAACCAAACTATTTTGAGTGCTCCACTGTGAGAGAGTACTCGCGATTCCAAGTTTTTCGTACAAAAGATAGGTCAGAGCCCCAACTAATTGTGGAATCGGCACTGACACAAAGTGACCAACGACAAGTCACATGCTAAGAGCTGAATGTTAATATGTTTCCGTGACAGAGTAGAATGTAAGTAAAATGTGGTTGACACAAACAGACACCATCAATATGAAGAAATTCAAAAAAAAGAATTTCAAAAAGATCAGTTTGATTGCATTTTTACAGAAAAATAAATAGACTACACAAACAAAATATTTCATTTCACAATTCAACTAAAAAAAAATTAGATGAATCTTGAAGACAAAAATGCTGTTGCTGTCTGCATATCAATGCAAAAAGAATATAAATCCTACCTGAAGTTGGATGAGATTAAAATTTTTCCAAAACTGCAGCATAGATGAAATATTTGATGACATTTTGTTTGCTTCTGCTGTAAAAACGCTGCACTTTTAGACTTTAAATCCACAATAAGAATACAGCATATTGTTTATTTATTCAGTGGAGAATTATACAGCATTTTGAAACTAACAGAACATAATATTTGGCTGCAAAACAAAATGTTTCGATATCAGAGATGTTGTCGAATGTCGTTCTTTTACAGTTATATGTATAACCGTAAAAAAGATTAAAAAATAGCAAGGAGAATAAGCTTGTTCACATACAGACATACTGTAATATCAGCCTAGCAATGCTGCAATGCCTTCCGCCATCTCTCCAGACTCGATCCTTTTGAGTACATGCATTAGAAACAACTAGCCTATCCTGCTATCGCCGATTCGCAGTATCGGCTGATCCTGATCGATACAGTACCTACTGACCTAGGAGACTGTTTCAGTATTTGGTTATAGCTACTAAAGTATTCTATTCGTATACTATTCGTAAATCTTTGATACCGGTACCGGTAACAGGACACGGGACAACTGGACAAGATACCGGTACCGGTAATGCAGTAATGTCACATGCAGCTATGATTACAGGATTAAAAAATCTTTTAACCCCTTTCTGATTTTTCGCTTTCTTGCTTTTTTGCTGAACTAGGCTACCTTAAACAGTAAAAATCCTAATGGCAGGAATGGCAAAACTGTCGCGCGTTTGCGACGGGTGTTATTGCTTTATCTGTTTATCGCCGTCGAATCTCGCAAGATTCAAAAACATGAAAATCAGCATTCGTCAGTTCGTGCTTTTTCCGTTCTGTATGCTTTTCTTTATTGGACACGTTTAGTGGCCATAACGATCGTTTCAATATTATGTTGTTGTTGTTGTTCTTGTTCTTTGACACGTTTTTAAAAAGTCGCTTTTCTCTTCGAATACTGGACCAATTGCTTTGAAATTTTCAGTGGTTAAAGATTAATTTTTTCGCTAGAAGGCTATTACTTTTATTTATTTCAAAATTTTGCGTGAATTCTATGAAATTAGATATTTCGTCCAAAATTTTGCTGTATTATTTTTTATTCATGGGAACACGGATTTTAGTCAGTGTCATGACTGGCTGTACGTTTTGACTCTGCAAAATTCTTGCTACTGGAAATTCAGAACTTTTTTGAGGGTACCGGTAGCGTCAAAGGTACCGGTAAGCAGTGATTTCTCCACACCCCCCCTATAGGGGGTGAACACCCCCCCTAAAATTTCGAACACCCCCCCCTAATTTTGAGGTGCGATTCCACACTGTAATTCCTAACTCAATTATAATTGTATTCAAATATAACGACTATGGCATATTTATCAGTGTAGATGAGGGGTTCCAAACCGCAGTCTGCGGGCCAATTGCGGTCTATCCTTACATCATTATCACAGTTTAAGCACGTTTATTTCGTAACAATTGAAATATACCGGTATCTTTGTATACGTATGGGTATTAGGATTACACACCGCAGTATTTTAGATATCAGCCGTATATTAAGAACGCTTGAAGATGTCACAAAACGAAACCTAGGCACTGAAAACAGACGTTTTTTATTTCTTTATTGGAAAGAATCAAACTTCAGCGTAACAACATTATGAGCCATGGACCTTTCCCCGAGCATCGACTTCCTTGTTTACTTCGTGACATTGGCCAATCAGCAAGATGCAGAAAGTGACGTAACAATGCCCCCTTTTCGCATCCGCTCAGACACTTTTCTCACTCAGACAGATTTTCAAGCGTGGTTGTAAACATTACCTCGTTTTCGCGTTTTTAAACTCTATTCGTTAGTTTTCAGTTGTGTTTCGGAAACTTAAATAAAAATCAGATAATTCAATGATCACTCTGTCTTCCTAGGAGTTTTAATTTAATTGCAGTAATAAAAATTAGCGTAGAAATAGTTGTGATAGACTAGCCTGAAATTCTTTACCGGTACTTTTAAAAAACAGATTGTTGTGTGCGATGAATCATAAAGATGGTTTGAAACACATACCCCATTTTACAGGCGCCAACTCGCAAAAGCACTCCTAAAATAGCACTGAAAATTTTGCAATGGTAAAGTATAGGAAGAATTTTCCGGGGGTTAAAGGTCAGGGAAAGGTCCATTATGATCAGTTGACGCGCGTATTTCAAAATTTAATTCATTGCTTAATTCATACAAAAGTCAAACAAACATGTTCAAAAAATGTGAAATGTGTAACAAAACGAGACATAAGTAGCCATTCATACTATTCAATATGCTAGATGAGCAAGTAACTTCATTAGTCACTATCAGTTGCAAATTAATTGCTGAAAGCCGTGCTTGTTATTTATTTCTCGGGAATTCTATCATCTAAATATTATAATCATTAATTTCATTACATAACAAACTGCAATGCTAGGTGTATCTAAAATCAAGCTTAGAGCCTATTTTGGAGCTTATTTCTCAAAATTTTCTCAGGCCGCTTAAGCGCGCCCTGAACCCCAGCCGTGTCGTCGCGCACTTTTTCGCGCTCTTCTTTTCTGGCCCTACAATTTTCTTCTGCTGTGTATTTTGGCTCGCCGTCAATCAACTTGGGGAGCCCCTCATGTACATCGTTTCTTAAATACATACCAATTTTTTTTAACGATACAAATAGTTTCATCGCTAATAGCAAATTATTTACCACCCCCTAAATTTCGAAACAACCCCCCTAAAATCAAAAGCTGGGGAACATACTGCCGGTAAGGACTGATTGGCTCTGGTCTAACGTGTCCATATATTTGTGCGTAGCTCTCTTGTTATTATTAGTATTACCATCCAAATAAAAGATTATGAATATTTTTTTGCTAACAAGAAAACTTTCAAGAACAGTATAATATTCCAGAGCTTCACGTCGACACCAAGGGTCTATTATCGCAAAGTACTGAAGTACCGTATCCCAGGGATCCCAGAGACAGGTCAGTAGATAATTTATTTTGAAAACGCGACAATACACACAAATTAAAATGAAGAATTCTGTGAGAGTTTTGAATTGTGAGAAATATCATGCGCTCGTCTACCAGCAATGCAACACACATACGCAAAACGGTTGAGTTGATTTCCGACAAACTTTCAGGAGTCGAAAATCATTTCTTCGTCTTGTGCGATCGCCTTAGGACTACTTTCATCCGAATAAAAGTGAAAATTGAGAAAAAAGCTAGCGAGGTTAATATATAGTTCCCTTATACAGTTTTGCAGTAATGCCACTTATTCCAAATGTAAAAATATTTACATTATAACAATGAATAGAGAGAAATCCAAATAGAAAGCTGATGGATGTTTCTCCGACATTCGACCCCGGAAAAATTCTCCTTACTTTAACTTTCGATACTTATTTTGAGGGTGTTTTGGACAGTTGAGGCTTACAGAATGGCTTACTTTACATGTTCAAAACCATCAGTTTTATTAAACCACGTGCTGCTGACAGGTACCGGTACCAATAGCTTATTTTTACCTCGTCCATTGCACCTTTTTCGGGACTAATTTTTGATCATCGCAATTAAACTATTGTTCCTCGAAAGGCATAATAATAATTAAACTAGTTGATTAACAACTAATTTTTAAAAACACAACAGATAACACGCAAAACTGGAAAACGAGGCAATGTTTGCAACCATGTCGGAATAAGTGCCTGAGCGACTTCGCAATCTGCAATTGTTACGCCATGTAGACCAAAGTGACAAAGGTTTATAGACTGCCCTGCTGGTTGTATTGGTCGTC
The DNA here is from genome assembly GCF_013122585.1 of Styela clava. NCBI lineage: Eukaryota > Metazoa > Chordata > Ascidiacea > Stolidobranchia > Styelidae > Styela > Styela clava. The sequence goes on along the minus strand of NW_024102832.1, from coordinate 6,268,317 downwards.
GTTACGGAAATAAACAAAGAAATCGATGATTGGGGAAGCATGCATTGGTTTTGCGCTAATATCAAAATGTAATATTCAGTCCACGTTGGTTAACATTTTCACACTGTGTGCCGCTTCGGGTACTACCCATCCTTATTATCATCGTACATGACCAGAAGTGTTTTATGTATAAATTGTTCCCACGAATTTGAACTATGGGTCGTTTTGTTATTGTTGTTATAATTTTGTTTTTGTCCTTGTTGTTATTTTTCTTCTTGTTGTTATTGTGGAAAAACGCTGTACCAATCTATAATCTGTGCCGAGGCTAATGCGACAAATTCAATAATTCTAATTCCCTTCATTCCAATGCACACCATAATTGCTTTTTAGGATGCTTTATACTAGTTTTTCCCAACCTATGGGTCGCAACCCAAAACTGGGACGCCTGAAGATCATCTTCGGTCGCTTGTTTTCTCAACAAAAACTCAACAAAAGTTGCCGATTTTATTTGCTAGTATATTTTATTTTATATTTGGTATTGAAGTGTTGCTTAATATTAGATTGTATATGTGGTTAGAATCATAGCATAAAAACTTGACAGCATCTATTTTGCTTCAGCGAACCCACGCCACGATTTCAAAAACTCTCCGATTGCAAACATGCGCACACTTGCGGTAGTTTCTGGGAAACAAATGTCACATGAAATTTATTGTTTTATATATATTAGTCATTTAATTTTGCGGCCATAAAATCACTACACGACTTTTAGTATGTGGGCATATCCTTGAGTTTAAGTTTTGAAAAAAATTGGGTTGCCCGCAAAAAAGGTTGGGGCCCTTTGCAGTAATACATAAATTACACAATTTTTACGCAGCCAAGTATATTTGACACTATGTAGTTAAACCCAAAGGCGTGTAAAATGTATTCTTGTGTATATTTTTGGTTGAATTCCGGTAGATTTCTTCTCAGTAATTAAACATCAAGTTTTCATCCTGGTCTGCTTTTTCGCTTTCATCTAATAAAAGAATAGGTAATTATAGAGTGGCAGAGTATTTAAACAAGATGACACAATTTAAAAAAAATATCATTGAAGTTTATGTTTCTCTACAATAGTCAAAAATTTGTAGAAAAACTTTTTAAATATAGGCTATCTGCAACAAGTGACACTTAGCGACAGTTAGGTCAAGGACTATCAATATCTTTCATATATTGAATATGCGTATGAAATGTGTCATAATGGCTCGTAATTAGCACTGGCAGTGTTAGCAATCTATTTTTCATTTAAACTTTACTCACCCGGAGTTTCTACTTGTTCCTCACCCTGAACGTTTACAATTACGCGATGTTTCTTGTATTTTCCCCAAATCCACCCATTGCGATAGTACCCCCCTCGAGGTCTGCAATATAAAATGATAAAAAGTATATTAAACAAAACTAGAAATAAAGATATTCAGGTAGTCTATAATTTCAAACTGAATGAAAAGGGTAGGCCTACTTGTTGTGAAATAGGTTGAATTTGTTTGCACAGAGCTTCTATCCTCTGTTAATGAATTAAGAAACATGAACGCTAGATATTTTTAAAAAGTTCTTTAGTATATATATACGTAAAATATATATACAGAATTTGTTATTAAAATATAACAAAAGTAGTACTACCTGACCACAGCATCAGTGGTCATGAGAGCAAATCCAATAATCAACAGGAGTAAAACTGCTTTCTGCATCTAAAAAAGAGACATAATGTAATAGGTCATAGGTATCTTATGAATAAAAATACGGAAAATTAGAGGAATGAGGCTCGTCTGTAATGCCAATGGGGTGAATTCAAAATAAAACAAAAACTAAGTATATAACACACCTATCAACTCAGTATAAAAGACTTATATTCTGGGTGAGAATACAATAATACGTGTATACGATAATCACGACCTACTTTTGCCGCCGTCGGAAGTTTCGAAGATGTACAAAATACATTTCGAAATTTCTTTTTGTATATATATATAAACTATAATTACATTGTCTACAGGAAAATAGGTTTATAGAACAGCATCTTTAAAAATTCGAGTTCGAACAGATTGCCAGTTAAACTACCCTTCCTTTCATTACTCCAAACTACGGGCAAAATTTCTTTTAAGTAATGACCCACCTTGAATTGATTGCTGTTAGCGTTCTCTCAAGATATCGTACTAGAAACAGTGCGAGACTTGCTTTTAACTTAAGAATATTCTGTAGAACGGAGCGGAAGGAAAGCATTATCGTGATATGTGTATGTTCCTCGCAGAGATGCGATGCAAAAGCTGCCACCATATGGGAGAGGTACTCTAGTTTTCTTATATTTTTTTCATATTTGGTGATTTTTGTACCTTTTGCCGATATAAATAAGATTTTACGTTGAAGATTTCATTGTCAAAGAATAATAATGTTCGACAATCATTACATCGAAAATCTATTTCATAGTGTTCATATCAGTTTTCTTATTCTTACGATCATTCCTAACCTGAACTCTAACTGGATAATTAATTAATTAACTGGATAATTTTCAAATCTCACACATTTTTGCATCAGTGGCGGTGGCGTTTTACAAAAGATCCGATTCCTAATATGCCCTGCATACCAGCACCACTCTGCCCTATGTGTTTCAATATAGTTAAGAACATTGTTGTTTTTCAACAAGTATATTGCCACTGGATATTAGCCTGAGATGATATAGATATATATATATTCAATGTTTTGCGACTATTTTGTGTTGTACGCTTGCAATTTACAAACAATTTAAAAAATTTCATATGTGTTTATATGCGAATAGTTCCATGTTTCTGTCCCTTTACATTTATTCTCGTCAATATATATATATATATTAACTAAAAATTCGAATTTAGTCTTGAATAATATTCTTCTTTTCATTTATACCGTATACAGCTATACGTCGAATAATGACTCCATTTCCAAGACTTCGACGTAATCTGTAAAATAGCAATAAATATTGTGTAAATAATATTTATCACATGAAGTAAATAACTTATCACACTCTATATGTCGTACCCGGGGCCGTATCATCTGCTTGTTTCTGTTCTACGTCTACTTCATCATATGCGAGTCTTCGGCGATACCGTTCATCATGTGCAGTTGACATTGTTGGACTGAAAAACAATTAATTCTTATATTTTCTTGCTCACCGCGAAAATGCATGATAATTGAAATTGATGATGATATTTTATTGAGATTCAAAGTATTTTTCACCCAATTTAAAATGAAAGTTAAACAGGAAAACCAAGTAAAATGCATAAACTGTATTTTCAATTTGATATAATCGCTTCTATGTTCCACGGGAAAATGACTAGAATCCTAATTGAGCAAACTTCTACTAGCGAATTAAGTGATATAATGCATATTTTCTATTTCATTATTTATCCATATAATTATTTTCAAATATTATAAGTACCATCGACCACAATAAAAACTTGAGTTACGTTATGAAGATGTCGGTGAGGGCAAACAAAGAGAGTCCAATCACGAGCAGGACGATCATTGATTGTTTCATCTGAAACAAAACGCAATCGAAATATTAAACACCGAGAGATTTCGTATTTAGTGATGTAAGCAGCATTTGGCCCAACCTTACTCAGCCAATCTTATGACAGGCATTGAGTGACAATTCTCACGAATTATTCTCATTTTCATATTCATTTTGAAAGAGAGAAAGTGTGTGGTGATTTGTCTTAGCTATGCCTGCGAATGTATCGCCTCTTGTATTGAAAAATGAATAAAAATACCCAATGCTCGGACATGTATTAAATAAAATATGGACATACAGCCTAATGCTTGACTGTTTTACTTTGAGGACAAAACGCCAAACATATTCACTTACATTACTCCTCTCACCCGGAAAAGGTAGGTAGAAATATTTAGGTAATAACAAGTACCTATGCACATGTGCCATATTAGATTTATGTGTTTATGCCTCACCTTGATTAGTCCGATAAGTTTAACGCTGGCCTCTAATTAACAGGGAAGAGCTTTGAGTATGCTCGTTATATATTCAAGAATAAACCACGGGAAGAAAATACAATCATTAAGTCTGAATCACTTCCAGAAACAATTTTGGGATAACTTCATAGACAATGGAACACCAGGATAAGTGAAAGAAACAATGAAACATCGGGATAAATGAGAGTAACAATGGAACACCAGGATGAGCGAGAGAAACAATCGAGAACAAGAATCACGACAACCGTGTATTGAAAACGTACTACAGTGTTTCCTCGAAAATAAGACTGGGTCTTATTTCAATTTTCTTTCGAAAAATAACACTAGGGCTTATTTGCGGGGGATGTCTTATATTTTTATTTATTGAAAACAAAAGTAAAAAGTAAAGAATTACGAGATTTTCAAATATACAAACTATGAAAACCGATAGCCATTTACTTATAAATAACACGTTCTTATTTAAAACAACTGCAAAACATAGATTATCAATCATTTAGAACGTGTATGAGGGATAAAAAAATCTCGCGTTATTGACTAGGTCAAGAGGAGGGCTTATATCAAAATCATTTTTAAAATTCAAGCTAGGTCTTATTTTCAGGTTAGGTCTTATTTTCGGGAAAACACGGTAGTTCGGTGCGATCAACATTAACGCTTTCACTTAACACGTATATACTTGCTTTTTTTCACATTTTTAGTGTCCATATGTTATGTTTGGTTATTTTTTCTTTTGTAGTCTTTGCAGATTCACTCTAAATATTGTATACACTTGAGGCTCTTTGTATAAGTACTCTCTTTGTATGAGCGCGAATCCTTCCAATGTCTTGCCTCGGCATTTCATGTATAAACATATGTTCAATGTGATGTACCGTTAGAACCCATCAAACATCAGGTTATTGTAATTTTGCAAACGCCACAGTAGGCATTATTATAGAACAATAGATGCAAAGAAGCTTCAGTCAAACAATGGTGAGTGGTCACACGACGATGACTTAGTCATAAGCACACCAAATTTTTAATTATCCATTCCAAGGCACCCATTATTTAAAAAAGTTGCACGTAGGGTTACGGTACCAGAGCAAGAATAATGTGCCATCCGGTAAAATGGCGGAAGCGTGCGTCATGTCATCGAACTAAGACTCAGGTTAATCGTGTTGTTTTCTGCGTGTTTGCGTCTAAAACCTTTTTCTTTCTACAAAGTTTATTCGAATTTCTCTTCAAATGTTTTGTCTTGAACTTCCTAAACTCAAAATAAACTTGCAAAGGTTGCAGACAATGCTAAAATCCTCGGACCAAACCATTTTTCATGGATAATAGAGGCCCAGAGCAGTCCGAAATTGGATGGTATTTGTTCAGAGTTCGATTTATAAGTATAAGTATAAGTTTATTTCGACTCCATAATCAGCAAAACAATAAAATGAATGGTAAAAATAAATAAATAAAAACTGATTATGAAATCAGGAGAGCGAACAAAACCTTAGATAAGGTTTAAAACGTACAGAATGTATATAAGATGGAAGGTTTTGCCAAGAAGATGTGGTACGTGTTCACTCACCTAAAATAATTGAAATATTTCACACACGCTCACACGCACCCACACACACAACCATATAGAAGTTATTAAGTAAAGGGAACATGAAAAATTACATACTGGTAGTTAATATAAAATAAATAAATAAAAATTACTTGCCACACCATATTAATAAATTTATCATGATTGCCACTGCCAAATTGATCAATTTTATAAATGGGAGTGAACAGTAAAGATAAACTTTTATAAAACAAAATATATTGTCAAGCTGATTATAGATGGAGTCAAATGCCAAAATGCCCAACCAAAGTTGCCAGAATTGGGTGCATGAAGAGGTGGGCTAGACCACTTCATTGCCCAAACTAGAGCCTATTATTGCCAAATTATAGTCCAGATTGCAATAAGTATTTAAATCTATCAGTAACTTTATAAGTATGAGTAATTATAATTAATTAAGGTAGAAAGACAGGGTATAGGAATATGTTGGTTGCTAAGGTTATAAGGTTTTTTTTTTCATTCTTAGATATTGACTTCTGCAAGGATAAAGGAATTAGTATTGTTATTTCACAGGATCATTTCTTCATTTAATTATTGTGGCGTAATAGATGTCAATTCAAGTTTATCGTGGATGAGACATCAGCCTGCGAATTTTGTTGTTGTAGACACCATTTATATTCAATAAACTAGCCATTGTATTGATCATCACAGAACGACCTGAAAAACAGAAAATAAATCTGCGAGTAGGATATTCAAGGGTTACATATTTGGAAACAGTACTACCCTACACTTTTGTTTAGAATTGATTATTATTTCGAGTAGATATTGATTATTAGTTATCTATCTTTTAAAACGCTAGTTCAAAGACCAGAGTTGAAATATGGTTGGGACACAGGGTGAATTCCTCGCAAACCATGCAGAAACTCTCAAACCACACTGACCACAAAACAAATCATAGAATACCACAACAAATTAAAATGAAGGGGAGAATCCAATATATCTCCACTGGTTGCCTAATTACAATAATAGGTACAGGAGCTAAACTATACGGTCTACAACCCTCATAAGGTATCACACCACCCATATAGAAACGAAGACCATGCATGTGTAATGTCAAAAATCCAACGTTAAGCAAAAAGGGAACATGCGCATGCAGATGTCAGAGTGTAAACAGCCATTTGAAAAATAAATAAATAAAATAATTTGCTGTGCATGCTACAGAACCCGACACACCAACATTAGATGTAGAACAGGTGGAGAGAGATTAACTGCCGGCTCAGCAACAATCAGCAGCTGCAGGGGCAATGGCAATATTGTAGCTGTTTAATATTCTCATGAAAATAAGTATGTGCAAGTGAAGAGTGTCCCAACTTTCTATCATGGTCATTCATGAAGGTTCAATATTTTTTGTGTCCGAGCTATCAAAACGTTGTAGCTAATTACATACGAAAGAGTATATATATCAGTGTGGTTATGGAAAAATAACTTTTAATATTTGGATACCAAGTACGACTTAACTTGTTTCTGAAATGATTTTTTGGATTTTAATGACTTCAAATTCAAGGGGAGAGAGTTCCATAGCTTAGGTCCATTATAGCATAGGGCATGCTGGCTCACAGATTTACTCATAAACGGTATAAATAAATTGGAATTACTTCTTCGATTGGAGGTGGTTTTGGTTAGTATGTCGTCAAAGCAGTTTGACAATGAATTGTCATGAAAATCATAAACTAATGATAATACTTCAAATTTCATTATGTCTTCAACCTTGAGTATATTTAGCGATTTATAGAAATGATTTACGCTTTCACGTTTACTTTTCCTAAAGACAATTCTTAAAAAATTATTACAAATGCTTTGCAATTTCGAGACATTTATATTTATGTCGTATCATCCATTTGTAAATACAGTAACTAATATCGGCAAACTTCACTGTTGGGTACATGTCACTAACAGCTAAGTTGAGAGTCTCGTTCAAAGTCACTACATTCCCAGGTTAGGGCGTTGCTATTTCGGTCATGAGGAAAGTGCCCAAGGTCAGTGTTTTCCAACTTACGGCTAGTGACCCACAGCGGAGTAAATAATAAGTAAATAAATACTATGTAAAAATTGGTTTTTGTTATTGGTAATTCAATTTTGAGGCTACAGAAGCACTATATGCCGTTTAGTATTTGAGCATATCCTTGGGTTGTGAGATTTTAGAAAATTTATTTTTCAAACAATTTGGGTCGCTTGAAAAAGGTAGGGAACCAGCAATACCCGGAATCAAACACACAACAAATATACAAAAATAACAACTTTTATTATTATCTAAGAATACTACAAACTACCCTTACAAATAAACAAAAAAATATACAGTCATTGAAAAAATTTTAAGAAAGGCTACAAAGATTAATCCTAATCACATACAAATGTGTGCTTTCATATGAAGACCGGTTCTCTTGAATGCAAATTTTGAACTTTGGGTAATCATAGATAACAATGTACAAGTATTAGTATAGCACAAGATATACAGTGATATAAATGCCAGAGTACCATACAGAAAATGCCTGCTATAAAAAATATACATGGAGTATTTCTCAAAACGCAGAATCACATGAATGACTGTAAAACTGTATTCATTTGGAAATTGCATAACAAGAAAAGAAATGCATTGTAATAGCTACAAAGTGATAAATTGAATATCAAATAGTCGTAAACCTCTAGCAATTTAAATAAAATTACTGGCTTGTTGGGGGAAGTCTAACTAGGGTCAGATGAAACGCTACAAAATAAAATTTGTGAATGTGTCATGCAAAACCTATATGCCACTCAAGAAATTCATTTAAAATCTTTTTGTTTGGATATCATGCAATTTCTCCATCTCCAGGATTATGTATATGATTTACCGTACATCACAATATATTAACAAAAAAGTACAAACAATGTTGAGGAATTTTTCATCACAGTTTGATAATACAGACTACAGAGAGAGAATTACATGTAGAAGCAGCGTGAGGGAAAATGTATTATTGAGCTTTACACTTCATAATGGGTGTTGTCTGGCAAATAATGGTTTGCAACTATAATTGGACGAATCAAAAAGATAGCAATATCATCAGTACTAAACCATCTTACTCAATACCGTCAGGTGTTTCGTACTCTCTTTCCTGAAAATGTAAAAAATATGAGATATATGTGCAACAGGCGGCACATGGGCCACAACCCGGCAATACAATATTTAAATCATATGACAAACTCCTTATCATTCTATTTCAATTTGCCCACATTAATATTTCAACAAGACGGGTTGAAAATTTCGAAGTCAAAGAATTTTTTTTCGAGTAGCTGAAAAAAACTATGCTCTATATCTTTTCATATGAATATAATGCTCAAATATTCATGTCTCCTACTCACTCGATTTAGTTTCTTGTACTCGACAACTTCGTTGAAAATATATTCAAGAACATGTTTCGCACTCTGTGCCCCTTTTGGTAGTTTAGACGTGACACCGAGTATTTCTCCACATTCACGAACATAATACTCAAGATCATCCTCATTGCCTGCAAAAAAGAAAAGTAAATTGAATGACATTTTGGGTAAAATGTAAAGGACTTTCCATACATCTATGATGAAGACTTACAGATAGAGCTGCAGTGAGTGTGTACATTCCTATTTTTTGTTTGTTTGAAATAGAGACTAAGGCAAGGACATACTCTATAATACTCAAGTCAAATATATTTGGGATATATAAACTAGTCAAGAGTTAGAAGGTACATTAGGTCTTGCTTATATCGTTGTCTCGATAGTGGTATTTTGTATTACTCCACTTGTTCATTTAAGGCCTCAACAGAAACTGTGGTGATACAAGAGTTACAATCGACTAATGACATGCAAAAAATAGTTATACAAAGGTTTATCCTTGCAATATTCAGGGCTGAAATCAACCAATAATTGCTAAAGAGATTTGAATCAAGCAAGAATGAGTTAAAGCTTCTTTCTTCTCAGACAGGAAAATAGATACCTCAGCTCAAGCAATGCTTGTTTGCTAGTTATGATTAACCATTTTTACGGTATAAAAAAAGTTGAAAACGTGGCCTTCATGATTGTTAATACAATGAAGTAAAATAAAATGTAAAAGTAATTGTATCAATAAAGTTTATTTTAAGAATTTATATACTGAAATGATTGCCTTTTTATGCAAAACTTGTCATTTTTCGCTGTAGATTCGAGATTTGGAAAATTTAGAGTAAAATTACTAGAAGTAATTATGTGTGTAAAAATTTAAATTATTTTAAATATGCAATTCCGGAGTATGTGTGAAGTAGACATTTTAAGATTGTATAAAGAACCAAGTTGCTACATGACGCTATTTTTTAACATACGGTGCTTTTCACTAGGAACAAGGCATTGTATAAGCTTCCACATACATCAATTCAAAGACCATAAGGCGCACTTCAAATTCTTTTTTCTCAGAAATAGATGTGTGCCTAAAAAGCCAGTTATGCTTTATTTCCTACACTCAAAACCAGTACCAGTTCAGATTGCGTCTTACAGCCTTATGTATAAACAAAAACCCGAATCTAAGCAAGATGTCGTATTAAAGGTAAAATGCGATTGCTTTGCATTAATTTGCAATTGCATTAACAGCGTCAAGAGCAACCAAATAAACGTAGAGTTAAAGAAAAAGAGAGTTTTAGATTTAGATAAATGCATTTTTGAAGAAAAAGTGCCAATGTAAATTTATCCATGCTCAAATCGAAGCAGATAAGTCATTGCAAGAGTTGCAGGCAAAAATTGAGATTGCTAAAAATAGGAAATTGGCATTGAATTATTACATAACAACCGGGGGCCGCACCTATATTCAACAGAGACTTTCTAGTAGTTGCAGACTTGAAAATTTTGGTTACTGATGTTATGACATGCGTTGTTGGCTTCGCACAAGCTCAGGTATAGGATTTCAACGCAAATGGATTAAGTTACTCGATCACACTGGATTAAACTAAATTAAAAACTTGTTTCGTGGGACCCACCATTCAAAATTGGGACTTCTCCACGGGCCTCACAAATTTACCTTGTGGGCCGCAGGTTGCACACCTCTGATCTAAATGATTTGAGTCAATGAATGATATAATATCATACATTTCTACATCACACAGTGCAACGTTAAACTAATTACCGTATTTATCCACACGAAGAATAGTTGCGAAAATATTATATTAGAATTCCTCGGAAGATCAAATGGATGAAAGTGCACATTAGAAAAATTGCTAATTAGTATTTACATGAAGTGAATCAAATTTGGTGAAAAAATTAACTATGAAATAATTTTATTTTATGTATTTTTCAACATGATTGCACGATGCAGTATACCTTTTCTTGGAGTTCCCACTTCAGCTATGTCTAAAGTTTTATAAAATAATATTGAAACTGCCCAGAAGCCCAAGAATGACCGTGGGCGTTACATGATGACTAGTTCATAGCGACACTCCTTTATTACATTAAGATAGATCATACTTGGGCAGACTGTAATTGCCTCAAATCTTATATCCATCCAAGTATTGGTCTACGAGTTCTAATATATAGTAAGTGAAATTTCAGCTGACCTTCAGAGTCATAAAGGTATAAAAATCATTTTCCAATGTCCATGATAAAGACACAAAGGACCAGAGGAACAGGATTTTCATATTTAGTTTCAGCGGACTTCTGCTGGGACAATCCATGTTCTGTTATTACCTATAAATTTATTGCTAATGTTAAATCCTAATACTTACACTTGTTCGTGATTTGTGCGAGTCTCACTTTCTCAGATGAATAACACTCATCCAAATCGAATAAATCAAGAGCTGGTGGAGGGAGATCATTAAATTCCGGTGGGAAAACCTGAATTTGAAAAGAATTATCAGAGCCGAACAACCACTGAACTGGAAATATATGGAACGATCTTCTCTCTCGTTTTGCGTTGTCGCTGCGCGGGACAATTTGATCGCCGCCATCTTGGCACTAATGCTTCCAAACTTTCTTCCTGCTGGTAGGGTAGTTCGCTGGTTTTGGCTTGTTTTTCGTGTTTAAAAGCTGCTAGTTTCATAATTGGGTGTTTACGTTCAAACTTCCCAAGTATAGGTGGCTAGGTTAGTATTTGTCACTAGCTAGTTAGTATTTTTTTTTTATATTTTAGGCTGACAGTACGATGTAGTTACGGAATAGTTTAACTAAAGGTACGGTATGGCATTGCCAAAAAAATCTGAGGCGGAGAAAATGATTGGAAAAAGTAGCGGTATTGGTACTCAGTGCTCCGCATATGGTTGCAAAAAACGTTTTAAAAGGAAGGACTTTCGAAGTGATAGAGAGGGAGATGATGACGAGGAAAGTGTGCTGAAACGAAAATATCCAAGGACATTTCATAAGTAAGAAAAATAGCCCAGCAGTTTGTGTTAACAATATCAGTTTTCAGTTGTCTGCCAGTGTGTGTTTTAGCAATTTGTTCATAGCCTGCTAAACACTGTAAAAGATAAAGCTAGTTTTATTATCATGATATACAGATATATGTTAGAGTAAATGCATACAGGTATAGCTGTCTCGGTACAGTATTGAGGCTCGTCTTCTGTAACTATAAGGTCAGAAGTCAGTTTGTAGTAAAGTTGTAATTTAGTCAAAGTTGTTGGAAAAATTGTATAAGCATTTAAATCATTTGGGCTGAAGGCGACAGCAAGTTTATAACATACAAAGTGGTCAACAATTTAGCGCATAAAACTATTATTGACTAGAAAAGAGCGTTTTTGACTATACAGATAGACTATGTTAAATCCAAATTCTGGTTCTGGCCTGCTTCAATTCAAGTAGCTCAAATCCGAATAAATTGTGCACTTACTGCATGAAATGATTATCAGTTCTTTTTTGCTCATACATAATTAACAATATTTTCCTCAGATTTCCTTTGAATAAGGCACTTTGCGAGAAGTGGGTAACTGCTTTGCGTAGGGCGAATTGGATTCCAACTAGTTCTTCACGTTTATGCTCTGACCATTTTAAAGAGAGCGATATTAAGAGAACCGGGCAACGCACAAGAATTAAGGACAATGCTGTTCCGACCCGATTCAAAGCATTTCCAAAATATTTAAGAAAGGTATGCATAAGATAAACAACAAATTGAATCCTCAATAACTTTAAATGTTGTACCCAAAGCGACAAAAAATCCTGTCACATATTTTAATGGGTGTTTTTTTCATATATCAGGCAATTAAGATCACTATAGCATGCAGATACCTAGTATTTTAGCTTATGGTAATAGACTTGATCTGTTATGTATTTTAATTTTTAGTTTATCGGAATAACTATATAAAATCATCTGTTTATGCGATGTGTGAGATTTTTTTTTACGACAAATGCCTTCTAAATTTTCAAAATTCTCGTTTTTTGCCACATGCTTCGGTTCAACGCATCTAAAGTGGGACATGCTCATGATCATCAAAATTTCTTGCAGGTCAACGAACAGCGAAAGTCACCGACAAAAAGAAAATTTCATTCATGTGTAAAGCAGAAGTGGTCAGTGCAGGAGAAATTTAACAATGTGCTCCATGACCACTCATATTCACAGGTCATTGCTTCACCTACAAAGTTAAAAAAATTAAATCTCAGCTTACAACATTTAAAAGCAGTAAGAAAACGACTCCGGCTTTGTCAAAAAAAAACATATCGATTGCAAAAACATGTAAAATCTCTTGAAACGGTGCTAAAGTCCCTGAGAAAGAAAAACTTGGTGAGTGCTTCATGTGAAGAAAGTCTACAGCGATCTATACCTTCATCAATCTTCAATAGAATTTTAATGAATTTACAAACTGGAAAAGGCGTCAAATATCCCAAGGAGCTAAAAACTTTTGCTATGACTTTACAGTTCTATTCAAATAAAGCGTATCAATATGTGCGGAAAGTCTTAAATCTGGCTTTACCACATCCAAGCGTAATAAGAAAATGGTACCAGAAACTTCCAGCTGAGCCTGGTTTCACAAAAATTGCATTTGATGCGATCCGGCTGAAGGTGAGTGCTGCATCGCACCCATTGATTTGTGCTATGATGATTGATGAAATGGCAATTAGGAAACATGTTGCTTGGGATGGAGAAAGGTATCGGGGCTTGTTGACCTGGGAAATGCTGAAAATCAGGATGATTCTGCCCCACTTGCCAAGGAAGCTCTTGTTTTGATGGCTGTTTGTGTGAATGGGTCCTGGAAAGTACCTTTGGGATATTTTCTCATTAATGGATTGACCGGAGAAGAAAGAGCAAACATCATAAAGATTGGGATTCAAAGATTGAGTGAAACTGGAGCCAAGGTGGTATCCTTAACTTGTGACGGGCCATCTTGTCATTTTTCAATGCTCTCTCATTTAGGAGTTGTTGCCTCGCATGTAAGCATGCAATCATATTTTACTCATCCTTCGTGCCCATCTGAGCGGATTTATGTTTTCATGGACGTTTGTCACATGCTTAAATTAGTCCGAAACACCCTTGCAGAGTGGGGTGTTTTGCGTGATGGCAATGGGAACAAAATTTTGTGGGAATATTTTGTGCAGTTGCAAAAACTCCAATCAACTGAAGGTCTTAGGCTTGCAAACAAGTTGAAGCAAAGACATATACACTGGTATCAACAAAAGATGAAAGTTGATATTGCTGCTCAAACCCTGAGCAGCAGTGTTGCAGATGCGATCGAATACTCTGATACGGTGCTGAAATTCAAGCAGTTTAGTGGAAGTCAAGCAACTGTAAAATTTATCAGAATTTTTGACCAGCTTTTTGATGTGCTAAATTCCAGAAATCCCTTCGCTAAACGATTTAAGGAGCCACTAAGACCTTCAAATAAGCATATTTGGGAACCATTCATGAATCAGGCATGTGCATACATTGCACAGTTGAAGGATTCTTCAGGAAGACCAATCTTGATGTCAAGAAGAAAAACTGGCTTTATTGGCTTTTTGGTATCTGTATCCAGTGCAAAAGGCGTGTTCAATGACATGGTCACTTCAAAATATTTAAAATATCTTTTAATGTACAAATTTAGTCAAGATCATTTGGAACTCTTTTTCTGTGCTGTAAGAGGTGCTGGGGGATTCAATAATAATCCAACTGTGCAACAATTTACTTCTGCCTATAAACGACTGCTTATGAGAAGTGGGGTAAAAGGCACAAGAGGAAACTGTGAGCCCCAGGATGCAACAAGCATTTTGAATGTTTTGGACAGCTTCAGTCTGACTAATCATAATATGAGTTTAAGCTCAGTATCTTTTATGAAGAAATATGACTTTGAACCACGGACTCCACTAACTTCTGACCATGACTATGCTGACATACCTAACACAATCAGGTTGTCAGAATACAAGCTTCAAATAATCAAATATATTGCAGGATTTGTTGCAAAGAGGCTGCGAGATACCATGTTTTGCATAAAATGCAAGGAGGCTCTCGTATCATCTACTGATCATACTTCAAGTTTAATATATTTTAAAAACCGTGGAGGATTAACAGTTCCGTCAGCAAGTGTTATAAAAGTTTGTAGAGAAACTGAAAAATGTTTTCAAAGAATATTAGCTACCTCTGGAGGTAGACTGCCCCAATCCACTGGACTCATCAATGCTATCGTTATTGCAGTGCAAGATGGTTTAATCGATAAGCCTATTTTTCCCGACCTTGTAAACCACTGGCGCGATACAGGGTTTGGTGATTGCCATATTAGTTTGATGGTGAAGGCCATTATTAAAGCATATTGTGGCATAAGGGCCAAACATATGGCACGAGAGTTTAATGACCAAGCTTCTGCAGTTAATATAAGAAAAAAATTGTCAAAGTTAATTATATTTCAGCACCAGTGAGGAAAATTTTTCGTCATTTTCTCAACAGGAATGCTTTGGCAATGAATAATTTTAAAATAAAGGTCAATCATTGTCTATTTGTATCACATTTTTCATCCTGGCATGGCCAAAATTACGTAATGTGGGTGATAATTTGGAATGCTATCAACGGAAACCTAAAATAAATTTTAAGTTTAAAATTTGTTTTAAGAAGTATTTCCAGTCTTTTCTGAACAAGTACTGATTCATACCTTTCATCTCGTACGTTTTCATTTGTGCGATATAAAATGAAACGCTTTTTTTGCCACTACTGTTTTCAATTTTGTCCTATTTGTGTCATTACTCTTGTTTCACGATTATTAGTTACAATAAATTAACATGCTTTATTATAGGTATAATGTAAAATGTGAACCGCCAACCTTATTCATGTGGGGGAGATGTTTACTTAGTGTGTGTTATTATTTGTTTGGTTTGTTGGCTTAATGACTGGATGTTAAATAAACTTCGCTATCTATCCAAGTTTTCTGATTCTTATTATATTACAGAGGTGTGGCCAAAACTGAATAGGCTATACAGAATACCGTATTTGCTCGTTTAATAGCCCGGGCGCTTATTTTTTTAAACAAACTCACTAACCGGGCCCTTATTCAAACCGGCGCTTATTCAAGCAGGGGCGCTTGTTATTTTTAAAGTAAAATTATACACAAAAATTACGGTACCGGTATCTTTGAAGACAAATATTTGACGACATTAATCCTTTTTCCATGTCAAACGCAAATTATTCACGTCTTAAGAGTAATTCCCTCATATTATGCTTCTTATTTCCTATTGCTCTCTACCACTGAAAAATCAGCTTTCACACCGGGCGGGTATTCAAGCACCGGCCCGTATTTATTTTTATGTCCTGTTCACACGGGCGGCTATTCAAACGGGCGCTTAATCAAGACCGGGCGGTTAACGAGCATATACGGTATGTTATGAAAAGTTTTTTTGAACATTGGAAATCGAATATATTCTAAATTGGAAACAACTTCATTGGGAAAATTACAATAATCAATGTCTTAGCTCCGATAACATTTTAATTAGCAAAAAATGGTATTAAGGCGCACAAAATATGAAGCCGGGCTAGGTAAACTATGGCCAAATACAAGAAAATGGGTTGGCGATTCCGGTAAGCCACTCGGAGCAATGTAGCCTACTGTGTGATTGGTTAGGCAATATTATTCATCCACGATTAATGCAAAATGAAAAATTAGCACGGTATGGCGAGCTTGGATGTATTAGCGTTTCATACCTAATAAGAAACGAATCAAGATCAAGCGAATATACAAAAAAAATTGACGCAAATAATTGGTATCTGTCAAATCCCATATGAAATACATTACGCGCTACGCAAAATTTGGAAGTCTAACGTCAAAACGAGAGAGGCTTCAAATGGTCCCGCGAAAACGAGAGAGAAGCACACTCTATATTTATATATCTCTGTGCGAACAACATATTAAACTTCCCATACACAAAAATGTTGTGTTCCCTTTTAACAAAAAATTTGAAAATGTTATTATGTCATTCTAAATACAATAACTATATGGAAAGAGATTTAAAATGATGCAAATTTAACATAAAATTTTAAAGTAATTGCTCACCGCTGGTTGTAATGGCGGCAACGGGGTGTCAAAATTTGGTGCAATTAACGTCAGGGGTTCATGTTTTATCTTGAGGTCATCAAACGCTCTGAAAAATAGGTAAAATATATAGATTTCTCATTAACAATGCATATGGATAATATGGTGTTTACAACCTTCCATTGAATTGAGCTTGTTGCAAATAAACTTACGATAATACTTTCGGTAAAATAGAATTATCCATTTTGTATAACTTTCTATCAAACAGTTGTGTGAAGTCACTCGGAACTTCTTCGCCTTCTTGCAAGCAAGCCTTCAATCTGAGAAAACAATTGAATCAAATTTTACTTTAAATTTATAAATAATATCTCCTCCATTAAAAGTGAATTATATTTATATAATATCAATTTCGCTATTTCATTTTTATAATCTTATCCATGTAAATGTGGTAAATGTACATATGAAATGTAAAATTTATTTTAAATAAAAAGAGAATATAAAAATTGAAATGATAAAGCACAATAATCATATATTGTTTTGGACATCACTGTCAATATGCTGGTAAATTCCAAGACAATGTCTTAAATTATCAACAAAAGTACCTTTCTGCCAATATTTGGGTATGTGGCAACATATTATAATCTGATATTTCTGGATCTTCTGCGTCAATAGCATTGAGTTGTATTTCATCAGTTGTTAGCCATTGCACTAATACTTCCTAAAAAAAAAAAAATATGCTCAGATTAGGCTTGGGCTGTATATAATTAGGTACAGCAAGATTAGTTTCATGAACTTGAGATGACCAAGTTCACCAACCAAACATGATCCAATCAATATATGCTGAAATGAAAAAAATAAGGATGCGTAATGTTACCATGACTCGGCTGTTTTCTTCTTTGTCGAGATATTGATCAGAAAAAATGTGAACTGAACCCAGAACAGCTAATTTTCCTCCACCCTGAAACATAAATGTATACAATTCTATTTAAAATGAAAAAATTTCATTTCTACCTCTGCATGAAAAAAAGGCTTAAAATCACAAAAGAGAAATACTTATTAATAGTCACAAATTCAAGAAGGCGACATAAATATAAAAGAATAGCACCAGATGTCACATTACAATGTTTTCATGTTTTAAATAAAGCAAAACTTTGGATAAGCTATCGGGGCCTGTAAGACTAAAAATTATTAAATAATATAAAAAAAAATAGCCTTTTTGCAAATTTTCCTATCTTCCAAGTATTGAAAATTTTAAATTGATTAGTCCGATATTTGTGAAGAAAAGCGCACACAACAACAATAATTAAGCCATCAACAATAACAACACCCCCAACAACAACATGTATAATTATGAACAAGAATTGTGAAAAATCGGCTAGTCCATTATTTGTGGAGTAAAACACACACAACAACAACAATAATTTAGCAAACATCACCCCAAGAACAACAACAACATATTTGGGGGTCATCAACGGTAAATGTGAACAAGACCATATAAGTCTTCTACAAAGCACCTACCTTAGACTGATGCATAGCAAGAATCGGTCTGTTGACTGGAATGCATGCCGATCCTGTTGAAAGTACTGATGTAGCTGGTTTGGCAACATTTAAAGTCGCTCCGTATGGATATACAAATTGTAAAGTTCTGAATAAAAAAAGTATTTTCTTATTTCAATTCAGTTAGTATTAATGAAAAATAAGTCTTTCCTTGCCCCTGGGATAAATATGAAAATCCTATATACAGGGTGGTCAGAGGAAAAACAGAAAATTTTTCAAACAGATGTTTATTTTCACAAAGTTTATTAAAAGACGTATGTTGTATCACACCTATAGGTGATCAAAATGTTGCCATGCACTTTAGAACAAAAATTATCATCTGTAAAAGGGAATTATATTAAAATCCTAAAAGCAAAAAAATGTGGCAAAACACTCACTGTGATACTGAATTTATTTCATCTTTTTCACTTGAATCGTCAAGTCCAGGAATGTATTTTCCTGCCGCATGACTGATAGCCCGATTGAGAACACCGTTGCTTACAAGTGCTTCTTTTGGATGAAAATATTTGAAATATTCACTTCTTACAACTGCATCTGTGATGAAAGAATCAACAAAACACATTTATTCACAATTCAAAGAAATCTTTTCTAATAAAATTTTCGCTTTGGTAATTTAAGAGACACAGAAATATGAAATGACATATACTGTGAGAGAATAACATCGATAAAACAGATTAATCATTTCCTTCAGTTTGGTATCAACACAACCACCTTGAATACGTCAACCGCCTAGGTAGAAAACAATTTTTCGCACATCATTGAACTGTAGAGCGTTCAGCAACACTACAGTTTTCATTAAAAAATATAGTAATTATGTTACTACAGCATAGAGGGATAACCACCAAAAGAGTCAACTAAAATGGGAGGACATATCTTCAAACAGTCTTGAAAAAAATATATATATAAAACTATAAACCTAAAGCACAATAGTATAAAAAAACAGGAACATACCACTATTAACCATGATACCAAAGTCTTCCAATAAATAATTTAGATTTGTATTGAAATGAGTTTCACCGCCTTCTCCAAGCATAACAAGAACACTTCCTCCATCTGATATGTATTGCTTAATTTGATCGAACTGTAAATTTAAAAGAAAAATGCATAGTTAAGAAAAAAATATACGAGTATTGTCGGCTTGGGGGTTAGGATTACGGTCGTCGCCTCCTTTGTGTATCTCTATGCATATATCTTATATAGGCCCTATATAGATTTTCATAACCGAATGGATATATACTCGAGAATTCCCTATTGAAATCTATTTCAAAAGCGAATAAAATAAATGAGCACCCATTAGTTAGAAAAACCTGAAAAAATAAAATAAAACTACACAAAGTAAATTCTAAATTTGCAGTAAAATATTCAATTCAAGAAATCATAATTTGAAATATCAATAGGCATGATAAATGGTTTTCTTAATCATATTCAATGAACAATGGAAAATATGAGCTAGTTAGGAGACCAAATTTTTTTGCTGCCTACTGCAAATTCAAGTTTTCTCTTCAATATAACATAACATTCAGAATAGCATTATTATTAAAATTCAAATTAATATTGTACCTCTGTAACTGTGAATTTTTCTCGACAACCTGGCATTATATAAAGTCTTGCACCATTGAGGCTATCGCTTGATATTTCATCTTTGAGGCTTAAATAACAGAATAAAATATTATATTTGATAATAAAATAAAGTTACAACTCGTTGTCAATATACATATAATTAAACTCGAAGCCTTTTCAAAATAAGTTTTTTCAAATTTTGAATAATCCAAATTTGTAGGTTATATCCTAAATTTCTCTGCATCTTTACAGATTACATGATTATCTTTAATATTGGATTTTAATATTAACATCTATCTTCAAAGTATGAAGGTATTCAGTCATGTTACTGCTGCTGTTTAAAAAGATGGAAAGTTTAGTAGTACGGAGTAGTAGGAGTGAAAAGATAAAGCTGACAAAAAGTATATTAGAACATAATTCCACTTACGGAGCAACTTTCCAATTATTCCTCAGCCTTCTGTTCCAAACTTTAAATCCATTTCCCAATGAAAATAATTCCCTTTTAGTTTGATTGAATAATATAGTGTTTCCACTAACTTTTTCAGCCATATCCTAAAACAAGATTAAAACATAATTCAGAGATGAGAATTTGAAATAATTTTCCGACTTGATTACAAGCTTTGAAAAGATGACTCCTGCTCAGGCTCAAATTTTGACTTCAACTCTGGGTAATTCGAGGGCAATTTTGAGAGCAAAAACTTTGGCGTATATGTACAATTTGATAGTTCTACTTCGGCTCCAGATTCCGAGTATTTTAAAATTTTGTCACCTGGTCAGGCTTCAATACCACTGAAATCTTGTAAAATTTGGATTCTAAAGCTGCGGCATACCTAATCAAGGACTTGAAAGCATGAAATTTTGCTGGATAGACTACCTGTATTTAAACATGAGCAGATGCATGGACTCTCATTCGATTACGGTCCTAGCAGAGGTCTCATATAGAAATTCAAAAGTGCGTACTCCAATGAAACGAAAATGATTTCACTAATTATTCTGCAATTTCCCTCCTAATTTAATACATAATGAAGTGATGAGCTGAATAGGTTAATAATTCTTATCACAATGGGCAGACCATGGCCTAAATCTGTAAATTAAGTCAAGTAAATACTGACGATACCGTAATTTTTGCCTTTAAATATTACAGATATAAATAAAAAACTTACTGTATTGTGGTGGCATTTCAATAGTTGTTTCAGATGATTGATCCAAATTATTTGGCGTAAACTGTAAACTGAGGCAAAGCTATAAGCTGTATAATGGAGTTGTATATTTTAAACTTAATCTGCTTAAAATCAATTACCATCTATCAAAAATATAATGTACATGCTGACATGTGAGTGAAATTTTATCTCGTCTATACAGATATTATATTTATTAGACTCTATTTAGAGGCAAGAGAGAGAAGGGTTACGGTACCAAAATAAACAGAACATGAAATGAGGTTGTAAGTAAGGGTGAAGTTCAAGAAGCGCCAATGATGAACTATACCTGTATACCAGTGCCAATCTTTGAAAATATGAATAGGCTATATTTTACCACTTCAAGTTATTTTCAAAAATGGCTATGCTATAATTCAGTATTTTACAGTATTTTCTTGTCAATTTGATAGACTTCATTTCTAGTTATTCAAATTTTTTAATTTTCGGTTTATCCGACCACCACATTTCCATCACCAGTAAAACTCCATATTCAGTCCCGGACTGTGAAATATACTAAATATAGCCATAGCAAACGATCTATTCCTGAAGTCGATATAGCTTTACAAGCATAACGACAATCATAAACAACATATCATTCCATAGAATGCGGTTGTGGTCGGAGATGAAAATATTATTCTTAACGGACAACTTTTGACACTTTGTAGGCCATACTCATATTTTATATTTAAAAATAAAAAACAAATAGGATTTACAAATATTATTTTTCGTGTTCATCATTAAACTAGTGAAATGGGCATAATGAATAAAACCTCAATTAATTAAAATACGTTTCAGTAGGCCTCAGACTCCTAGCATCTCATATAATTTTTGTTGAAACCGGAACATTAGTTAGGAACGGTTAGTTGAATCGTAAATATATACTACTACGGTTGAATATTATAAGTCGATTATACGTTCTTGCATAGTTTATTGCTGTCCAATGAGCATATATTCTTATTGTGCTGTCACATGACAATAGCTATACTCTTATTGACCAAGATCAAAAGAGGATTGAAAATAATTGACCAATGCAATTCCGGTCTGCGAGAAGTGTTGCTGTTTTTTGCCAGCTTAAACGATCGTTGGGTGTTTGTTTGAACTGTTTTGTGGGATGTTGTAATTTTTCGTTCGAAGCAAACAGCAACGTTTCAGTCGAAACCTTGGGTTCCATATAATTAGGGAAATAGGAACCATGATGTTACTGATGCACCGATAGGGTGATTAATACTTAGCAAGTTGCTACAGGACTAGTTACTAATTTTGAAAAAAAGATACCCGTCCACAACCGGGATGGTTGTGTGGTCCTATCTTGACCTGAACTTTTCATGGTAGGTTATGGATTTCTCCGCCATCAAGTCTGAAACACATAGCTGGCTAACTAATCTCACACCCGACATGGAATGTTAACCGGACGAGATACCGCTCTCATCCAACGCTGTTTATTCATTTTGTTACATTAAATAAACGGGTGTAATTAACCTGACTTATCATTGTTATTCCCTGTTACGTTCAGATTTTCCTTTCTTAAATTTTATTTCAATTTCACTCGCATCCCAACAGAGCTGGCATATGCAACTATTAGGATGGTGTATTTTGATAGAATTGATTACGGCCCCAAAACGATTGATTTTTCTGGTATTAATTGTCAAGTATACCTAAGCATAGCAGTACTTTTATGATTTTCTTGTAGATTTAAATCTTAAAAAAATTGTAAAATCAGAAAATGCGTGAGATTTGTCAGATAACAAATTTTGGGACCTCTTGAAGTATGCGCACCAAGATGGCGCACAACTTGAACTCCGGTTGTGTACCAGGTCGGGTTCAGGTTATGCGACATCTTGGTGCGCATACTTCAGGAGTACCAAATTTTTCTTTCTATCATACGTATATCGCACCGTGCACATGGAATAACATTGAGCTAACATTTTACCTAACACTCAAATACAGTATGCTGAAAATCTCTCTTCCCATATGAAACCAAAATCTCTCAAATAATGAACATTGTAAAATGAATTGGTACAATGTTATATATTGCGATTTGTAATAGAAGCAAACAGTAAATGATAGTATAGTAAGACGTATTATTCTGTAATCCAACAGTCGTTATGAAAACATAATCTACTAATTTACAGAGTTTCAGCAAAAATCGACCTTTTTGCGAGGCTCACTACTAAAAACGAGGAATTCGATGGAATGGTGTTATAAGACATCGATCGTGTTGTGTAGTTATTTTTGCAAAAGAATAAATACACAGAAAATTGATAAATAGATTTTAAGCATTATGCCGTTGTGTATACTAAATCCAAAACTCGTCGTTGTTGTGCTAATTGTGGTAGTTGGAGCTATTGCGGATATACTGGAAACCGCTGTTGGTGGAGCCGATGTTGAATCTGGTTGTACAGGGACAGTGGAGGTAACAGTTGCTTCCACAGAAGTGGATTCCTCTGAATCCGATGTTACTGTTGCCGATATTGCAGCTGTATTGTTACTGTTAAGAGGTGCACCTGACACCGATTCAGAAACTGGCTGCGGAGAGATTGCGGCGGTGGTTGCCTCTGTCGAAGTAGATCTGAATGAAGTAGAAGGGTTTCCCATTGAAGTCGATGTAGGCAAACCATTGCTCGTACTGAATGTAGATACAGTAGTAAACATAGGTTCCGGGGTAACCGTTGTTCCATATTCATATGTTGTATCAATTGTTGACGTAATTACATCTCTACCGGTAGTAGTCGTAATTCCACCCGCTTCTAGACAAGTTGGAGAATTACAATTGCAGTGGTCACCCTCGCAACATGTCACTTTCTGCGAAAAATAGATTTTGTTAAATTATGCTTAGTCGCATGACATCAGACTACGCCAGGATACGTTTATTACCTCCAAAATGTTCGATCCGGGACTAACGTTACTTCTTTCAACACCATCAGCTACCGACTGATTGCACATCCTATTTGAGGCACAATCCAAAGTATACAGGATATAGTCCGTCGAACCTGATGCAATACGCAAATATGAGTTAATAAGTACGTGCATTTCGTTGTGGAAACATGCGAAAAGCCACCGTAGAGTCAAACTTTTTTCTGGAATCGTTTAGTCTCTTTTCTATCATTGGCTTTAGAAAGAAAGCCACTTTATAACCAATGTAATCATTTATGTTTAATCACTGTAAGCTTGAAATATCACCATATTTACCATTGTTATACTGAAGCGTGTATTTCATGCACAAATTTCCAGGACATTGCAGTCGGGAAGTTGTTTTATCTTCAGTGCAGTTTGAGTTAGTAACGTTTGCTAGTGAGTTGTGTACACAATGGAAACAGTCCACCATTTCAGAATCTACAAAAAGTCATATTTTGATACTAATGTAAAGCGTTATCTATCGAATTTAACTCTATTGTGTTTGGGGATATGAGTGGCAAACTTGATGGAACAAGATTTGCATAATTCTGTTTGAGAGTGAAGCCGGTAAAACTGTCTAGTTATACCTTGAAATGCAGACTATCCACAATTTGTAACTTGAATATGGAAATACCGATAGTTGATCGTTACAGCCACAGATCATAGGAGGCTGAAATTACCTACGCAGTCATTAATTAATGAGAATAGCTTTTGCGCATAGTTATTACAAATGAGATTCGGACCCACGCAAGCTAACAAGCGGTGCGATTCTGAATGTTTTATCAACTTCTATCTAGTTCATCATGCAATTTTCGTCAAGCTAATATTTTTGCACAGGATAAATTTTTATTGACAAGTTTTCAAATACCTGTAACATAGTCATAGGATGGAGTTGTTTCTTCGTTCTCCAAAGCAATTTTATGAGCTTCAGCCGACATGTTGCAAGTCGCTGAATTGCAATTGCAGTAATCACCTTTACAGCATGTTTTTCTCTTGAAAAGGAAAAAAGTGAAAAAAATAAATAAAACAGCATTTAAAATGAAACGGCTATCTCCATCTATTTGTGTCTTGATCATACCAAAGTGTAGTTCTGGTCGGTTAAGTTGTACTGAACAGTTTCTACTCCATCTGAGTTGGTTTCATTGCATTCAGTTGTTCCACATCCAAGAAAATAGGATGCGTATTCATTCGTTTCTGCAAGGTAAAATGTTTTAATTAATCAAATTATTTTTCGTTGTTGGCTCCCAGATGATACCAGGAAAGGCTGGATTAACCATCAAGCAGAACAGGCATGAGCTTATGGCAATACAGAAATCTTCAGTGTTTAATGAAATAATTAGAGTTTACCGGGACCTCAAAATTGACCACGGTAAAATAACTTTTGATTATATATCCTGTAAATTCATGTATATGACACTTTATTGTGTCTTGCTGTCGTTTTACCTGGATATTGATATGAAAGCTGAATACATCCCATTGAATCAGAACATGCACTTATAGCTGTAGTATTGTGACTGATACATTCCGGAGAAGTTGAATTCATCGCTGCTATATACGCACAGTGAAAACAATCAATTCCTGCTACGAATTCTGAATATGAGAAGTATAAATATATATATATAAGATATTGTTTTCAAGTTCAGATTATTAAAATTTTTTGCTAAAATATGTAGTATAAACTTGAATATGGTATTGATTATGATTGAGCATGATTGAACAGATGATAGCATAACTGTAAACACATGTCCCCCATTGGGAAAAGTTCTGAGTGGGTACGAGCACTATATCCCAACCGGAGTCGACAATAGTAGCTCCGTGTAAAGAAGTATATTATCATGATGATCTATCTATTCTACAAAATTGAATGTAAAACTATTTGAATTCATTTGTTCAAAACTAAATAAAATATCAAGCACATCCGAAAGGCGGCATACAAATCCGCATTGGAACTGGGCTGGATTTCAAATTCAAGCATGATCGAAATTGTATCGTATTTTTCTATCGTATTGTCAGCATTGCAAAATTAGGAAATCGACTGTTAAGGATACTAACTTATACAGAAAGGAATAATATTAACTATTTTTAATACATTTTTTTACAGAAGGTGTTGCAAGTGGGATTTTACGTGTTCAATACTATGTTACTGCAGTAAATTCCTTACGCAAAGTATGAAAGAATCGACTACAATAAGCGTCATCGTGATTCGTGTCAAGTTGAACAGGAAGTATTTTTTTTCAACTCAGTTTCCCACTTACTTCTAAAGCTCTATTGACGTTGCCGTGAACATAGAAGCTTGTTTGCATTTATAAATAAAATCTGTGTCAACGCCCTTAACTTTGATAAGCCCCCTGGAGTCAAGATGTTATCAGTATAATACAATGTCGCCAACAATACTTGTGCGTTTCTCTCGTCAGGAATTCTTCAATGAAGAACATTAGTTAAGCGCAAATATTTGAAAATCCGGGTATTGCGAGTTTTGTTTGAAAGGGCGGTGCTTACTTAGCTACCATTTCAATACATTTTAATTCTTGTATTTTGACAACATTACTTTGATCGTTCTATTTCGTTCTACCAAAGAAGGCATGATTTGCTTCTCATATGTAGATTTTCGTTTCAGTACATGTACACGTCACCAAAAATTAATTATAAAAATTTTATGAAATATTTTGTCCGTTTTCTCCAAACGAAATTTTATGCGCAGTAACTTGGGTCATTTCTTTTCAATTCTATGCGATATGATGGACTAGTATTAAAACTCGAGATTTCTAAAATTTTGTATTAACATAGATATATACACAAATTGCATATACATAAAATGAACCTGCGAACAATAGTTCATATACATTTTTACAAGATTGTAAAGGTAGGTCTTAGGAAACCAGTCACTCTCAATGATTTTCATGAAAGTACGTAAAGTACTGTACATTACACAAAAACAGGACGATTCCCACAAAAACAGAACACGTGACGCACGTTACTTCTACGCAAATGAAGAAAAATTATTTAACCCTTGAACTTTTGTTTGTGTATGATTGTACGCAGTGTTTCAGTAATCTTGGACGCTTTGCACAAAAATTTATTTCTCTCTAGAACATGTTTCAATTGATCTGGGTTATACATTCGGAACACCCCGCAAAATATACTGTTTGATTTTGAAGCCATTTGGTTTATCATGTGTTTTGTACAGTGAAAGTATGTCAGATTTATATACAATTTTATGATCTTATGCAGAAAGCCCCGCCACCGTTCAAAATTAAAATTTAGTAATTATCCAGTCATGAAGTTTTATGCATTGAATGAATTCAGCGATCTAACCCCTAAAACTCATGTAAAACATGGCGAGCGCATTCCGCAGTACTAAAACGTGGCGGGGATTTTTTCTCAAATCTCGCATTTTTGGGTTGGTGGCGGAGGGGATTTCTACAACAGATATCAAGCAATTGAATGTTGTCGAATCAAGATATATTTTTGATAAAAGATGGTCTTCTCTAGATATTCTAACATCTGAAATTATCCATGCGTCCGCAATTGTTGTATACTAAGTGACCCAAAGACCGTTCTAGTCAATCGGGAAAAATCATTTTTCCCCAAAAATTTGTGTTTTAAAAATTCCAAGTACTTGAACTCTTGAATATATATAGAATAAGTTACCAGGAAGCAATTATATACTTTTATTTTTTCCGGTCTCTCACAAAGATCGCGGAATCCCAACAGATATTTCACACAATATTTTTTATTCATTTTTATTGGAAATAATTTATTCAGTTTTATGACATTTGTTACAGTTCCTTTTATGACACCTGGCTTACATCGCGGTAGTCATTTGATTTTTGTGTCCATACATTTAGGTATTGCTCTCCTATTTTACTAATGTTGATTGAAAATAAAATATACTTACCAATATTAATCATCAGTCCGATTAGGAATATTCCAAGTCTTGTATACATATTTTATATTTATCTACCTGTACTCTGACTCAAAATCTATCTTAAAAACTCTGAAATTTCAATGTGAAACAAAAAAAAATGATTATATCCTATGCTATAAAACTACGCTCGGAAGAGAATTTCCGCCAAAATTTGCACCTAATCAACATATATCTTGAAGATTAAGAATCGTCTATCGCAGACTATCGATTCGTCAATACCACATCTAGGAAATATGGTTATACCGAGTAGTTTTCGTATTGTTTAGCTGTTTGCCGAAACATATTGACTCGTTTTGCTTGAAACCTATAATACCACGAGCGGTTGAATTCATCATTGCCCTATTGTGTAGCATACTGCGTAAACATACTGAAATATATTTTGACAAATTTGATTCATCGAATCAGAGACTACATCGCAAATAGATAAAATTGTGAAATTACTCACAATATTCCCCTCAAAAAAGTCTATTTTTTGGTACATAATTATTCTCTGCATAGAACAATCCCTCGTCTATGGTTCAATAGGACTCACTCTCGGCATGTGGGCGAAAGTTCTCATTTGTCTTTATATATGTAGGAAAACAATTTGATCCTCTCTTTGCCACAAGTTCATTTTTTTTCTTTATTTCCACGTACTATAAAACTGAAATCAAAAATTCAATGGTAAATCATCGACACCATAAATCATCCGTTCATGATTCTATTCGAGAGAACCGTCATGTGTCGCTCTTGAGATTTTATCTAGCTGTCAAATTGACTTCGATAGAATTACATATTTCAACTAATCCCGGGTGCATTATTGAAGCATGTAACCGCAATTTATTATTCTTCAAGAACTAAGCAAATGTTTTGATTTGATCCTGTTGTATAACAATTCATGTATAACATCCCTTTATTCTCTAAAAATTAATTAAGATATTTGGCGATATTTGATAATCATTTTACATGCGGCTCCGATATGCTGATGTATTATCACTATTTACCAAAATTATCCTCAAAGAGGGACTCATTTACCTGTTATATTATACCGTGAATGAATTAAAAATGTTCAATTTAATCAATCAAAATACATTATTTTAATTCGCTGTCTGCTTGATGTATTGTCATACAAAACTCGACAATCATCAAATATTGGCGCTTAAACGAAATTATCAAATCCACTATCAGGCCAATACAAATACAGTACCCGGATTTCGCCATTTTGTTTACATATCACAAGTACCTGTTCGACGATATGCTATTGTGCCAATTCAACTCTTATATGTGTTTTTGATTTGATTTGGATAAGCCCCACCTTCTATGCTAACTAATACGGCAAAGATAAAAGCGCTATCGAAGATAACTATAGTCTACCATGAACAAGCGACCCGGTGATGTCAACATGAAATATATAGAATGGAAGATGTTATTAACCCACAACTTAACCCGCGACTTATAACTTTCTCTAACCCAAAATAAACAGGATTAGAGGAAACAGATAAAAAAATGATGGGAAGGGCAATGACAGATTAGGCTGCTGCCTAAAGTAGATTGATATGTTACTTGCGAGTTATATGTCTGTCCCCCAAGTCTGATTGTTTGTCTTGGCAGCGTTGAAATGCTTAATTTGTAACAGAATGATTCGAAAATGTAATCATATGTTTTGCACTCTTTTTGAACGAATTGAATAAGGCATATATATACAAGATGGATTCGGGTATATCATGGAAACTGAAATAAAAATTTTGTTTCTTTGAACTTTGAAAACTGCTCCACGGTCGCGCGATAAAAAATAGGTATTATCATAATAAATCTATTTTATGTATAATAAAATAAATGTTTCGGGTGTCACCCGACCTTTGTAATTTATGACATTTTGTCACTAATTATTGCTATTTGACAGCCTGGCTATAAAACTTTTGATGTGGGCAATGAATGTATGATAGCAGTTACATTATTTAAAACATTCCTTTATATATATTAATTTATTAACCCCTGAAAAATTATATCTACAACTTCTTGCAGTAATAATACACGTATGGTACAACGGCGGTAATAACGTGCATTCATGTTAAATTCAAAGTCTGTCAAGTATTGTATAAATGCAAAGATAATCTAAATGATATAAATGTATTTGTCTATACATAGTCTTCTAATGAATGTTGATACTTACTGATCGAGATTTTTACCACTATACCGCGCAAAAGAACCACAAAAAAATGATTGAAGTGGATTGATTTCTACAATTATTGTGTAGGGTTAGGGTTAGGAACATAGTTACAACGGTTTTATAGTCGTTTATGATGTTTTTCTAAAGAGGAGTCGACAACCTTTGTCGCACTACGGACCAGCTTGAACCTGAATTTATTTACTGAAAAATTTTCAGAAAAACGATCTTTTACTTAACTTGCTAATTTAAACCAATTCTATAACGGCAGCAAAATTAAATTATTGTTCGATTTCGACAAATTCGACGATAAATGTGGCTTGTTGGTAGTACTCTGGGATTCCAATGCAGGATTTTACATGTTGTATATGTTCTCATAAAGTCAATATTTTTGTTTCGTAACACATAATTGTATTCAACATAAAATCACCTCGTAATGTTCCACATTTCCCTATTTAATATTTGAAAGTTCCCTTTCCAGGTAACATGATATTCTTTTTATCAATAGTTTTTCAGTATTTTAAAATTCATATAGAATCTGCTATTCGGACAATTGAGAATGTAGACTATATAAAAATCGGCGCTACACAAGTGTGTCTTCCAATGTGGACGTAACTAATTTTGTTTGCCTATTTTACATCAAGTTGTGTAATGGAACTGAAACCTATGGGCAGGGGGTATGTTCACTTGGCTAACATAGACAGTCCCCGAACCCGTAATATAACTAAAATAAGGAAAATCAGAATAAAATTATTGCCTAACCCTAACCTCGTACACACACTACGGGAGTACTTAAAAATCGATCTACTAACGCCCTAATAATTATTCTGGCACAAGCGTATTGGCTAAGTATAGTTAATAGTTTGTCCTTGGTACTTGGATTTAATCCGTGTCATTTCATTGCAAATTTATTTTTTATGAGGCGCATCAAGTTCTATGCTTTAGATTGGAGATTCTTGTTGTCCTCCGACAGGTTACCAAATGTTGCAAGGGACGATAATTGATAACAGAATACATTGAAGTTAGTTAGCAGTTTGTCGTTTCAAGTAGGAAACAACTTTCGAAAAGAATTAATCAACACGAACATCGTAGAATTTGTGCAAAATTGCTAACATCGGGTATTATTCATGGTCCCTGTCATTGTATCAATTACAAAGCACAGAACAACGATAGTTAGTCTTATATTTATTATCGTATATAAATTATCGTTCATACAAAATCTTATACCAAAATTTATTTAATAATCTAAGATTCTAAGTAATTTTAAAATATTTACATTAAAGCATAAATAACCTTTCGCATTAATGTAACAATATTGTAAGTAATTACCGCTTAGTTTAAGTAAGTAAGTAAGTAAAATTTCTATATCCTTAGAGAAACTGTCTCGAACAATAACAACCTTGACTTTGTTGTTCAGAAAGAGATCATATTTGTGGATTATTTCTTCAATGCAATTGAATTATAATTTGATGATCTTCCGCACAATTTTGTTTATTCCGCTTTCAATTTATCATACGAATTAGCGATAAATCCTTTAGATACTGTAGTGGGCAATTGCATCCAGTCTGCTGTTTTCGTATCATCCGTGTCACTTTCTTCTCCCCAAGAATCAAGACCAAGATTCATTTTGAATACATTGTTCCATTTTTCCAAAAATAAACGGCTCTTCACTTTAAAATTTGTTTCGGACAAAGCTTTCCGTAAATCAACCTAAATTAAAACAAAAATAATGCTCAAATTTATATTGGTTACACAAAAGTCATGACTACCGCGGAATATATTAGATCGGTGAAAGTCGGACTCAATAACACATTATTTTAAATAACCCTTTACATAATGCCGCTACTGAATTCGTTCCACGTGTGATTTATGCACCAACCCTGCAGCTATCTTGCCACATTTTTACATCGTTGCTGTAGCAACGAATCGAAATTTACGTGCAATTTTAGGCTAAAAAAGTATCAGGGTGAGTAGATAATGAAAGTATTGGCCTTCTATTTCACCTTCAAGTAGTGAATATTTGAAGTCGATGGTCCGTTGGTTACGTAAAAAGACGACACTTTCATTAGGACCACAACAAAAACAACTGATAAAAACAATCCATAAGTACACTTCGTGCACGATAAACTAACTTGAGTATGGCATATATTTTGTGAATGTAACCCGTTTCACTGCCACGTATAAGGACCCTTTTATGAATTACCGGAAACATTCAAGAATGACATTGTCTAACTTAAACAAAACCGATTCCCATTTGGAAGAGTGCTTGTTGTAATAAAAACTTATGGACAAGGAAATCCAGTTCAGCAGAATTAATATTTAGGAACCCTAATTCCGATTTCAAATGAGAGAAATAGCTTTTTCAAGTATATCTATAAATCAAGCAAACAAAACGATTTCTACCTCTACCCGATACAAATGTGTCTAACAAGACAGATACCTCCATTCTCATCAGAGCAGATTTACTAGGTTTATGGGTTTCTGATTTTTGTTCCATTAAACTGAATTTTCTATTTTCTTTTTTTATTTCATCTCCATATGCTTCTTCATATTTTACTGCGTTACCAGTACTTTGTTGCACTTGTTCTAAATTTGAAAAGTTTATTTTGAATAGAATTACAAGAAAGTTTTTTTATTCATCTCATTAAGAATTTTTGCCGAATCATAATCCAATCTAAATTCCTTTTTTTAATTTGTCTTATTATGAAGTTATGACTTATCTTCTTTAAATAACTAATATTTTGTTTTGGGAAATAAGTTTATCTTACGCGTCACATTCTGGCATAGAACTGTATAGCTGACGTAGGAATTTGGCATGCTTTCATTGGTATAGGGGTCGGAGCCGTGGTCGTACTTTTAAAATCCTTGGAGTCGGAACGGAGTCAAATTTTGAATTCTCAGTCGCAATTTCAAAATTTAATAGTCGAGGTCAAAATTACCTCGAAAAACGTTTGACAAAATTTTCTTCAACCTAAGTCCGGAGCTGAAGTCGCAGTAAAAATTTTTGTCAACCCGGTGTTGGGAACCAGTGTCGTTTATAAAATGGATCTGAGTTTGGAGTCGGGTGTAAATTCAACCCCACACCACAAACTAGCACGAGAAAATCGCGCAGAAAAAATAGCCTCGGAAACATAGTTACATCCCAAATAAATAATGATATAATTAGTGAATATACTCACATAATAAGGGTTGTTATTGAAGAAAACAAATTTGTTCCATAACATACTGGAAAACTATTTATGCGCACTTTTAATTTAAGCTACAGTTTAATTGTAATAACATGAATTAGTATACCTACCTAAAAACTTATATGCTTCCAGCAGCTCTTGGTCGACACTCTGCAGTCGTTTCCTTCTATCTTTATCTATTTGAATCAAATTACCTTCATGGGCTTGTAAGATTCCCAAGTTTAGTTTATGTGCTCTATTTTGACTCTGATTCTGCATCTTTGTCATATAGCTTTCATAAAAAGTTTAGGGAATTTTTCCCCTTATTTTTGTCTATGTTTATTACGTTTAATATTTGAATATATACTTTGATTTGAAGATTTTTTGAGCTTTGCTTTCCACAATTGGGTAAATTGCGAGTCTCCTGGGGTCTAAAATACGACATATTACAGTATTAATAATTTAATGAAACCAAACAAATAAATGAATAATTAATTTAATGTTTTATGAAAAATAAGCACAATGCAAGTAAAGCCTTACAAACAAAACTTAAAAGTAGAGTAGGCCTACTAGTAAAATACCGAGTACTATAAGCTTTTTAGTTTTTCTTTTATTTCAAAGCAGAGATTGTTTTCTTAGCTAGCACGACTAAGATTAACAACCAATGTTCATATGATGCCGCTCTAATTTTTTATCACCATACATTATACAACGTTTGGTAATGGATGTGCGATTAATAAGACGGTGAAAACTATTCTACTGCTTTTCTTTCAATATAACTTTACCTAAAACATCTAATTACGTGCATATCAAATTATATATATATAGTACTTATTGTAGATTTGTAACAAAATCTCACACTGAGAACAAAATGAACTTGTTACCAATGCTTTACATAAGATTGATTTAACTCTCTTTTCTTGTGTACATAAGATTGATTTAACTCTCTTTTCTTGTGTACTATATAGTTTACTTGACTTTCGAAATAAATTGGACCGACATAGCGGAATAATATTTTCAATTATATTCGAGGAAAGCAAAATGCTTCTGTTCATTATGGTGCACATTTCAGTATTTACAAAACGACAACAAATCAATAAATTTGTCAGTGAAAATTTTTGAAAAACGATCAAGAAATTATTCTTCACGTCAATGTTTACCGTGCACCTCCACCTGATTCCACTCTAACTTCAAAGAGCAAAATCCTTATGTTCTTCTGCACTACAATACAACGTTACTTACTGCAATGAAAACACCGCCTCAATTATTTTTGAATAATTAAAACGTTCAACTTCGAAATTCTCAGACGGAGTTACTGAATGTTAGATTTTTGGGCTGAAGCCTGAAGGTAAAACATACGACTTTTCTGTTTCTCTGATACTATACAATTTTATTCAAAGCAAGGTTCAGAGCCCTGAACTAAACGTGGTAAAAGCACTGATAAAAGCGTTCTCTCATTAGTCTAAAGATTCTGTAGCCGATTCCAAACACTAGTCAGTAAACTGACTTATGTGTAACATGACTCCGTCATAAACAGTATCCAATACCCTTACAAAAAGAACTTTTTACGAACAAAAATACTATCCTTTGACTCGAATTGTGTTTTGGAAATGTATCGTATCAGTATGAAAGAAGTACATGTGTTACATTTACAAATAAGCTGCGACCCGAGACGAAATTGTAAAATTATACTGCCATGTTATTTTGCCTTACCAAATATGATATTGGATAAACTGTATAATTGAGCGCGATCCACATTTGAACCGGGTATTTGTCTATGTTAAATGCGTCTATTTTGAGACGCAGTTTTTATTTTGGGTTCTGAATTGTGGTTATAATGTTGATCCCCTGCGACCTTCATTTGTATGTCTGCCACAGCCAAAAAAATATTCTTTATTTTCATACGTCTCTAGATTGTCGTCCATTGATTTGATATAAAAAAAAATGGTAAAAGATTCATTTTCTCTGATTTCGGGTACAGTCTGAGCAAAGGCCGGGCGGACATTAGTTCAGTTTGACAGACTTCACATATCATTAAATCTATATTATAACATCCATTCCCTTTAACAATGCTACTAATCTTTGAGAAGCATTTAGGCACCGTCTTTCTTTCACCTATTTTACATTTATATAAATAATAGCGACCAGCAAGCAAAATACAATTGTTCGTCTGACTAAAGATATTTCGAAAGTCGCCTAGAAAAAATTCCAATTAATTCCACTTATTTTAGACTTCCACTGGTTCAGTTGCTCCCAAATGAATAATAATGTACAAAAAGGCGATGCTCAAATATAAGGACACGAAGACCAAAGTGAATCAGTAGTCTACACTCTACCTTACCTTTTACACTACCGGTACTGTGGTGTATTTATTACGTCATAAATCGTATGACTACTTAAACACGTTTTGTCCTTGGCCGGAGTTTTGGAGCTGGCAAGTCGGTGGTTTGAGTTGGTCAATAAAGGAAGTCAATACAACGTGTATATTTCTTGCAAATATAAAGGGATTTAAGAATACAACAGGAACCGTCGATATACTTACGACTTTAGCCTAGCGGAAGAGTAACACGAGAGAGGCCGAAGTACCGCTACAAATAATTTGTATTTATCTTCAAGAGGTGATAACACAAAATTTCGAAGTGCACAACGAATCAAGAGCCCACAGAAAGTTTTGAAACAAGTAAAATACCATCCTTCTTGCGAAAAATACAATCTATAACCACTGAAAATGTCAAAGCAATTGATCCAGTATATAATGAGGAAAGCGATTTTTTGATACGGTGGTAACAACAAGACGGAAAAACACCAACAAGAACAACAACACAATGACAAAACGATTCATAGGTTCATTTTGTGTCCAAAGCGATGGATATTGTGTAGTTGACAATTTTTGTAAAAATGTTTTGTTCAATACTCAATACTGCTATATAACACAGAACAAGGCTTATTGTATCTTTCCCAGTTGATATGAAAACCAACGACACAAGTCATGGACTAATAGCATCACTCAGAATCAATATCTTATGGGATACGAAACGTACATATGGATCCTTTTGTCATCCGTTGTTGATCATCTTGTTGTTGTTGTGAAAAAATCGCCTTTCTCATTAACCAATTGTTTTGAAATTTTAAGTGGTTGGAGATTGTATTTTTCGCTAGAAGGCTAGTGATTTCATTTTTTCAAAATTACTGTGAGATGACGTCAAAATTAAAATTGCGCACCTTGTAGTAGTTCCGCGTTCGCGTGAATTGTGGTGGCCCCGCGTATTCGTGAAGACTGCAATCCCGGTAGTCTAGTGCCGCAGATTACATATCCGTACAATTTCGTTTTGAAGTTCGTGCCCAAATATTTGAGCATCATTCTCTGGTTTCATGTAAATTGTCTGATAATACTTATATATATTAAATATATATTTAGATTAAACACAGCCACTGACAAACTTGAGCATGGTTTACAAAGATACAAACGAGAATGTTCATTTTGAAATTACTTCGTTGATCATCGCAAATGTGTAACCCCTCTCTATGTGTATATATAATAAAGAGATATGTGGTGTGGTATAATTAACAAGACAATAGGAACTAATTGAATTTTGATAACCTAATGTGTTTGCTGAGTGTCAGATTTTTGAGGAAGTTCGTGTTGTCGGCTGGAATACCTCATTCCAGAGATATCAGCAGTATTGTATTGCATGGATTATGGTTCAGTATTGATGGAAATATATCGATATATATATATATTGAGTCCTACAACCTTTATTTATTTCTGAAAAGTAAAGAAAGTACAAGCTGACGGTAAATTTCACATATAGGTGTTAAATTCTTTTGTAATTTGATGATCGAAAAACTAACAGTATGTTCATACACACGAACGACGTTGTACGTAACATAACAGTTGTGGGAGTACTTTGTTTAAAAATTGTAATTAGATAATCAAAAGCCGGAAAGAATTTGCATATCCTACGTATCCACTGTGTACTTGTGATTTGGCTGCTCGATATACAATGCAGTAATGCCATGGTTAGTTGGAAGCACTCCGGAAGTGTGTGTACCAATATGGAGGTAACTAATTTTGTTCGCCTTCTTTCATCAAGTGTAAAGGGACTGAAACCTACGGGCAGGAGGTATATTCACTTGGCTAACATAGACAGTCCCGAACTCGTAATAGAACTAAAATAAGGAGAATCGGGATAAAATTATGGCCTAACCCTAACCTGGTACACACACTACGGGGTATCGGGCAGTATTATACATTGATGAGAGAGTTTTATCGCAGTTTGTGAAATTGTTTTATCTGTAATTTCTGTTAAGATATAAACTAGATAAAAAAAATATCGTTTTGAAAGCATCAAGACCAAACATATAATTCTCAAGAGTAAGTTTCTGAAGAGAATGTAAAAGGCATATTTATCTAACGCAGGATAGAACTATTGGGTAGTTTAATAAATATCAAGTGTGACGAACCAATTCGCCGTTGCAGGCAGCTCTGCCCGTTTCAGCTAAGTAGACGGGACACACAAGTTTTTGTCCCACCTTGGAACCTTTTCTTCAAAATGTGAAAGCACAAAGCGCTCTTATAGAGGAAAAGTCATGATATACGTGACATTTCGAGAAAAAATAAATCAATTTTTAATTCTCAATATCTCGGTTATATGCCAAAATGTTTAATATTTTAAATAGTATGCAGCACAGCCTCAAAATATTGCAACTTATGTTAATTTTGTGAAAATGCGCCAAACCAACAGGTGGTAGTGAGCCACGTAAAAACAAGCGCTGGCAAAATTTGATTAAAAAAACAGTGCGACACCCATTGTCTCTGCCAAGTACAGAATATGGCGCTCAATAAGTATATGTACCAATTGGAGGTAACTGATTTTGTTCGCCTACTTTACATCAAGTTGTTTAAAGAGGCTGAAACCTATGAGCAGGGGGTATATTCAGTGGCAGGATTCAGCCGGTTCGCACCGGTTCTATAGAACCGTCTCACGGAATTTTACGAGATCAGCGAACCGGTTACATTACTAAAAAAACATGACTTTTGTAACTGAAATATGACTGAAAAAATATGACTTTTGTGATGGAACATAAAGAAAAAAGAAAAAAGACATAATTGCTATATCATTAGCTCTTCATTAAATAATTGTAACACCAGAATATACTGCTCGTTCGTTCGTTATCATTCGTTTTATTCGGAAGTATTTCTCAAAATTTACATTGTATAGAGAAAAATTTCCATTCCTATTTTTGTATACCGATAATCTATTCTATATGATCAGTATATAACCGAATATATGTTAAAACATAATTACAAGAGAGCAATTCTCAGTTATATTAACACAACGAACCAATGACTAACTGCAGTACTTATACGAATTATATTCATAATTCGGTATTTGATAATTCGAGAGCTTTATATCCATATGTAAATCAAGTCGCAACGGCGCATTGATTCACATACGTGCCATAACGTCGCAAAGCATCGGTAACGGTAATGACTTATTGGAGTACCGAGTTTGCCTTACTGGATGACTGGCGGACAAGCGTAGCGGAGACGATCAAACACGTTGTTTTTTGGATAGGCTCCAACAAATCAAAACTAGGGATTTAATCATGATTTGAGCTCACAAGTTTGTTGTTTTCACTAGCAGGCGATTCAAAAATGTCTTTCGGCCCTATGGATTTGTTTTTCACTTCGAAGTTTTGTGTGATGACGTCATCAAAATTGAAAATTACGTTTCGTGGCGTGGTTCCCTGATCACATCTTATTGATCTGTTGGTCAGACTACCGGTATCCTACTGTAGAATATTTGAGGCTATTTCTTTTTGGCTTTCGTGTCCATATATTTGAGCATTGCTCACTTTTATATTTTCTAAAATTAATTTAACAATTTTCTAACAGTAAGACATTACGCCATTATATAAAATTTCGGTACTCGTGTAGTATGTGAACCAAGATGGCGGACACCGTAACGTTGTATGTGTACTAGGTTAGGTATTGGCCATAATTTCATGTACAAATAATACGGGAGTCGCTTGGCTAGTCCCCGAACTCGTAATAGAACTAAAAAAGGGAAAAATGGAATAAAATTATGGCCTAACCCGAACTGGTACAAATACTACGTTTCGGTGTCCGCCATCTTGGTTCGCATACCTCAGGAGTACCAAAATTTCCACAGTTAGTATAATCAACTCTATTGGAAATAACAATGTAATCCAGGAATTGAGAATACTCGAATAAAATAATATTATGTTGTCAAATACGTAATATTACTCTCGGTTTTTCATTGTTGCACCACTACACTGTTATTAATTTGAGTTATAATAACACGTTAGGTATTCAAATCCTACGGTTGATTCATTGCTAGCATAATGATGCCGACTTTTCGTGATGTTGAAAAGTAAAGCAGTAAGTCTAATAAAATTTTGTAATGAGCTTTTTATTAGACATGTTATAGATTTTGTGAAACAGTCGCATGTGGTCTAATAAAGCACAATGACAGCACAGATCGCCTCTGTTAATATCGCATTATGAATGATTTGTAAACACACTAATGTGGGAAACTAGCATATAATAAATGGTGAAATGATAGTTAAAATTTTCATTTTTAGACACACTATTTGGAACAATACCCACGCCAGAGTTAAGTTAAATACGATATACAAATTTGCATAGCCAGCTTCCTGCGCGTGTGACTAAAATGGCAACGTTTTGTGTCATTGATTTGCATCGCTCGTAAGAGGAACGTTACGCTCCTTCGTCCTATACGTTGAGTTAAAGTACTTCGAAATATACCACGTTGAAAATACCAATACAAAAGTAAACATGCGATCTTTACTAAACTGTAATTGTCATATAAATTTCGATAGGAAATGATTGGTAATCGCCGAGATATTTGTCACCGGCATCAGAAAACAAAACAGAACCTGACAGATCTACCTACCCAATTGGTTGCGTGATTGCGTGTAGGCAAATACCTTGTGCTTCTGATTTTATTAGTTCGTTTCTGGGTTCACATGTTTCCATTGTTTTTATTCATGTGTGCCCAGAGGTCTTTACATAAGACTACAAATTCGGTCCTTCCAAAGATTAATACCTCGCTTTTGAAGAAAGCCAGACAGGCATTCTTAAGTGTGTTGTAATAAGGAAAATCCCGGCGGAATTTGGCAATCGCTATATTTACGGTAAGAGAGTCTCAAACAGAAGCATGCACAAAGTGTAATTCTAAGATGGGCCAACCATTGCCCATGTGAGTTCACGCCGTAATAAAAGCATACTTTCTTAGACACGTGTCGATCAACTGATAACTAGCTAAACATTAAACGTGGTGAGAATGGTCCTGATATCATTGTATCATACCTTCAAATGCGTATGAAAATGCAGTATTTTCAGCTAACTCGTATGTTGTATCCATATATTCAAATTAATTTAGCGTCGGTGAAAAAGGCGATTTTTGCTGTGCATACCATTTTTAATGGAGGCGAATGAAACTCGTTCCATGCCAGCCGCAGTGTCAAATTAAAGGAATCATTCTACACAAGTTGATTTGATCAAACTTGTCAACAAAGTAATTATCGCCTGAGCATGATTCCAAATTCTCGCGGAAGCAAATGTGATCGTTGTTTTCGGTGCGCTGGTATCCTTGCTACTGCGAGCTCGTTTTCAGCGCGTTAGGCATGGATAATAGGATTTTGTAGGGCTTTGCTTTATCACAACGAGAATCAAGGTTCCGGAAACAATTGATGAAATTGGGATCACCGAAAATTGCGCGGTTCTGGTGGCTTATTGGAATGGTGATCGTATTTTAGGTTTTAACATTCAGGACAGGCGTTGTTGACAGTGTGTGTACCGCCTTATAGTGTAACACAGTTGCTGCGGCGTTTTCGAGGGAAAGTAATGCAATGATTAGTCGTATTGTTATTTTAATTAAATTAGGAGTCTCAATGCATTTTAGCTTTGTTTATTCCGTGGATTCAGCACAAGCAACAAGTCGCGAGAAAGTACGCTATATTATTTTTTTGTAATTTAGGGTTGGAATGTATATTATGAGATTTTGAAGAGTATGCAATAAAATCAAATTTTGGTTTACAGTACCTTTACAGTTTACCTTAAATTTTCAGAAATCTACTTGTATCGTCTAGTTTGGGTCGTTGTGGTGAAACGAAAGATAACGTATCTCGCCAAAGTTGTATTTATAACGAAATGAATTCTCCAATTTAATTACGAAAATGACTGAATGGGCCGCAGAGTATGAGCAAACAGTACTCCTTTGAATGAACCAACTAGTATATAAATATCCCGACTGTGCTCCTGGAACCACAAAAACACGTGGATTCGATAGATTCGGCTCGGAATGTCAGTTGTGCGCATATGGTGGAATAGTTGGTTATGTTTCATAATTTTTGAGCCTTTATGTGAGATGTGCCCACTTTAATGTGAAATAGTTGATTCTTTTTGTTTTATCTTATTGAGGACATTATCAGAAGAATAGTGATCAATTTGTAATAGTAGTAGTGGATAAAAGTTTGGTGCTAAAACTCAATTGTAGCGTGTGGTATTCTGATCTGATATGAAGCCCGACCCGACGCGAAATTCGGGCCAAGTCGGGCCTAAAATGTCAATCATTACGGTCGGGTCGGGCTTCTCTATCGCTGCTCTTTTTTTAATAAATATATGTTTATAAGAAATATATACTAAAACTATGCGTGGAGTTCAAAGAAC
This sequence comes from Styela clava, assembly GCF_013122585.1. Lineage (NCBI taxonomy): Eukaryota > Metazoa > Chordata > Ascidiacea > Stolidobranchia > Styelidae > Styela > Styela clava. The sequence continues at coordinate 6,226,211 of NW_024102832.1, read as the reverse complement.
TCCTAAATAAAATATGAAATTCCGGGTTTGCTTCGGGCTCGGGCCGAATTAATTAGTTAGTTTATTAATTAGTTAAACAGTTAATTAGTCGGACTCGGGTCTGGTCGGGTTTAATACACACGGGCCCGGGTGGGGCAGCGCTGGAATTTTCGGGCCCGATCTTACCTCTAATTCTGATTACAAAAGTAAGCGCTTGAACAGAGAGTTGCTTATTTTTAAAGATTTGATTGAGATTAATAGTTTTGATTCACAAGTCCACAATATATTTTTCTAATACAGTACTTGAATCAGCACAAGTAGGTAAATTAATTAAATATCATTATATTATGATATTCGACGAGCGGTATTTGTGACAATTTTACCATATGCTAACAAAATGCTGAACTTGCTACCAAAAAATCCGCGACTCACATGTGACACATCGTTACAGTCCGCTTTGAAAAGAACTGCACAATTTCATTTATGCCATTTTGTGCCTAATTGTGTCTGAATATTATGGTTAGGAAAGAATTTAAAATTTAATTATAAATTACAAAATAACCCTAAAATTAGTCGTAAGCAATAAAAACCATGTGGTGTAAAATTTTCCTTTCGTCCATTTTTTGTTGCAATATTTCTGTAGAATACTGAGAATTTTCTTTGTGAAATGGATGAATAATATAATTTTGATTGAAAATTGTTCGCGGCCGATGGACCTACACTTGTCTCAGCCGTAAATAAGAATTTGTAAAAGCCCCAACATCTTTTTGGTGGAGTATTATCCTAATAAACATTTCAGAGGCTCGGAGCACCCCTGGGCCACTGTTCCATTATATTTGGTGAATTGTCCACACTATAAATATGTATTTGAAAAAAAACTATTACTGGCAAAACAAAATTATCTTTAAAAGTGTAAATAGTTTAATAATAGTGACCTAATAAATATTCGATTAAATTGCAAAAATAATAAAATAGACGCACTGATTTGAATGGTCACTTGTGGAATCTCTGGTCTATGCTGAAAGAACCCCGAGTTCCTCGGAAACCCAATTGAAACCAATTGGTATGCCGCTAGTTTGGGATTTCACTGGCGGTAATGTGTTTCGAACACCGCGGAGAGGGCATTAAACAGATGTTTTCCACCAGAGAGCGTTTTAATAATACAAAACAAAAAATGGAAAGTCAACCATCCTCTTTGTATTTACAGTGTTTGTGACTACGATTGAGTTTTTGGAAACTAAAAGGAATCGGTAGGACAAAAAATGGTAGAATTACGCTTGTGCATATGTGGAAAATAATTCTGCTGATTAACTTTGAAACTGGACGTCACCTTGACTTCCTCGTAAAGCTACTTTAAAGGCACATTTTATAACGTTAACGTTTGTGACTTCCGGGTTAACCGTTTCATGATACGATATGAGTGTGAAGCAATATCTATAGCACGGTTATCCACTTACCAAGTAAAAACAAATGTATATTGCTACAATGTAAATAATTGTTCGTAGCGAGGGCGTCATTGAACTTCAAGTTGCGTAAAATTTTATCAGGTGCAAGAATACAATTGTATTAATCATGCCGCTATGCGCACTCGATGATGAAATACCGAAATCATTGTGTTGAATTTATAGCTTTCAATATATAATATATTTCCAGCCTGTATTTGGCCTTGACTTTCGATGTAATTTTAAAAGATTTATCACGCTTATGATGTGGCGCAAGTACAAGATATAAAACTTTACATCATAAACCTTTTAAAATATTCATTTTCGTATTTACGGATTGATAATGCATTGAAATTAAAACCAATTCGGAGAATTACTTTGTTGTAATATAATAGCGCAAATATTTTATCGTTACAATTTTTTTTTTGTTAAATATTAACTACCAGCTTGGTAGCAATTTCTCAACTGTGGTTATTTCCAGAATTGTCGTTTATCCATCACTCAACAGCAGATTTGTGAATTATGTTTACCAACCTTAGTGATTACTCATCGGAAAAGAATAACGGAAAAGTCAAAATCAAACAATCTGTATCGAGAGGATGCTGTAACTGGGGATACTTATTTACAGGGTCGGCCTAAGTTCACTGCAACTTTTGCGGCCCCCGCGGGGTCCTAGCCAGAATTTTCAAGGGGGGGGTCTGGTGTAAGTCATGCGGGTCTAAAAATATCCCGCCCTTTCTTAGCTACGCCCCTGTCCCTAAGTCCGCGTGAATTTGAGTTTGGGTTAATAAATTTAGCCACTTTGAGTGTTTATCCTAGATGATAATCATACTACACATTATAACTGATGTTTTAAAGCTTACTTTCTCTGTGGTGATCCTGTTTGAATTTTTAACTAAGAAAAAAGAAAGAATAATATTTAGAAATTATTTCAAGCAATCGTCTTGCTTCCTTAACTACAAACAAAAATTTTACACAAGGAAATGAAATAGAAAAGTTGAAATTCAAAATAAAATCATAAATTCTATTGCAGAAACGAGAAATTTATTATGCAATAACAAATAAAAATATGAATCAAATATTTCTTTTATTTTGCCAAATCTGAACGTTCAGTATTTACATGTGACCTATACTTTTTGTCCAGAAGCAATTTTAATCTTTTTTTTATTATTTCTTGATAAATAAATATTGAATTTCTGATAAGAAGCTTATTAACAGGGTATGTTGACTATAAGATATATATATATATATTTTTAATTAAAGTTAATAAAAGTATCTTGGAAATACAATGTATGATAATGCCCAAGATTTGCTTTTGGATCTGTGTTGTGTTGTACCTAATTGGGTAACCCCCTATTATCAGCCAAATTGAATGTTTGAATATTGTAAATAATGTTTGCCTGTGACAGAGTGACTTATTCAAATATGAATTTTCCTTCCTTCCTGTCCGATTATATTTTCATGATCGTGGTTTTTTTTAAACTCCAATGATATTCGGAAATAAATCATTATTTATTTATCTCCTGCAAACTGAAAAAAAATAAGGTCAAACATTATTGGTTTTGGATGGTATTGGATGAAAACTTGGAAATATTTACTGAACGTGCGGACATGCGCACTTCGGACATACCGAACGACAGATATAACTTTTCGCCGGAATTCCGTGTTCCTGCATTAGTCAAAAACAACTGTCAAATGTCCACACTTTAGCTAAATTTGATTTTGATTTTTCTAAAAACATAACAGAACATGGCGGATGGCGGTTTATCAATAATATATTTTATCGTGAATAGTCAATTTAATCTTCATGTATCGAAAATACAGGAAGAATATTTTATATGTCGTTTATTGTTCCTATGAGAACCAACGCTCCTATTGTTTTGTTTTAGCTAATTATTTCTGAATTTGATATTTGCAATAGCGAACAATAGTGAATAAGTGTGTGGTAGTTTCTTTACAATTTACATCCAATTCGCGCAGTTTTCTCAGTCTTGTATATTCTTATTGACGCAATCTCTGGAATTATATGTAAAACGTCCCATTTTTCCAATTTCACTTGCCTCCATGTCTTCATAACTCATAAGAAGTATTGTACTAATCCGCCTATATGGATAGGGTCAATTTTATTAGAGAGTGATTTCCCTAAAATTTCAAACTGAAATGTAATTGTACTTGAATATCCAGAAAGTGGCGTATGTACACCTCCACAGAGGGCCAAGTCAAATACGTAAAACATTTATATAAGTTACAATAGTTTTATCGCTAATCGTAATGTATCCACCCCCCCCTCTCAATTTAGACCCCCATCTAAACTGAATAGCTGGGAGGCATACTGGTTCGTGTTAGCGCTTTTTGGGGTACTCCCCAAGTATGTGAACTAAGATGGCGGACACGGGAACGTAGTATGTGTACCAGGTTAGGGTTAGGCCATAATTTTATTCCAATTTTCCTTATTTTAGTTCTATTACGAGTCCGGGGACTAGCCAAGTAACTCCCGTAGTATTTGTACCTGAAATTATGTACCTGACCTAACCCTAACCTGGTACACATACTACGTTCCGGTGTCCGCCATCTTGGTTCACATACTTCGAGAGTACCCTTTTGCACGATTTTAAAAAGAGATTTTTATTCATTCGGATGACATATTATATATTGTTATCCTGCGTCACAACGTAAGAATTGAAAGCTGAATTGTAGCCATTATTTCCGTCTGCATTTTCACGCTATTTCATATGACGTCTTATTATAAGTCTGCATCAGGCACGTAGTACACCGACAATCGTGGGTGGGCATCACATTTTTGAGCTATGTTTTGTTTTGAGCCGGTTGTTCATTTTGTCCGATTAGTCAGTATTGTATTTCATGATCACAAGCGTCAGTATAATTATGCAACGAGTGCTCGGGTGTAACTATAGTAAATGAGTATTAAAATGTATCTGCGTGGTCTACTACGAGAGCGTAATTTTCTCTTCATTATATAGCTTATCGTACGATGGCATGCACCCATTATCCACATATGAAACTTGCTAAGACGTCCAAAGTAATTTTTCCATTTTATCCGTGTTATTGCGTCTGATGCTATAAAGAAACTAGCATAAACTGTACGCCGAACCTTGTGATCCTTCGACATTTGGTTAATTTGTATTTAGACTAATGGCTCCTACTCAAGTCGATACTGTGTATCCTATCCCACGTGCACAATGTTGCTGCCATTGACTATTGTGTGGCATTTTTCTATATGCAATTGAAACTCTCGTTATCAGCATCTTAAACTTGGGGACACACAGATGTTTCGGCTCCGTATTTACAGCGGGTGGAAATTTAGAACCCGAGAGAAAAGTCCGTATTTTGTTAGCCAATTTAAACAAAGCGTTTCGAAAATCTAGTTTCGTGTCTCACACGAGCCCCTAAAAACGCGAAGGTTCGCTCAAACGATTTCGAAAGCTGTGGACGGCCGCGCCCTTTGTATACGAGAGAGGTTTAGAAGAAATGAGTGGAAAAATATATTGAGTCGTTGTCAAAAAATGTTTCTCCAAAGACAGTCGGAATGGGCCAGATTGTTGACGCGTTTATTCGGATTTCCAAATATTAGGTCATTTGCGGGTCTTCGCTTATGAATGCCTTACCTTTGATCAATGTAGATTTGAAATTTCACGATTTCTTATTTAAACTCTGTTCGAACTTTTCGTTTTGTAATGTAAGAGATTTGTATTATTACTTAATTTAATGAATTGGGATTTAAAATTTCAAAAAGATTGGAAAAAGTCAGCAAGTCAGATGGTTGGCCTTACTGTGTTTTTATGTGGATTATATTAATCTATATTAACAAAGCATTGAGAGTATGGTAATACTATAAGACGTCCATCGATGATCGTACATAGTATTGATGACTAACTAATTCGTGTTGTTTTTGCGAGGTCTTTGGTAGACAAATTATTGAACTTAGCCAGCTTGTGTTTGTATGAATAAAAAATTTCCATAGAGTGAGATAATGACTGGGAGGTTTTAAATTCGTGTTCCGAAGGTCTAGGTAAGGCGTAATAAACAGGTATACTCGCTTCGATTATACATTTTTTTCACTAGAATTCATATCTTATATAACAATGGCTATCAATAGACGCCTTCTGTTTGGATGTACTAGACGAAATTCGATTGTTGTTTTGCTAACCTTGAATGTTTGCATGGTACTTGCGGTACTGCGGCTTTATTCTGGTAATCGTGAACGTGTTATAACCGTGTTCCGGCAAACTAAAATAGCGACTGATGTCGGGAAGGATAAAGAAGTTGCGACAACCGGTTCAGTGACGGTAGAATTAGATACCACGATCCCCGAACACACGACAACTCCATTGCCGGATTTAAAATTGAAGAATTTTTACTATCCGCGATATATTCCGGATTGTCCCCCAGAAGAGGATAAATTGCTTGTTGGAAAAATGGCCATCGATTTTAAAGCATCCAAAGACTATTTTCTTACGATGTTGAATATATCGCAAAACAACACAGCTCTAACAAATGATGAAAAATATTTGGGACAATTTTTAGAAGAAAGTGACGAAAACAAACGAATTTCGGTGGTATTCGAGCCAGGGGCATGTAATGCAGTGCATTCAGTGGCTATAATAATTCCGTTTCGCAATCGAGAAGAACATTTACGTATTTTATTGGGACATCTTATGCCAGTACTACAAAGACAATTGCTCAGGTAGGTGTCAAAAATGATTACAATTACCCGATTTGATGGAAATCAGCAGCAGGATGTAACCACGCTTTTAGGAAGTGACTCGGCCGTTCGTCTACATGGAAAAATAGCACGCGCGGATTCGGAACTGTAATCAATTCGATGTGCTATGTAATGCCTTATTTTTCTTTCACCAAAACAAATACCTTACTGCACTCAACGCGGCAACAGTAGCGAGCTTGTTCATTCAAAAGTTGGTTAGCCTAATAGGAGGAGGGGGGGGGGGGGTGTATGAACCTGCTGCCGCGAATCATTTGATAAAATGAATCCATGAATCTATGTGTTAACGAAATTTAAACATTCAGCATTAGTAACTTCGTCTTAGCGGTATATACATCCAGCAGCCTTCTTGCGAATGTAACCTCGAAGAATTACTCGCAGCAACCGAGTGTCTCGGTAGCGCAGTAAATAATTGTATGTGAATTTTATTGTATTCGCTGAAAATCAATGTTTTCGCGAGTGATCAGAGGTAACAATGCCATACGTTTTGTGGTGAGACTTCCTCTATTTGACGTTCCTAACGCGAGGTTAGGCTCATAATCTATTTGGGAAATGAGTGGGAACTCGAAATGGAAAATAGTTTTGTATACCCTGTCTGTGCATTGCGTTCAGCAATAACGTATGGAAGTGCTATAACCAGTGGTGGAATTCAGCCGGTTCGCACTGGTTCTATAGAACCGTCTCACGGAAATTTATGAGATCAGCGAACCGGTTAGTATTAAACAAAAACATGACTTTGTGTAAGAGAACCTGCTGTAAAATATGACTTTTGTGATGGAACCGGCTGACAAAAGATTTGAATCCCACCACTGACTACAGCCCATATTCGACATACATTGTAATCAAATAATGTAGTCCGCAAACGATGCCGGTTTAAGCATTTCTTATTGCCGGAAACGGTCGTCAACTGAGAGTGTTTTGATGAAGAAAAATACATGGATGTTTGTATCTTACTTGGCTGGAACAAGGCCGCGTACGAATATCGGCAATTTCCTGTATGAATTTGTTTGATACCTCGCTTGTACGCAACTTCTTTTTAGCGATCAAAAGAATTGATATTTACATCTCGAACCAAAGTTACAACGATTGGAATGTTTTTGAATATTTGATTATTAGAGTCGACATTGTTGGAAAATAAGAAACGCAAATTTGCTTTTCCATAGCTGGCTGGTCGTCGACCGCAATGACGTTTAATTCCTCGATACAATGTTTCATATTTCTATAGATGGAATAATTAGTTCTTATACGCCGAACAAAAATCGCATCGATGCGAATGTTTTTTAAAATAGCAAATTTGATTTTCGATGCCCGACTGGTGATTTGTCGTTGCAGCGTCATTTCCATCGCTATTCATCGCAACTTGGCCACGTCTCTCCCCACCTCAATAAAATGTACTAAACGATTGACTTCATTACAAAAGGTGAAATGGCCCCACCTCACCAAATTGTAATGAACGATTGGCTTCATTACAAAAGGTGAAATGGTCCTATAATACTCGGCGTAATTTGTTGCCAAAACAAACTGTTTCTAGACAATACGCAGGAGAAATTCGATTCGTCTATCAAATATGTCTCATACTTGACAAATTAGTAAAAAATAATTTTTATGAATATTTCAAATGAAATCAAGCCTACGGCGTTGGGCGTGAATGTTTTTTATAAAGGCTTGGCAAATCGTCTATCAAAAAAGCCATGGGACAGAAATAACTAGAAGATTCATTCAACACCGATATTAAAAATTAGGTACTCCAGAAGTATGTGAAGATGGCGGACACTGGAACGTAGTATGCGTACCGGGTTGGGGTTAGGTCATAATTTTTTTCCAATTATACTTCTATTACGAGTTCGGAGACGAGCCAAGTGACTTACGTAGTATTTGTACATGAAATTATAGCCTAACCCTAACCTGGTGGACATCTACGTTCCGGTGTCCGCCATCTTGGTTCACATACTTCGGAAGTAATGAAAAATAAACCTTGAACTTTTGTTTTGCACAGATTCGGTGTTTTTGTTGCCACGCAACAAGGTAACGGAACATTTAACAAAGGAAGAATAATGAATACTGCATTTCAATATGCTATAGAAGCAGGAAATACAGAAGGTCGCCCTTTTGATTGCTTTGTATTTCATGATGTGGATCTGTTAGCAGAATACGATACCTTGTTTTACAGGTATTACAATTTTCAGTACCGTATTTTACAGATCATAAGGCGGACTTTAAATTCTTTTTTTCTCAAAAATCGATTGTTTCTTTGGTACCGCAATGGGCGTTCTCATTTTCTTACATTCTAGAACGGTTCTCAACTATCTAACCTTCATGGATTTTGCTGAACCAAAGAGCTTCCAGTCATGTTATCCTAGGTTTTGTGCTATGCGTACGGCATCCTAAACGCATTGCATTTATGGGTGAAATTTGCGAACATTTGTCACATGTGTGTGAAAATTCCCATTTGTGGAAATAAGAGGGATTTTATACCTAGGTGCACCGGTGGAGATGCTGTAAATCATTTTTCGACTGCTATTGATAAGTTTGGATACAAAGAAAGATGCTGTGGAATGACTGTCGGTGGAGTGCTTGCGTTCACAGAGAAGCAATATAAAAAAGTAATTTACTATTTTTTGTACACGTAATGGACCTATGGATCGTTTTGTTATTGTGTCATTGTTGTGAAAAAAATTGTCTTTTCAACTACTTGGCGAATTGCTTTGAAATTTTCAGTGTTTGAAGCTTGATGTTGTCGCTTGGTGTTGTAGGGTAGGCTATTACTTTTATTTATTTCAAAACATCTGTGTGCCCTATGGCTGTGGGATTCGGCCGTGGTCCCGCGATCACATCTTAGTGATATAGTGGTCAGACTACCGGTACTGCAGAAGACTGCTTAGGTTGGCTTTCGTGTCCATATATATGAGCATTACTCTTTTGTTTTTGTTCAAAAATTTGACGCTGAGTTCTCTCAACCATAATTCGATATTCCATTGACTGATGACATCTCGATTGTAGTCCACATGTGAATAATAATTTCTGCTAGACTGCATAATCGGAACAGGCCATTATTAGGCATTCTTCGAAGTTATGCGAATTCATGCGCAATGTACTGTATCACAGAGCCTAAAATATAATATCACATCAGTAGAAACTTAATTAAATTATGTATTCATCTGAGATTTTAATAGTGACTCATAATTTTCTGTAACTATATTTGTTGTCGCTTAGTTACCAAATTATTTATTGTTTTGTGTGTAACTAAGTAATAAATTGAATTGGGCTCTTGTTGTACACGAAGTCCACATATGGACACAGTTATGTTATTATGTTGTTCTTGTTAGTATTTTTCTCCTTACCATTATGAAAAATCGCTTTTCTCATTAACTACTGGACCAATTGCTTTAGTGATTGAAGATTGGTATTTTCCACTAGATGGCTATTAATTTTATTTATTCAAAATATGTATGTGAGCTCAATGATGTCATAAAAAATTGCGCATCTTGTGGCGGTTCCGCGATCGCATTGGTCGTGAACAGTGCTGTAACGGTAGTCCACTGTGACGAATTGCATACTTCGTTTTTGCTCTATGTCCATATGTTTAAGCATCGCTCCCTTGTTCGTACGTTTGATAAAATTGTCCCAGTATATATATTGAATACTTGTTTTTAAGGTAAATGGTTATTCAAATGAATTCTGGGGTTGGGGAGGCGAAGATGACGACATGGCAAACAGAATATCAAACAGAAATTTGAATATAGCAAGACCAGATTCTACAAAAGGGAGGTAAGAGTTTTCCTTTGTAATAAAAAAAAGATTCTTACCACATTTTTTGCGATAAGTGTCGATACTTTTTGCCCATGGCTTTACATTCTGCTCTAGGTTTATTTAGCCAGCTGAATCCAGCTTAAATTAAGAGTTATCGATCAAGCTTTTCTCACAATTCTCCCCTTGGTCACTTTGAGTTAAAAAATTTGTCATAATGGCCATGTTTCGTTCTTTTCGTCTAACTATAGTTGCTAAAACTCCGTATCAAATTCATTCAAACAGAATAAAACAACCGATTTCGTGAATGTTCAATTTCCTTTCATTCCACAATTTTTACTTATCATTTTCAATCAATCAACGGGACAGTTACTCACATTTCCATTTTTATAAAATTTCATCAGGTACACAATGGTAAAACATAAACGTGACGGTGGTAATCCTAACAATGAGATGAGAATGAAACTCTTGCAAAATTCAAACGAAAGGTATGAAATTATTAGAAATGAGAATAAGATTTTATCTCTATTTAGTATTGATAACACAAATAACGAAACATATGATTATTGCAGGTTGACAAAGGACGGATTATCGAGTCTCGATACAAAAATTACGTCAATACATCGTTATCCGTTATTCATTAACTTGAATATTGATGTTGGGAATCAGTCTTGATAGTTTCGGCTTTAAAAATGACTGAATCGCATATTGAGTAGCCGGTAGGACAGCAAGCCTCTGGAAGCGAAATGATGACAAACTAATGAACTACCTCTGTGATCATGTGTTTAAGCAGACTATAGATGTCTGCCCGATCGCAGAAAATTTTTTCCTATACTTTGCTATTAGAAATTATTCGATACTTTTTTGAGGGTGTTTTGGGGAGTTGGCGCTTACATGTGCAAAACCACCATTGTTATGAAAATGTTTGACCACGTGCCGCTTACAAGGTACTGATAGCTAATTTAAGTCTGTCTTTCGCAGCTTTTCGGGACGAAGTTTTGATTGTTGCAGCTAAACTAAAGCTCTTCGGCATAATGACAATGAAATTTTTGATTTACAACTAATTTTTTAACTCACAACTAAAAGCTGACGAATAATACGCAAAATTGAGGTACCAGCATGCACGAATATCACCTATCATTTATTGCTGATTGGTCATTGCTACGAACATAAACATGAAAATCGATACTAGGAGAAAATACTATTTTCTGATACAGCCAAGAGTTAGCTAGATAATATGCACTTTTTTTAGAAAAGTTACTAATGACTCACGCAAAGATTTTACTATTTGGTCCCAGACGATCAAGGATACCATAGCGGATGTCTTGTAAATGTTTGCTTCCACAGTGTGTTTTGATTATGGTATTTAAGCTTCATTTTTTTTTATTCCGAATTGAATTGCTTTAACAGTTTTCTTGTCTGTGCGCTGGTGAAATCATTTCTTGTTTGCTAAATTGTTCCCAATCATTTAACACCATCCACTGCTGCTCTATCAGCCCGCTTTTATTGTTAATATTAAATCCAACAAAAGAGCAATGTTCCTATGTATACAAGTAGATGTGAACTGCTGACGAACTTTGTGCGGTGAACCGACGTGCTCTGTTCACTGAGCACTCACTGGCAAAAATTTAGGTCTTTCAACGTTTCTGTTTTACTATGCAATATTATTTATTCAATCTGCAACGAATCTAAAAAATCTTCAGTTTTATTTAAACATGACCGCAAACTGCACCATTATTGTGGATGTATGTTAAAAAGCAAAGTCCACTATTCAGCATGTATAACGTAGACTCTACGTCATAGAGTTCCATGTACTCATCTTTTGCATATTTCTTGGAATATTCTTATCCACTGATTGCATTCAATAGATTGTAGAAATACAAAAATATTCGTAATATTTCTCTGAATGTGTGTATTCTGTACCGGTATAACCGTATAACTAATACAATCTTGCAAGCACTGGTCGAGTTTTCATGGGCGCACCAAATCTGGGTCGGTGGACACGGTAAGTTTCACACGCGGCTGCTGGCTGTACGGGATTGGTCATATTTAGGAAGATTTCCCCGAATCGATAACCGAATGGAAATTAAAAAAAAACACGGATGTTTTCCTGTTGTCGACTCTCGTTACAACAAGTTTAAACTTACATCCGTCTTCGTCTTACCCCTTTATTTATTTAACCCAGTTTTGAGGTATGTCCTACATTTTGAACAATGACTCACTCACACCTCTGTCTCTGGCTATTTTGTTGCTAGTAATCGAACTTATAGATGGATGCATTTCATGGCATAGTGGATTAATAGTTTTCTAATGTTTAGGGATATTCATGCGATTCCGATGTCTGTCAGAATGTATACAGAAGAAGTTACACTGGAGTCTACACTCGCGAAATATCCGTTTCTTAGTCAGAGTCTGACCCGACTTTATTACTGGCGCCGTTTTGTAACGAGGCAAGATTTTTCTATTTTTTCAGCTGGGAGAAAAATGGCAGATTGCTATTAATCATATTTGCGAACCGCAGCGTCTCGTTCAGTTACCTGTTAAGGTCAGTTAGGAGAAGGCTTTCCTACAAAACCAACCCACACAAGCGACCACGTATGGCTCACATGTGAAGTCAAATGAAATGATTAAAAAACTTGATGTTGGAAATATATATTGTCAACGAATGAATTTCAATGTTATTGAACTAGTTCTCATAAATTTATTTTCAAATGATTTGTTTGTTTCTAATCCTGGTAAAGTTTGTTTTGATATAAATATTGTTGAGTTAGAAGCATTTTCTGTGGACGATTGAAGGGCCAGCTTCGTCGTATTCCTGTTTCGAAATCCACATTTGCTGGAAGGTTGAGAGTGATGCTAGAATTGATCCTCCGATCCATACAGAATATTTTCTTTCTGGAGGAGCGATGATCTTGATTTTCATTGTGCTTGGTGCAAGTGCGGTTATTTCTTTTTGCATACGATCCGCAATACCGGGGTACATTGTGGTTCCCCCGGAGAGAACGTTATTGGCGTATAAGTCCTTACGAATATCGATATCACACTTCATAATAGAGTTATAGGTTGTTTCGTGAATACCAGCGGATTCCATTCCTGAAGAAAAAATATGATAAATGATTTCAAGAACAATCTAGTACTGTATACGATGCCTTATTATAAATGTTGTTTATTACTCACCGATAAATGAAGGTTGGAAAAGAGTTTCAGGGCAACGGAATCTCTCATTTCCTATGGTAATAACTTGTCCGTCTGGAAGCTCGTAGCTCTTCTCGAGAGATGTAGATGAGGCTGCGGTGGCCATTTCTTGTTCAAAGTCGAGAGCAACGTAGCATAGCTTTTCTTTGATATCTCGAACAATTTCACGTTCGGCCGTTGTAACGAAGGAGTATCCTCTCTCGGTTAAAATCTTCATCAAGTAGTCGGTGAGGTCGCGACCTGCCAAATCCAACCTGGCAATTGCGTGTGGGAGAGCGTATCCCTCGTAGATTGGTACATTGTGAGAGACACCATCCCCAGCGTCCATAACAATACCTGCAAAAAGAAAATTCATTAGCATTAGTGTATGATATAAGAAGCCAATACTCAAATTTCATGGCTATTATATGTCGGTAAAATCCTACTTGCCAATCTCAAATGCGACTGAGAAACGGATAAGATTAATTATAAAATAGTTTGTGTCTCAAAAGTAGTCATCATTGTATATTTATATATATATTGCATAGCATATCTAAGCGAAATTACTAAGTGAAATTGAACTTACCAGTGGTTCTACCGGATGCATAGAGTGACAGTACAGCTTGGATTGCAACGTACATTGCTGGTACATTGAAAGTTTCGAACATAATTTGTGTCATCTTTTCTCTGTTGGCTTTGGGATTGAGTGGAGCTTCCGTGAGAAGAGTTGGATGCTCTTCAGGAGCGACGCGAAGTTCATTGTACATCGTGTGATGCCAGATCTTCTCCATGTCATCCCAGTTAGTGATGATTCCGTGTTCAATCGGGTACTTGAGAGTCAAGATACCTCTCTTGCTTTGTGCTTCATCTCCGACGTAACTGTCTTTTTGTCCCATTCCTACCATTACACCTTGATGTCTCGGTCTCCCGACGATGGAAGGGAATACCGCTCTTGGGGCGTCATCACCAGCAAAACCGGATTTAACCAATCCAGATCCGTTGTCGCAGACGATGGCGGTTTGATCTTCTTCTCCGTCAGACATGTTTCTCTTTATATATAGTGTAGTTTTTTAATACTAAAGCAGGCGAGGGCAATTGAACTCTGAATGAAACAACGATACGTGTCGACTCTTTTATATTGCATTTCTAAATGAGGGAGTGAGTTGAAATAGCAGATGTCAGCTTCGTCGTGTAAAAATTCGCCCCGCGACATTTCGCAGTTCGAACGTGTTACCACATGCTGTCATCTTTAAAGTATTATTTGATACATATGTTTCAATAAATTCTTAATTCGAAGGTACATTGCTAGATGTAGTGTATGCTTCATATATTCAAAAATACATTTCAAACATTCACATTTTTTTTATTTTTATTAATTAAACTGAGATTATTTTAGGAATTCCGTCGAAAAAATCACATGGAATTTTAACGAAGATTATTAGTTAAACTTCCGCTCGTAACTGGGTTTAAAAAAAATAAGCTAAAAGCGAAAGTTGGATCGCATTTATGTGAGACATTTCGTAAGCACGCGTAAACAAGGTTGAAAATAGTTTATATTTATAGTCAAAAAATGATCATGTTATGGGACTTCTAGCCGTTGTAAGGTTTTTTGTTTTTCTAAAAATTAAACTTGCCCCTTACACATCAGTGGCTTTTTAGTGATAGAAATGGATCGACGGAGGAGACTTTTTTAGAGCCAACTCAATATATATAACAAGAGTGATTTAAACAATCAAGATCCGTGAGGAAAGTTTTTGACATGACATGACAATAAACAATAATTTTATTTCATCGTGCAAGCAATCACAAACATTTCACACAAATTATTATAAATTAGAATACCAAAATTCAGGAAGTCACGAATGATCAGAACCGGTCATCACGAATCTGCAACACCAAGATTTAAAACGAATCAAAAGTGAAAGAACGGAATTCGTGTAAGCGCACAAGATTTATGTGAGTTTCGAAGCAACTTAATAGACCTAACTATACAACGAATAGGCATTGCGATATGGCATAGGCTACTGTAATACAGATATGTATATGTGCTATTTTTTGTAGATTATATATACACCAGAGGTGGTTTTAAAATCAGATGAAGTATAAAATTCAGATAATTTAAATAAAAAGTAATACCAAAAGAGGTTCATCAGAAAATCAAGTATATATATTTGAATTCCAGCTAAGTTTGCAGTCATTTTAAATATTGCCATAACATTATTTGTGTTTTAAACGTGATTTACCTTTCTTCAAAATATTTAAAAAATCGGATCGCACAAAATGCCCTAAACCTAAACCATTCCTGCACGACTTTTAAAAAGTCATATTTAAAAAAATAAGCCGATTGAATGCAAAACGTAAAGGCCGAAAAGTGGACACGGATATCAAATAACTACGCCAATCTTCAGCTTTCAGCGAAAAGTATTGTTTGTTCCACGTATCAAAATATCGTGGAATCGAAGAAATGTACCTTATTGCATTGAGACATTTATATGGTCTTATGTGTCAAATTTACTCAGTCAGACACACTTTCACACTTTTGTTCTTGCTATGAAAAGAGAAGTTGAAATATGTGGCATTTAAAAAAAATTATACAAGTTTAGGAAGCATCCGGAGTTAGTCGATTAGGCGTCAAAATTGCTTACATATTCTTGTTTTTCTTTTCTATGTCATATGCTTGTTTCTCAATGTAGGATTTTCATATTTAACTCGGGGAAAAGGAAGCCGATAATGCACTTTGTCACACAGCGAACCACGGCCTCTCGCGGGTGTAGGAATAGGTGACCATTTATATGTTTTCGATGCATGAACCGATTAGCGATTACGTGAACCACCATACGACGGCGAGCAGTCCAGAAACCTTTTCCATCTTATTCATTGGTCTGTTTCTATAAACATTGATAAAGGAAAATCACTGACATTATTTGCCGCATGCACATCGATACAGTTCAGTGGTTGGGCAGAGGAGCAAATCACTGCGTTCATATTGCTCGTACCCACTACTTGGTTGCGAATGCATTGTTTACAAAATATAAAGATATGCGTTTTTGTTGATAGAGTATAGGACAGCTGAGAGAGATGGAGCAGTGGATCTGGGATTAAACGGCTGGGGTATGGACCGGGAGGAAAGGGACTAATTTGGATGAAGCAGTGTGTTGAGTATGGAATAGTAAAAATGTAATCTATAGCTTTGAAAGACATTAAGGCAACCGGAAATGTGAGAAACGATTCAAGAATAGTTTCAAAAGGCATTTGAGTCAGTGGTCGAAGATATGCCGTAAAGCAAGGGTGCCCAACCTGCGGCCCGCCTGACTGTTTTGTCTGGCCCGCCCAATAAATTTTGTAAGCAGACTTTTCAATTTTTTACTATGTTATAAATAGGCTTAAGTATGTTTTGTGGTTTTGGTGTGATTATTCCCGCAATCTATCTACATCCGGATGCCGATTCTCATTATTACGTATTATGTATCAAGTCTTGCGCCCTGGTGGACATCGACGTTCGTTTTTTTTCGCAGAACTGTGCGTTCTGTTCGACGATCTCGAAAGATGTTGTGCGATCATAGGCGACGAACGCTGAGCGCATTTATAGGAATGAATTTGGAACCCAAATTTTCAAATTAGTTTCATTCTGATTGCTTTTTACGTGTAGGTTTTGATCGTCTTTATTGCCAACGTAAAAATATTCAACAATAATCTTTGCTGCTGGCTCCGGGACTCGTTTTTCTTTTATGTTCGTTTTTTTGTTTATGTTATGTTAGCGTTAGATAAAATGCCGGAAAGATCGTCATTGCGTATCCGTCAATAATTCTGATAAAATTGACTTAATGACAATTCTACATATTCAAATTAGTAGGCTATATACGGTATATTCGTCCAAAAGTTGTTGTAATGTTTTTTTCATTAAATACTTGTATTGAAGTTTCAAATTTACCGAAATGGGCCACATTGAGACAATATCATAGCCACTGAAAATAAATAAATAATTAAACACCATGACTCAAATATAAGACTCAATTTTTACGTCTTTGTTTGTTAGTAACTCTGTGCAGATTATCGTGTGGTCGTCATTAATTCACAAGTGCGTTGTGTAATGATTGATTTTTTGATTCAGCGGCCAGCGAGTGTCATGTCTACGTCTTGTGTTACAAGATATTCGAATATTAAACTGCTATTTCATTATTCGACTTCATATTCGAATATTTCGCCAGCACTAATGAGTAACCATGCAGTAAATAATTATTAACGTGATTGATTTTGTGTTAATAATCTTGCCTTTTATGTATTATATAAATTCTAACGAAACGTTTGCGGCCCGCAACGAATTCCCTTATGTGGAAGTGGCCCGCGAGATGAAAAAGGTTGGGCAGGCCTGCCGTAAAGGTTTGGTGGGTGCCGCAAAGGTATGAGGCCGATGTCAGCAAACAGTTTTGTGTCGGGGCCAAGATTATGTTCTCGACTAGTCATATAGAATTGGAATATAAATATTACTGCTTCCATTTATTTTTTAGTGTTGTTAAGAACCGGCCTAAATCGGGTACGGGTTTGATTAGCATGTTCAATTTATTCCATTTGATAAAATCTTCGAATGCCAATGGTTCTTCAACAAATAAGCTCGAGTATATTAAAAGTTGCATTATATTTATACAAATGTAAATATAAGATGTAAATTGTTATAAAGTGGGGATAAAAATACCCATTGGTTCACTTTATTCGGGGAAATCAAAATAAACTTACCGTATACTGATTGCTATACTGATTTACGAATTTGTTCGAAGTTCCCCTACATTGTTATATTTGGATGGTGACCTTCGACCCCTAAATTATCGTCTACTTGTTTTTTCTCTGTTAACTTTTCTTGTCCACTTGCCGCGTTCTGCTTCCCGTTTACCGTTTTTCCGGTACTTCCTGACTATTTTGATATTCTAACAAACTTCAACTAACTGGACCTATGAATGGCTTGTCAGAAGCGGTATAGATTATTCTAGAAACGAGTAATGTAGACTGTCTGTACTGTAATGATAGGCAAACATCAGAACAACTTTGGTGCCGATAATGAATGTTACAGAGAATTCTGGGATTTGAACTGGAATAGGATTTACCGGTACTACAAGACTGTAGTATTTATACTGTCAGACTGTCATTCCTAATTTGGATCAGCAAATAACGGGATACTGTAATAGATACAGAAATAACGTAACTGCTGAACTGGGTACAGTACCGTACCGGTAACGACAGACATAAATCAGAAAGATGTTTATCTACCTTTCAAATGTTGAATGAGGATAGGAATGCGCTTTAAAATATAGTCACCACATTTCAGACTGTTAAAATAAGGGGGTCGATGGGTAGATGCAAATTCCAGTATCCTTTACACTTACCGTAGTGCAGTAGTCTGAGTAGTGTACATTCAGACATTACAGCATCAGCACCCAAATCAAATATTTTTTAAACTGTCGCTAACTTTTGAACTTAGCTTCAGAACTTCTGAACTTTAAGCAGCAGGCAGCTTTTTTCATTTTTAAATCGACAGTATGATGAAATTCTATTGGATAAGTTTATCAAATTTTTTATTTAATAATACGTTTTTTGTTCAATATTGCTCAGATTAGTTAAACTATACTTTATGCAAATTCATCTCAATATGTGATGCATTGAGATGAAAAAAACAAAACCGAAGATCCCTTTGAATCTTTAATATTACAATATTAAGTAAATAAGTAGGAGTTCTCACTATGGATAAGTATCGGTACCAGATACTTGGAGAAATAGGCAAAGGAAGCTTTGGGACAGTCTTCAAAGCAAAAAAAGTGAGAGCTAACTATGCAATTAAAAAGGTATGGTACTGGTGACTTAATTTTTTTATGTTTCATCTTCTTTAAATTCTAGATACGAGTGCATAGCCAATTTCTAATAGATGTTCATTTTGATTCACTGTAGATTGGCATATTTCATGATTATTTAATAAATCTCCATAATACGTAAAATCAATACATAACAAATTAACTTTTCGCTTTAGGTTCGATGTGATGCACCGGAAAATGTTGAACTGGCTTTGCAAGAATTTTGGACGCTATCTTGCCTGAGAGCGCACAGTAATATCATTAGATTTGAAGAATGTTATTTACAACATGATAAGAACATCCGTCCACTCAAACATGGTGATCCCACTTCACCTGCATATATGCACTTGGTTGAAATGGCAATAAAAGGTGAAGATTCTGCTCTCTTTCTAAGGCCGCTTCCAATTTTTTATATAACGTTATTGGGTCACGATTATTCAAACAATATAGTTTCAAAGAAATTAATTGTATTAGCGAACCTATATATTTAACGTACTTTCTCTTACTCAATTATTTTTATTTTTTTATTCATAAATTTTAACCTCTGCTTTTCAAATTATAAATAATCCCATATTCATGCTACATAATAAACTAAAAATGATTATTATCAAAAAAAAAAATTACGGTAATTCAAAGATATTTGATGTACCTAAGTTATCGTATACTGGATATAAGTTACTGGAATGATAAGTTATTGGTATAAGTTCATGTTTTCCAAGTAAGGAAGGCTTCTTCCCTGAGAGGAATTTTGTCGTTTCATCGGAGCTGCTTTGTATTTGCTATAGTATTACTTTATTTTAACTTTATTCTTATTATTAACTGCTGAAAGTGTACATTGGCAGTAGCGCGACTTGTACATAATATTTGCTAGGAATCATTTAAAGATTGAAGAAATAAAGTAGGTTTTTAAGTATAGTGAGTGAGGAATAAAGAGTTCCGAAATAGCGGAGAAAGAAATTTTACAAAAAAGGTTGAGTACCACTGGTATAAGTATAAGTTATAGGTATGATTGTTAACTAATTTTTGTTACCAGTTATAATATCAGCTGCAGTTGGTTAGTATGTTTCACTCTGATAGCTTTAAAATTAACTTTTACTTGACTTTCAAGTGAAACTTCATATTGAGTATCTTCAAATATTTACCTTTCCTTTGTTTGATTTACAGGGAAAAGAGGTTGGGGGCATTCTCAATATTATCTTTGGTTTGTCATGGAATATTGTGATTGTGGTGATATGAATGATTACCTGTTGGATCGTGAGCCGATTGCATATCTAAACACAATATTCATGTTGCAATTGGCTGATGGTATTGCTTTTCTTCATAAGAGCAATGTTGTTCATAGGTGAGTGGAATAAAAAAGTTATATAATTGTTTTAATGATAGGTGTATCTAATTGATAAGCAATATTAAAACTGAAAGATGAAATTGCTAATATTGAATCGGCCTTTCCATTTCTTGATCCTGGTTTATGTGTATGAGCCCAGTGATGTTGTGGTTTTAAGAAAGTCCATTGTATAGCCTCATCTTATTGTTTAGTCTGTCCAATCAGTAATCTATTTCGTCACCTTACTAGAATTCCAAGATTATGCATGCTTAATGCTAAGATGTTTGAAAGCTGCAATTTACCGTATTATTTGATAAGACATCCCTGCTATTACCTGTAACTTACTCATCGCCAAAATTGTTTGGCTTTTTTGTGTTAAACTGTAGTGAATAAGAGGCATTGTTTCAAATCGATTTGTTATGGTTAAAAAAAGTAAATCTACGAATATTTTTCTTTGTACAGAGATTTGAAGCCTGAAAACATATTAGTTCGGAAAGGCAAAGGGAGGGATCCAATATTGAAAATCGCTGATTTCGGCTTATCAAAAGTAAGGAAATTTTATTTCCTGTTTTTTTTGCAAAGTGTTATTGATAATCGTATATAAGTTGTGTAAATATTTTGGCGCCGAATAATAGCACTAAAATGACTGCCCATCACACTCCATATGACTCGATCAGTCAATAGCTTTTTGCTGCTTTATTTGTTATAGGAGTTGAGAAATGTTCGAAGAATGTTGGTTGTAACTTTTCTATCAGTAACATCACCACTACACTTGGCAAGGCAAACTCTTACCACAGACTACCTGAAACATAGTTTCTTGCATTATTTTCATTGTACACAATTTGGAATATTCTTTGGTTCTTGGTTGGATTACACAACATTCGGTGCTCTCGTAGCATAATTTTGTTCCGATTTTTCTTATTCAGTTCTATTACGGGTTTGGGGATTGTCTGTGTTAGCCATGTGAATATATCCCCTGCCTACAGCTTTCAGTCTCTTTATACAACTTGATGTAAAGTAGGTGAGCAAAATTAGTTACCTCCATATTGGTACACACCTTTCTGGAGCGCCCAACATTTATTACTTGTGATTTATTAACCGCCAAATTTTGCAAATTGTTAGGTATGCAATCATCCGATCAAAGATGATCCTGATAAAATCGTTGATGAAGATGAAGAAAATGACATTAATGTTGATACATGTTGGCTGTCATCTGCATGTGGATCGGATTTTTTCATGGCTCCCGAGGTTTTTGAAGGACGATATACCGCCAAAGCCGACGTGTTTGCATTAGGTAATATCAATTAGATGAATTTTTATATATAAAGTTCAGGGATTAGCCAAGTGCCTCCCATACTATTTGTACCTTAAATTAATTAAGAGTGGTTAGTTTTGACATTGTCCTGTCAGGTTTAGGAAAATGTCATTAAACCACATCCATAGTAATGTTTTATATGCATTTTTCTTGCCTTGAAACAGAAACAAAAATCTAGGTTGCAATCCTAATGCAGGCTCAATAAGTGTTAAGAAAGTCATTAAATATTTATGAGAGTCTAATATAAGTTTCACATTATTTTACACATTCTTGGCTGACTAACTACACAATGGGAAATTTGTATCAGCAATATGCACACATATGACTTGTTTTCCTCTTTGTAAAACTGTATAATTTTCCATTATTCCTATGACATAATTTTGATATGTTGATTTTGATGCAACAATTGATACCAGAATTAAATACTGTCAGTTTCCACTTCTACCATTGCTGGCTGCAGTTTGCATGGAGTTCTATATTATATGAAACTGCTACCTGACAGTTGGTATAAGGACTATACCGACCATAGGATTTAGTAGGGCGTCATTTACTTTTTAAACTTATCCTGTTTGCTGTATTAACTGTAAATGACTTTCATACAGTGTGACAAATCTTTTTATTTATGGAGTAGCTTTTCCTTAATGAAACAACTCATTTTATTCAGGAATCATTTTTTGGGCTGTCATGGACCGAATAACCTTCATCGATGCTGGCACGAAAAAGGTTTTGCTTGGTACTTATGTGCGAAGAGACAAAGAGGTTTTACCTGTTGGTGAAGCACTTCTCGATGATCCCAACCTGGATATGACTCAACTTCTCGTTGATACAGGAGTCGCAAGCTGTTCCGATCAAAGATCGAAAAGATCCGAGTCTCGAACTTGCGTTTCTGGGAATAAGAAGAAATTAAGGTACTGGATTTTACAAACTTCAACTAAGGTGCACTCGACACTTCAAATCCTTTTTTTCTTCTCAGTGATGCCTAGTAAACTGATTGGTGATGCGCCTAATGTATCGATTACATAGTACTTATTTTTATTGCCTACACTTAAAATCAGGACCGTTACTATTGTTTTATAAATTGCTGTTATTAATATTCTTGGATTTCAGGGATTTGATTGTTCAAATGGTGCACCCCAATCCAGAGTTTCGTCCCAGTTCTCAAGAACTTCTTGGAAAACTTGGTTCTATTTTGCAAACTGGAAGCAGGTATTTGTGAGTTTTTTTTTGTTCTCTCTCAATGGATAATAATTTCATTATAAGTTCAGTGATCCAGTGTGTCGCGTATAAGATAAATTTTTTTTTGAGTTTGTTAATCGCTTAATATAGCTAATTGTTACTATAAGGAATTGTTTTCATGCATAATTTTTATAAGCAGATTTATAAATAATACTGTGTTTGCTGTAGCCATAATGTTTTTTACCTTCATATTACTATATATATAACTCAATTGCAGATTTTCAATTACCTATCAGATACAACTGGAAATTAAATGCTATTAATTTTCTTTTCAGGCCAAGCAAAATGAATCTGAATGTTAAGAAGCCTGTTGAGGTTAAACCCGAGCTCAATCGCGAAGTTGGAATCTCTGTGGAAGATAATTTACCTGATCAGAAGCAAGAGGAAAAAGTAGCTTTGGAAAAAAATCCTCCTGTCGAAGACCAGCCCAAAGTTGAAACCAAAAATGATGAAATCATGAAAAAGCAGAAATCAAAGAAAACTGCCCGACAAAAATCAGTGGCAGAAGTTCAAGATGAAAATATTGAAAATGGATCACAATGCGGTAGAAGATTACGACAACGGAAAAATTCCTGCGCAAACAACAAAAGTAATCCTTCTGCTTTAAAACAGGATGAATCTGAAAATTCAACTTCAAAGAAAATCTCGGATACTGTTACAAAAGCGAAACGAAAAGTACTCTCCGCCGTGAAAAAGTCCGAAAATAATTGTAAAGGAAGAAAAAAGCCGCCAGTGAAACAGAAAAGTATTGTCCAAGATGTTATTGAAAATTCAAAAGATGGAAATTCTGATAAAAGTTCTTCCGAAAGTGAAGACCTAAAAAGTTCAAAGGCTGAAAATCATATAATCACACGATCAGAGCTCAAAAGTGTCATTACACACACTTCAGACGCCATGAATAATAGTCTAGAGCAGGACGCAGTCCATAACGTGAGGAGGAAAAGCTCTGATAAAGAAGTCCAAATCAGCAACGGTACAAGTTCCGAGAATGAACTTGAAGCTAACGAAAATAAAACCAGGTTGAAATTACGTGATTATGTCAGTAGTCCGACAAAAATATCAAGCCATGATTTTCCTGATATCCATGGTGAACAAAATTCAGCTAGAAATGATTTGTCTTCGCCGACAGAAAACTTGGAATTTGACGAAGGATTAGGCATAGATGCAAATAGCAATGACAGTATAACTCCATCCGAAGTTCCAGAATTTGATTCTGGCTATAAATCGAAGAAAAAATCTCGTCGCGTCTCCCACCCTACTGAAGTAGAGACAACAAATTTTTCAGATTCCTCCAAAGTAGATAATGTAATTCATGCTTCTGAAGACGAAAAACAACAACTGTCCATCAATGACGATTCAACAGTCAAATCAGGAGAAATAATTGAAAATACAACTGACCGGTCAATTTCATCTCCTAATGACGAAGATTCATATGAAATTCTTGGAATGAGTCCTTTTCGCAGGCGACATATTGGTTTAAAAGCACAGATTTGCAAGTCTAAACAATCGGAGGACGATACAAAACAAAGTTATGATTATGCAGTACCTAGTGTTCCGGAATCACCAACAGAGAAAGCTATGGATCTAACAACAAACAGCGAACCTATTTTCGAAACCCAAAACCGAAAATTGAAGTGCCAAGAACGCCCTGCGTTGTTGTACAAAGTCGAGTGGGATTCCGACATAATCCTTTTCACACTGCAGTTAAAAAACGATGGAAATATGTAGTTTTAGATGATGCACCTACCGAACCAATGCAGCAACCCAAGGCAGCAGCAACACAAAACAAAAATCCATCGTGTTATCCTGACATGTCAACTCAAAATAGTAATACCATAGCAAAATCGAATGAGATCACAAGCAATAATAGTGTAATTCATGCAGTGCCGATTACTAATCAAGAATCAAAGATGATGCCTGGTCCATCGAATAAAGAAACAAACATAACTGTGAAAGATCTTATTAACCAGAAGATTTTACAACAAATGGAAATGCCTGTTCGTAATTCCCATCAGAATAGTATTGATTCAAATGATGCAGTGGATGAAAATAGACATCATAGAAGAAAAGGTCAAGGCTTTATTGATGAGTCCGCTATTCGTTCGTGTAAAAATATTTTAAATTCATCGGGACAATCTTTTTTCGATCAATTGCCGCCTGGTATTAATGCGGTCATGAAGAAAAGAGATGCTAGACTTTTTTCTCCTTATCTATTGCAATCACAACCTAATGAAATTACAGATAAACCTGATATGTATCGTAACAAAGAAACACATTTTGAACCCAAACATGGTTCTCTCTCGCTTCCAATTTCTCAAAATCTGTTAAAATCTGATCCATCGCTTGAGTCAACTCATGCTCTGCAGTATAAGAAGCAAAGGATGCCACCCTCCCAGAGGGAAATATTGATTGCCAAAGAAATTGAGACGAAGAGGAAACTACTTCGAAAAATTAAAAAAGAACATGAAATATCAGGCAATAGTAGTCAAGCGAGGCAAAATATTTCTAGTCAAGAATATCTTACAAGATCATTATTCAAAAACGACATGACCCGATCGACAAATGGTCAACAATATAAAACTTCAGCAAACTCAGTTGATTCATCCTTAAAATTGAGTGATGATAGCGTGAGGGCAAAATCTAATATTGCTTCGATACCGAAAAAACGTCATGTACATTCGATGCATGATAATGTTCAACGATACCCAACAAATACTGACAATCAAGGTAACTCTAAAGTGCATTTGCAGTCCAGATCTGATGCTTCTCAGCAGCGTTTGCATCACAGGGATATCGTAGAAGAGCATGCCTCCTATAATGCTAATGTAATAAAGCCCAAGTCCAGTACATCAACAACACCAAGCATGTCACAGCAGAATACTTTTTTGCAACCAACTTTATCTCCACAGCAAGTTGATCACCAATTTTCAGGATTACAGCACTTAGCTAATTTCTGGATGAACAAAAGATCCACAGCTATTGAGACAATGCTAAGACAAACTTCTAGGTCTACAGACCCATCTCAGCTAGTGCAAACATCGAAGCACAAGACATCAAAATTGCAACATCCACAACAACAATATCCTGATTTCTTGCTTTCCAGTCACAGAGCTGCACAATCTAGAAATTCAGAATTTTCTCCTTTCAAACCTAAGAGAGATAATAGTACGTCGTTGACAATTCCAACAATTGACTTAACTAAGGATGATGATGAGTTATCAACTGAGCAGAAAAGTATTTCAAGAAGACGACCTGCTTCTTTCTTACCATCAGATTTACCTCCTGCAAGGAAGTCTAGGAAACTTGATCCTGGCTCAACTCAGTCCAGTGCCAGCAGAACTGTTTGGTCAGGTCATATGTCAAATGGAGATAATCTCCATAGAAAGCATGAAAGCTTGCAAAACCCTAATGTGAATGTGATTAACTCTTTAATGGCGAGGGGTCAATCCGGACAGTATGCTATTCCCAGTCAAATGCACCAGCAGTCGCATACTTACCATGGTTTTAAAACTAAAGATCACCTTTCACAAATGAGTGAATTTAGGAATTCTTTGAGGCATGATATGTCTCCTATAAGCAGTCATCAACATCGGATATTGACCACACCCCCCAGTTCCCATCATAATGTGTCTCCTAAATTTAGAGATTCACTGAGTGCAGATCGTTTACTATTAAGCAGCACGGGTTCACCTAGTTTGCATAGCCCATATCAACACACTTCATCATATCAAAGTTATCTCGAACACCAATCGTCAGCAATACTATCTCATCATCTGAATATTAGCACGAGTTCAGAAATGTATTGTAACTCATCTTCCCCTCTGCAAAGAAATCTTCCTACAATGCCTATTCTTACCTATTGCGGATCACCACCGGCCACCACCAGTAGAAGACTTTCAAATCAGCAGCAACATATGCCACATCTCATTCGCATGACACCACCTGAACACACATTGCGTCAATCTCATTCTGGAATGAGCACTGAATTATACCGTCACGAGCAAGCAATGCTTCAGTTCCAACAGCATCAAAATGCTGCTCTCATGTCACCACCAAAACTACAAAGAGCGATTACTTCACCGACGATAAGTCCCGAACAGTATTCTATGAACATGCCACACAGTGGAATTGCCTCAAATGTTTCAAGTTCAGAACAATGTGGGGTGTTACCAGGTTACCCCTATCAAACAAGGCTTCAAAAACCGACCCTAAAAATGCCTTGAAGTATTTTTGCTCTATTTTTCAATGAAAGCACGAATGAAGTTCATTTTCTCGCCTAACTCTAAACATGAAATCTTAGAAATTGGAAATGTCCTATATATCCGCTTAAGTTGAGACGGACACTGTGATTTTCGAACTAGACAATATAGTCAAATACCGTTGTAGGAAATTATTGTTATTTTGAATACGTTTCACTATTTGTTTTTGTAATATCGATCCTGGCATAGCCAATGTGATTTTGCAAGTGCTGATGCTGCTTGTTTTTTTCATTGGTATTGGTGCTGCTGCTTTACTGCATATTCAGCCTTTTGTGACTTATAAAAAATCGTTTTACCGTGATTATTTATATTTTCTTGTTTTCCTGTCGTCTTGACATTGTTCGTCATTTTGAAATGAAATATTCGGTGAATTTTTTCCTGATAAACAATTATATTATCTTGTCCCATAAATATGTCTTTTGGTTGGGCTGTACTAAGCATTAATTAAGAAAATGACCTGTCATGCGCAGCTTTGTATACTGGGGAAGGTGAATATTAATAAGCTGAGAAACGTCATATTCGGTAAGAAATTTGGTCTGTCTGACTTTGATGGGAAAAAAAATTTTGAGGGGAAAGATTTTTATAGTCAAACGAAGCTGCCATGCGATGTTTGTGCATCACTGTCAAAATTTGATTCAACGTGAACCCGGGATAAATATGTAAATCCTATCCTCACTTCAAGACAGCGTTACGGTTGAGTTGACTCCGGTGTCCCCTCGAGGCCGAATCATTGAGGGGACGAATGCGCACTTTAGTGTATTCGAGGCATGGCCCAAGCGTGCATATTGATTTTAGGTATTCATTGGAATATAGCACCGGTGATGAATTAGTTTCAATTATTTGCAACTTGAAATTATTTTTTTCAAACAATTTACGATTAAATCTTTTCGCGCCTCTGTCCAAGGGGCCCTCGCGGCACCAGCCATGGTTTCCAAGGAATGCGCGATTTGCTATGTGTGCCCGAAAATTAACAGAATTGTGTTAAACGCACGAATATAGGATTGACTATTTTACATATTGTATTTATAACAATGTGTATATGAATCAATAAATACATAACCTTTTCATGTCGTTTACTTTATGTTACGTAGTGTCAGCCTCTATTGTACGTAACAATAGAGGTAGACACTACCGCAATTTAGTTATCTGCAGTTTGTTTCTTCTGAACCGAGTTCAGCGAACATGAGTGTTTTCTTTAGTAGTTCTCTAGTTCTAGTACGAAAATCGAAATAAACTTAGCTTATACCATACCTATAAAACCAGGCAGCGATGAAAAATAAGAGTTGACCCTTTCGCATTTATTCTTTATAACTTACATGTTTACAAACTTTAATAGGTCACAAAGTACATATTAACGATAACAAAATTGAGTTTTATTCAAATACAGCTTCAAAGATTTATTTTGTGTAAGTCCGCCGTGATTTTTTCCCGTGACGAGGCCTTATTTCTTATTAGATGAAAAGACCGCACGCTGATCGATCGTTCAGTAATCGATGTCTACCACCAAACCGACGCGCGCTTCGTTTATGTCTTCATATAGTGTTTCTTGTACATCGAGCAAGCGTTTTGTGCGGTACCTGTAGTGTCCTGCGTTGATTTTATTGCTACCTGTAGGCTACTGGTATCTGTTTGTTTTATAATTCTCGAAGCCATCAGAAGCGGAGATGTGACAAGTACAGTACTGTGGCTGATGTGTTGATGACCAAGCGGAATCATATATAATTGTTGACGTAATAAGTTACGACATTGTTTCAACAGATTGCCAAAATGGCATGGAGAGTGTGGGAATGGAACCATGCCCAGATCATATGCCAGCAAACACTGAAAGGTATTGTGATATCAATAAGAATTTGATTCAAGATTTAAATTAAGGCAGTCAAGGTTTCAGGTTTAGACTAATCTATACTAGATTACTTTTATTTGTGCATATTCAGATATTGCTGTATTGGCTGAAAAATGCACAAATCTACAGAACCTGATGAAACTATACAAAATTTGTCATAATTCATTATTTCAGTATTTGTCATATCTGCTATTTGATGATTAGTAATCCATCAAAAGCTTGCCTTTTTATACATGTATAGACACAAACAGTTTGATTGGATTCATAATTTGACATGAATACTGGAATATGGTACTGAAAAATCAAAATAATGAGGGAAAGTCTCTTACACTTC
The DNA here is from genome assembly GCF_013122585.1 of Styela clava. Classification (NCBI taxonomy): domain Eukaryota; kingdom Metazoa; phylum Chordata; class Ascidiacea; order Stolidobranchia; family Styelidae; genus Styela; species Styela clava. The sequence goes on along the minus strand of NW_024102832.1, from coordinate 6,196,977 downwards.
TTGTCTTTGTAACCACAGAACCACAAGATTCATCTGGACATAGACATTTGTTTATGCTGGTTGGCAATCATAACTATAAACATGAACTATACACTTATACCATGGAATAACTTAGGCTCAGTGCAGTGGAAGATTGACATAAAAAGCGTTGAAAGGATAGTGGAATGAAAGTAGTCTTGATTTAGTAGTTTATTTTAATTTTTTCCGATCTCTGACTGTGTGATGAGTTGTTGTAAACTTGAAAACCAACATGAATTTTCGATGTATGATATTCTGTCTCATTTGATACAAGCTACCAGATTTTACCATTTTGTGTGCTAAAGACAAAAGAACAAAGAATCTCCATTGTACATTTATGACTCTAATAATAACTTGAAAATTTGATAATATTAGCCAACCAGATAATACTGTAACATGTGTTTGAATGAATGGACACCACTGATGCTAAATTCGTGGAATATACGATGGTGATGGGAATTATATTGGATGGTGAAAATTAATGTAATGTGATGAATATTGTTTTAACACATAATAAAAAAAAGAATCTCATAATTTCTAGTAGTTCTGAACATTTTGCTTTGTATACGAATATTTGACGTCACCTTCATCACACCACAGCTGTTTTCATAACTGTCAATGGAAAATATAGAGTTACATCAACTTGTTAAATGTAAAATATGCTATAATGAACTGTGCAATGCAAAAAAATCCCACTTTTCAGCAAAGGGCTAAACTGCTTTTTATACTGTTATAAGAATTCTTGCCAGACATGCATGATGTTACTACCAATTTGATCAGTCATAGTCAGGTTTATTTTTCCAGCAAAATGTTCAGGATATAAAAAACTGGACACACAGTTATACTGGGGAAAAGAAGCTGGGGGAACTAAAGCTGGTTATGAAGCAACTAAGGTTCTTCTAATATCTAACAGAATGCTGATTAGAAACTGACTGAAGTGATCAGCGCTCTCCCTTGCTTCCTGATGATTTTTAAAAAGTAAATTTTTCGGAGCCTGGAGATCCTAATATATTAACCGTACTTCATGCCCAAGTGTAGAAATATTATCTCTTATAATTCTTTGCCGGAATTAACTTGTATATTGCAGAAGTTTTTCTCAAGGTATTTGAAAGCTAAGATTATTACAAGCAGAATTATACTTATTTCTTATTGGTTATGTTTAGTAATAACCTGTTTTTTGCAAACCTGCCAAAACGGATGTATTGATGGTATTTTTCTGTAGAAAAAAATAACATATTTTGACATGAAATAATCCTCAATTGTCTTTTCCACTGTAACTTATGTTTGGAATCAAGAATTATATTTACTGGATGATTGAAAATACCTAGATATATCATGTTGTGAGAAGAAGCTGTTGTACGGGTTATTGGAAAAACGCTGTTGTTGTTTGTATCTGTTGATGGGAATTGTACTGGGCAAATAACCATCCACAGATCTAGTTACCGATGATGTATTACACCTGTTTTGTATACTTTGGGCCACCACAATTGTATTGTTTTGTTGTAGATTATGCCTTGGGCTGATTTGTTACAAGAAAAAGTATGAAATTGGTTCAATTTTAATAGGGATTTGATTCTGCGAGCAAGAAGTTCCACTTTGTGAAATTAGTTAACAATTTGTTATATGAGATGAAGCCTGAAATGTTCTCTTCGGTGAGTGAATGAGACTTTGGTAAATCAAATCAGTCAAATTTGTACCATGATAGGTATTTTGTTAATTATCTAAAACTGACCTAAGTGCTACAGCGTTGTACTTTTAATCTGTAGTGCAAGTTGTTATCATAGATTTATTTTTATTCAAACAACTACAGTTTGAAATAAGCTGACATAGATTCATACTAGTAGTAGTTACAGTGTATCCAAGGACCATGAGTCGGATTGGCAATCTCACTTCGAGAATATTTGTTGGGGGTATGGATCCAAGCGTCAGTGAAGTAGACTTGGAGAAAGCCTTCAAACTCTTTGGAGAAATTACCAATGTAATGGTGATGAGAGACAGAGAAAATGGTCGTTCACGAGGGTTTGCATTCATTTCATTTAAAGATGCTCAAGCGTCGGATCAGGCGATAAGCAGAATGCATGGTGTAGAAATTAGAGGCCGATGTGTTTCTGTACGACATGCTGAGAAGGAAAAATTTGTTCGTGATGATAGACCAAAGCGAGGTGGTTTCAGGGGAGGGAGAATTTCAACTGGGAGTAGATCTGAAAATTTTCGTGATCAGCCTGCATATAGGGGGAATGGTCATCAGAGTGGCGCAGGTTATGGTATGTCACGTCCACCATCAGATATTGTCTATGTTGTAAGGGATGACAAAGAATCGGGATATTCACGTAGGTCGAGAAGTCCATTAGGAGGTCCTAGATACAGGCCGGAAAGCCCACCAAGGCGTATGGGTGAAAGACGTGGTTATTCTCCACCACTTTATCAATCAAGACCTTTGTCTCCACCCCAGAGACCTGGATCAAGCACTCTTGGTGAATCTGAATATTTTAATAAACCCATAAGACGGGTAACACCATCACCACCAGATTACGGTTTTTCTAGGTTTAAAGAGAACCAAGAATTGTCTCCAGCCAGAGAACTGGGCGCATACATCCGGGCAAGAGATCACTCACCTTCATTTGCTCGCCAAAGCCACAAATTGAGCCCCGAACCTGTGCATAGAAGGCGATCACCAAGTCCCGCAGTAAATAGACCATACAGCGATAGAAACGTATCACAAAGAAGCCGTCAGCAATCTGATATCCAGAAATATAATGATGAAAGTTCTCTACGGTTTGATTCTAGGAATAATCAGACAAATCCTCCTGGATACAGAGATTCAGGTCAACAGGTGTCATCATCAGCCGAGCGATATAGAGATTCTAGCCGACATACTTTGTCTGCTGCAAGATATAACGATGATAGTAAGCATCAGCAGCCATCGTCCGGACGATTCAGAGATCCGGATACTCGAGATGAATATAGATTTCAACCTAATAGGCGAGATGATACGGAGAGGTTCTCCCCATCTCGCAGCAGAGATGCAGGTTCTTCATCTTTAGGGGATAGACAAATTGTATCAGCTGGTATGTCAAGAGGTGGTAGAGAAACAGGGCGCTCAACCATGGGTTATAGGGAAAGTACATCGCCACGTCAACACCCTAGAGATATGGAGACTGGATCAAGAGAATCTGAATCTTACAGACCACGAGGCTCAACTTCAGTCAGGGGTGGTTATAGAGGAGGTGGTTCAACATCAAGGGGCAATAATTATCGAGATCGTTCTCCTAGAAGAGATTCACGTAACATTAGACAGGAAGACAGAGATCGTCAACAGCCACCTCGATATCGAAGTAATTATGAGGAAAAAAGAACATCCCCAATGTCTCGCAGGCCAACATCTAGCGATCGAGGTCCTCCAGGCAGGTCACCAAGAGGACGAAGCCCTCCAAGGAGAGGGTCACCTCCGCCAAGACGATATTAGTAACTTGAAGCATTTTGGAATTGTGCTGATGTAGGTTGCTGGTTATTCGAGCAGTTTTTCATGTCTGGTTATGGAATCTTGTTGTCTTAGGCTATGTACAAATATACTGTTTTGTAACATAGTTTTCATATTAGATATTTCTGCAGTAAGGCCCATGTAGTTATGGTTGTCTATATCTTATGTTAACTGAGATAAGGTGGCAGCGACTGATTCATTTTTTATCATTTGAAAGTAAGACTAATATCTCAGCGAAGTGATGTTTGCCCAAATCTGGGTGGAAGAGGATTTCAGTGACCAAAAATGATATCTTTTATTTTATGTAATTTTTTATGCTTGCTTTATTAACCGGTAATTCCAACTCAAGTCTAGACAAATTGGTTAAAAACTATGTCCTCTAACACCTGCTGAATTAACTCATGTTTTTTTGTACAGTACTTCAATATACACACTGATAAATGAATCTGGGATTATGTAACAAAATTTCTGTTCTATTATATTCTGGCTAAATTCATTTCATATTTGAAATGATGGAAAACGTAAGGTTGAACGCTTAACCTTTTTTGTAACCAAGTACATGCATCTTGAACTCATACACGACATGGACTGGTAACCGAACGAGAGACCGTGGTTTGCAATATGATTAAGCCATTCTATCAAATTTTCTCTCCCCCGGCATAAATATATATGTACATCCGATCCTATCCTTCAGTTTCTATGGCTTGATTTATCATATTCTTATCAATTGAAAAAACGTAACTGCACCAATTAGTGAACTGTTTTTTTATTTAAGTTTCTCGTTATGTATCCGCTGTTTTATTAACTGAAAACTATTTTATCACTCGATCTGTAAGCTTGTTCGTGTGATATTCTTTTCAGTTGATTTGAAAGCTCAGTAATAACAACAAAGAGATATGCAAAATTGGGGAACTTTTGGAGATTTCAGTTTCTCCAATGTCCAAGTCTCGTGAGAGTAATGGATTTGCGAATATTGAGCTCCAGCCGTGCAATTTGATAGCGTAGATCAGGGTTTCCCAAGCTGGGGTCTGGGGATATGTGATGACTTCACGGAGGGTTCGCAATAATGTGAATGATCGATTTCAATCAAAAAACCATTGCATCTTTTTGGTTGTTCGTGGCGGACGAATATCCATTGCTGTCAGAAAAGGCAGTTAGAATTTTATTGCCTTTTGAAACGACCTGCATGTATGTGAAGCAGCATTTTCAGCTCTTACCTACCATTACGATGACAAAATGTAGTTCGAGACGTGCGGACCTACAAGTTTTCTTGTCACGAATTGATTGATAAATTGTGCAGTGAAAAGCAACCTCGCCCATCAGGTTAATGTTGTTTGTGTTGTAAATGAAACGTTATCTTTCCTCGTTGGTGAGGCTCAGGAATTGATACGGCATAGGATGGGGGTCCGCCAAAAAGTTTGGGAAACCCTGGCGTAGATTATAATAACTTGGGTAGGAAATTACATTTGAAGAAGCAAGTTTTAAAAAACCATGTGAAGTAGGTATATAACACTAGTTGTCGTCAGCTGTAACAAAAAATTTGGTAACCCCTATTTTCTTTATTAAGAAATAAAATTGTGTTATAAATGTAGAAAAAGTATTTGCTGCGTACTGAGACATTTGGAAGGGTTTGGTTCCTGTGATAAATTCCACGTGAAACGCTTGGTTTCTTCAGAATCTGGAGTGAGCAGTCTTATGCTACGTGATTGATTGTAGATGAAACAAAGCCTAATTGTGAACGACAATATTTTTATCTTTGGATTTGTCGCCTGGGGTTAATGAGGATTCCGCTAATGAATCTAGGTCTCTAATAATTTCTGGAGTCACAGGCGCGATATATGTGTTCGCCGTTCTCATTGATGGGGATTCGCACCTGTACAAATCTTCCTCTGCTGCACATCGCTTTTCATTCGAAGAACTACTTTCTGATTCCGACTTAACAGTCAAAAACAATCCAATTTTGCTTAGTCGGACCACGAACTTTGATCCATTGTCACTGGATCTGTGTTTCACTTGTTGTTTTTCCGTGTCGGGTTTGTCAGTATTAGATAGTTGAGGCGTGAGCTTGGCGTGTTCACCAGTTTGTGCGAAGTTTTCTGATTCACATCCACCTCGGGGAAGCTGCGACAAGTTAAACATAGTATCATTCTTCGTTTTACGTCCGAAGTGCATTGTCAAATGTCGCCAGAGTTTAAACATGCTGTTGTTTATGATTTCTGAATATATGATTGGATTGGTCGCACTGTTTATGGGTAACAAAATTACAGCCACGAAAGAGTACACCCATGTGGGCAAACTAGCGCTAAACTGTGCGATATAACCAATTATAGAAATTGGTATCCAGCACATACAGTTTGTAAGGACAAGTCTAGCAATTTTCTTGTTCATTCTCGTGGTGTTATCTTTGGTATGGTTGGCGCGTGAGCCTATTTTTCTCTGAGCAAACGATCCGGCATTTTTATTCACAGTTCGGGAATTTAGGAAAGAGGTACCGTCGTTGTGTTCACTCTGGGTGCGGTTTGACGATTTCACCATTCGCTTTTGGCGCCTTCTAGTCCGCAGTGCAACAACCAGATAAGCGCATATAATGTACATGCTTGCAACGAAGTTTAGAGTTAGAATAAAAATGGAATATATATCTCCCATTGTGCTCTTTATGTTGGAGTTTCTTGAGAATAATGCTGGTAGGCAAACACCATGCGCACTGTAGTATCCAAAGTCACGCATCGATTTCACACCTGGCAGAAAAGTTATAACAGCTTGGCTGAGCGATTCCCAATTGTCAACTTTTGTGCTGCTGCGAAGCTTTAAACAAAATTACCCAATAAGCCATGCATAAAAATGAATATATATATATATACCGTGTTTTACGGACCATAAGGTGCGCTTTAAATCCCCCCTTTTTTCTCAAAAAATGATCTTGTGCCTTATAAGCTGGTGCGCTTAATGTATGTATCAGATAGTGTTTTAGGCTGTATTGCCTACAATCGAAACCAGTACCCGTTGCGCCTTATTCATTGAATAAACCCAAATCTAAACAATTTATTGACGGTGCGGTCTATAACCCTTATGGTCCATAAAATACTGTGTAGAGAGGCTATATTTTTTTAAATCTTGAGATCATACATATACCTCTCGTGTTATGTTCTGTTGCCTGGAATCGGTGAGCACACATGCTTTGCTGAGAAAATCAATAACGTTGGCTTTCGTCATCTCATGGTATGACAAATGCAAAAAGTGCGAACTTTCAGCAGGGTGGGAAAACCATATAGAGGTGACAAAGTAAGATCTGAAAGTATCCATTCGAGGGATAATTGCTATTGTCACAGATAAAATCCACGAACATAAAACACAACATAACGCTTTAATTGGTTTTATACTCCCAGCCTTCATTGGTTTAATTACAGCATAAAGTCGGTATGACGTCAGTGTTGTCATAATGAAAACCTGAAAAAAAAACAGAGTTACGTATATACGTTTCAAGCTATCACGTTATGTGTATTTCGGCATGAAATTAGGAGAGACTGAGACAATGCTCACATTTTATTTGATTGTATTTTTATTTAATTGTATCTTGGGAACTTGTATACTGTGTATATATACATATCAAATTGTTGCCAGATGTAAAAGTTATTTGTAGTTACTTGTGGCTTTGTGATAAAGAGTTACACACTGTTTGGTTATTTGAACATGAACTGTTCTTTATAGAGCGCTTATTTAAGAAACAGTTACACGTCACAAATACCGAAGTTTGCACTGAAATTACGACCAAAGTTCCGATGTTTTCACATTGGTTGCTGCTCCTCCATATCAAATCCCAAGTACAGTAATCTCCGGCATATTTATTCATTTTCGTAATCAATGCAATCTGTTAAGAATTGTATTATGTTTTAGATTTTACCCTCAAATATTTACCCAGATTTCGCGCACTTTTATGTCTGAGATAGCGAAACCTAATTAACAATAAATTTCATATATATTATCATCAAAAGAAGAGAAAGTTAAAATAAGAGGTTCTTACAGTAGGAAGGTTGGCAACACCGCGAGGTGGCAGGGATGAATAACGCGGTTGTCATGGATATACTCTTTATTCTTTCGAATCAAAACTAAAGCATAAAACTCACCAAATAAAATCCTGTTAAAATATCAGCAAATGCTAAATTCAGTACAAGAACATCGTTGCATTTTGCCAAAGCGCTGGCATTAGCCACAGTCTTTTTCCGGTCCTGCGCCGTTGATACTAAAAACATATTATTTTGAGGCATTTTACTTTGTAATTAGTTTACTCCAAGTATTAATATTTCATACTTAGTCTGCCAAGAATGATTGCAATTCTTCTCCCAAAGCCTTCAACGTCAGATAATTTCCGTGATAATCGCGATGTTTTTAAAATCTTTGCTGTTTTGGTGAGAATGATGACAAAATTTCCACAAACAGCCGGAATAGCAATGAAGTAGAGCCACAGACGAATAAAACCATTCGAAATTAATTGTGTTTGGGAGCTTATCGGGTCATTTTTAAACGTCGTTGGATCAGGGCATTCGTCACTGCCGTCGGTACAATCTCGAACGCCATCTTGTACCTGAGCTCTGAAATTTTAAAAAATATTTCATAGATGTACTCATGAAAAAACTTAATAAGCAGTTATTTGATTGATTTTCTGTCATGAGTTTTAATGCCAAAAGTTTTCCACTGTAAATTCTCAAACAAATTCGTGCAACAAATTTTTATAGGATAGATATTTGCAATTGAAGTCAAGTCGAATTTATTTTTTCCAGCCAGTGAAAAAATCAAATGGCACTCAAATTACGACAAAAATATATTTAGTTTTACTGAGGAAGGGAAGTCGCGGGGAGCCAAAGCTGGTTATCGAGCAGCGACATTCAAGGTTTTAATGATTTAAAATAGTGGGAATTTTCGAAGTTTTTGTTATTGGCGGTTGGTAGCGCATAAATTTTGTGAATTAGCCAATAAAAATCGATTATTGGATATAGATTATTACTAGAAATTACCATGTATTAATAATCAACTCGAATATTCAATGTTACAAATCGGTGACCGTATATTTGAACCCATGCGTATATCCACGGGTTCAATCTATATGCGGGTGCTAAAACCCATGGGTTAGGGTTAGTATGGGTTTAACTATCCGTGAAACAAAAAAAATTCCATAGGTGCAATAGCATACAGGTGCAATTGTCACGGGTTCAAATGTACGTGGGTTCAAATGTAATGAAACCTTACAAATCTAATAATCGTTGAGATCAATGACGAGCTTAATTAATATTATCACTCAAGTTTCATAACATAAACCAAATTGTTTGTTAAAAAAGCATTGCAATCAGTATTATACAGTTTACTTTACTTGAAGTTAAATCAAAAAATAAAATAACATCTTACATTTCAACGTAGAATGGATTCTCAGCATTCCTACAATAAAAATGTCCCGGACAATTCAACTCATCGACTGCATCTACGCAATCTGCAAGTCCATCACACACTTTACTTTTTTCTATACTGATCCTAGTCGCAATGTCGGGTGTAGAAATCTTAAATTAAAAAGGCAATTAATTCTTTACTAAATCTGATTGTTAAGAATCTTAATTTCACGACAACTCTTACATTTAGTTTCAATGCAGACAATGTGGAAATAACATCGCATGAAAATCTGGTGTCTTCGCAATACTTTTCGTCGATTCCCTCATCACATTGGGGAATACCATCACACAGTTGGGCAGGCATTAAAGGGACAGCTCCCTTTATACACCTAGATAACAATAAATGTTTAATATTATGATCTCAATATCATAATCTAATGGCTGTTTCCCCTTTCGCTCCAGAAACATTTTTCCTATACTTTACCATTGCACATTATTTTATTATGCTTGTTTTGAAAGTGGTTTCGCGAGTTGGCGCTTGGTTTATATGTTCAAAAGTAACATTTATATTTAACCATCTCTGTCATTTAAAAGTTTCGGTAGAAAAGTTTAGCCTAGTCAATTGCAGCTCTTTCTGTTCCATTATTGATTACTACAAACAAACTTAAACTTGTAGAAAGACGACGTGATCATTAGGTTATGTTATTCATTTTTAAACACAACCAAAACCGAGATAATATTTACAACCCTGCCTGAAAATCTGTCTGTGACAAAATTGTCTGAGCGACTGCCTACTTTCTATTGTTACGTCACGCAATGTTGTTGCTAATTAGCCAATTTTAAGGAAGGCCTGAACAAGGAGCCATATACTCGAAAAAACATTCATGTGTACTGAGTTGTGTACTTATAATAAAGTGGTCAAGACAGCGTGCTTTTGATTTCAACATATATTCATTGATAATTTAATTGGTACCAATATACAACCATTAACACCATTTGGGAAATTATGCAATTCTGATTCATATATTTTATTGCAAATAATGCTGTTTAACCTACCATATTTCACCAGCTAATTTGCAATAGGAAGGTTTTCGATTACCACAGCCATTGTCTTTGGCAAACCCATCAATTTCGTTATTATCTGTTGATAAGTCACATTCGTCAGCAAGGCCAAGGCATTCCGGTACTCCGTCACATATATTCCCAATGGATGCCAGTTCCTTAGGATACCTTGGGAAATAAATACGTGTAAACCGAATAAATCGAAAGTATGTTTTACTTGTAAACAGTAAGGTCGAGAAATATGTCATCTACTTTAATATGATTGACTGATGACTAATTTTCGATCGCGACATCTTAATTGGATGTTCGAACTAAGTTTATTATTGGCGGTCCCTTGGGATAAAAGTTGATAAGCTAGTTTCTGTACCATGGGAAATTTTAAGGAATTGTGAAAAAACTAAAATGTTGTTAAGAAATAAATCATTCTATATTTTTTCATGTATCATGACTGAACTGAACACAAAGAAATAATAACCTTGAATCCATGCTAAGGTACAAAAATTAGGTTCACTGTTATTAAATTAATTATTAATAACTTTTACACAGCTTTTAAATCAAATTCGTTATATCTGGGATCGTCCAGTTCAGATATTTTTATTCGGTTATCATATGCCCAATTAACCACTTCTAAATACAAGTAAACCCACTTTGCAGAAAATTATCATATCGTCACACTCATGACCAAATTGCGTAAATCACTTTTGGGCGACTTTTTCATCCACGAGTTATTTAAGAATTGCTGCGCGTCAGGTGGTCAACTCGGACTTTATCCGATGGATGTCGAAACGCGTAATAATGAGAATAAACGTTGCAATTGTTAAACATTATAATGAATTGTTATAGTTTATTAGTTTTACATATCACAATTGTGATGTCACTGAGTCTAATGAAGATCGACGAAGCCTTACAAAGTTTAGTTGAGCGCTTAGAAATTATAATTTGCACCCTGCATAGAAGAGTATAGACCATGGCCTTTTTCAATGATGTCTTTTTATTCATTGTATTTAATATTTGGGAAAATCTGAGTTTTGGTAGGATGCGTAGAATTGAATTAAATTAGAATCCGGTTACTACTTAAAAATTTAAACACGGGCAATAACTTACTATTAATCACAATTTTTACCAGAACTTTTTTATATTTCGCTCAAAAACGATAAAAATGACTTACGCAATTATGTTATTAGCGTGGCGATATTACAGGTGTTTGGCAAATAAAAATGTTGCTTTCTAATTTTTCATGATTAAGATTCAATCCGACTTACACCAATGAGTTATTATTTAAATATATAAATTTTTAAATTCATTGTATTAATATTAACCAAACCTTTTCCAAAAGTATTCGTGTGGACATGTCATCGATTTGTTACCACTCTGATTTGCTACTCCATTAACGGCTATGTTTATAGAAGCACAATACCATTCGTCACGACCATCTCCGCAATCCTTTACTCCATCACATATTTGACTTGTGTTTATGCATTTATAATTCTTATTATTTACTGAATTTTCCGAGTTTTTGTTCAGGCAAACCATAAAGCCTGGTTTGCAAAGTAGACATGGATCGGAAGTTGTAGCATTTTTTAAAATGGGCATGCGTTTTGTTCGAAATTTATCTTCGAAAACATCGAAACATATGTTCATGCATATATCCAGTCCAACTTGATTATTAAACATTCTTTTTCCGCACAAACATTCGTCTGTCAGATCGGGACAGTCAAAAACCCCATCACAAACTTGGCGTTGAAAGATCGTTCCATCCAAATTCTTTTCCGGGTTCCCGCCAAAACCAAGACATGTGACCCTTTTATCGGCGACCGATATAATAGTGCTTTCATCCGATCCATCAGCACAGTCGACAACGCCGTCGTCAAGTAGACTTCGGGGAATAGAGCAAACTTCACCGAATGATCCTGTTATTATTATATATGATTTACTAAATTTCGTGATGGAATAGAACCCACAACAATCCAAAATGCACTTAATTTGATAACCTTTTTTTTAATGTCTATGACTTGTGCGCTGGATTGAATTTAGTTTGATAAACAGTGAAACATATATATATACGTTGTGTAATAAAATTGTAGTATAATATACTTATTTCAGGTTCATAAAAGCGACAAATATTTTTGTAAACATTATGTTTGGTATTTTCTGAATACTCGGTAACAAATTTGATTTAATATGAGGGTGCATCGACATACAGTATTGAATATTTTTATGTAAATCAGTATTAAAAACCAGACAATTAATTTGATCAAGATTCATGAATATTTATGAAAGATCCAGACGAAACATAATTTTAAAATATATCAATATTAGTTTACAAACCCTTCTTGTTACGGTGAACACGGCATTTCATTCCTGAACCTGAATTTTCTTCGTCGCTTCCATCGGCACAGTCAATTTTTCCATCGCAAAAATACGATCGAAAAATGCAATGGGACGAAACGACACCATTCCTGCAATAACACTCAATATCCATTAAAGATAGAGGCAGGACGAGCGTTGGATATTTAACAAGAATTGATTTTTGTGCTACATTCCGTGAAAATTTCGAAAAATTACATCCGGAAATATCTTGGTTTCATCGCAAAATTTTCATTTGATTTCAATAATACTAATTTGCAATACAAATTTGTTATTTTTAATATAGTGAATAAAAAACAAATTTGTTACATTTCTGCGGATGGGAGGCTTTTTATTTTGAAGTTAAATAATGAATCAGAATTCGTAAACGTTAAACTTAATTATACTTGACCAGAAGGTAGCTACCAGGGGAATAAACTGAATTAGCGGAGTCAAAAATGACGCTGGCACTTTTAAAATATTCGGTATATACCTAGGTGTTACTGTGCCACTATAAACAAATCACCAAAAGAAGGTTAAGTTTTATAGAGTTAGCAAAAAAGAGAAAAAAAAACTTGGGGAATTTAAGTTCGCCAATGGTACTGTGGTTGAATTGAACGAAAGAGAACGTTTTACTATTTGAAATGAATGAATTGTTATTTGGCCTCACCTTAAAAATTTATCTCCTAGCCCCAAACTGTCTGTGCAGACAAAATACTTCCCGGTGATTTCTCCAGGACAGAGAGACGTATTCGCTTCGTCTGAACAGTCTTGGCAATCGACCACGCCATCACAAACCTATTGATATGTTTGACGTTCATGAGAAAATGTTAACTGTTCGTAATTTATTTTTTTCCGCAACACTTGCACTCATGGTTAGACTTTTTTAATATCATTCGATTATTTTACTCTTCGTGAATAACACGTCCCCAAGACACTGGATCCCGTCTCGAAAATAAATATTGTTTCCCCCGAAAGTTATCCCAGGTAAACATTTCGGACAATTATGTTCCAAAATACTGGCGGAAACGTTTTATCAAAAATGTTTTCGAAATTCAACAAATAATTCAGATCATAATCATGAATTTAAAATTAAGAACATTAAAAGAAAATATAGGTTAATAATAATAAAATGTTTGCGACCTTTTTTTTTCAAAAATATTGTGATGTTGATTTTTTTTAAATGTAACTTTAGCTAAAGCCAGCACTTTCATCACGTTGTGAGTAACGTTTAATTAGTTGAATATGTTTCCATGGGTGCTTTATCCAACTACAAATTTTAAATACGGCTTTGTATCGAAGTCAATCCATATCTAATCTGTTTCAAAATTTGTGGTTAATAAGAGCCAGACTGAACGAAATTGAGATTTCCACGAGCATATGTGTCAAATAATATTAATATCATTTTCCAAATTCAATTAGTAATTCTTGTAAAACTGATATAGATACTTCCATTTGATCAAACGTCATACCTTTCTGATTTTGGGACGAATCCAAGAATTTAATTAGACGGAAAATTTAGTCTCACTCTCATAAATAAAATCATGACGTTGTAAATACTGAATTATTCAGTGAGGAGTAGCTGGAAAATTAAATTTTAAACACAGGCGAACACGATTTTCATCGAGGTAATTGGCTATTCGATCAAGTTTGAGTTGTAGATAATTCACATGCATTTGTCCACAAACTGAGGTTAACCGAGTGCAAACTTTAAAATTACTGAACTTCGAATTCAAGATCATAATCGAACCTTTCTATTAGAAAGACATCTGCTTCCGTTATCACATGAATGTTCTTCCGGGTGGCATATCAATTTCTTCACATTTTCGTCACTGCCATCCGGACATTGAATGACGCCATCATTAACCCATGACCTCGGAATGCATCGAATTGTAATTATTTTGTTTTTGGTGGATTGCCTTGCTAAACAAGCAAATTCGAATGTAGAACATGAACCAATTGCTCTGCATACAAAGTGAATAAAAAATATTTAAAAATAATTTTATGATATTTAGATCTGAAATCTACGGTATTGCTTTTCAAATTACCCAATAATTTCATCGCTGGAGTTTCGAAAACGATTACAATCCGCTTTTCCGTCTCCAACTTTGTGTCGAGATATACAGCGCCGAGCGTTTCCAGGACATCTATATTCTCCTGTATTTTTGTCACAGACTTTTAAAATCGATGATTCTTTCTCATCTTCTCCGTCGTAACAATCCTTCATGTGATCACGTACCTAGTTAAGTATATATATTTGTTGAATACAGACAATAGGAAGCGCTTATTTCAATCAATATTTTATACCTTTTCACGTGGTATGCATCGACCATTTACTTGACACATAAATTCTCTATCTGTACAATGCCACTCAAACTCTTCTCCCTCGTCTTGGTGGCTACGTGGACATTCTGAAGTCCTTGAACGAACGTAATGTCGAGATATGCATCGTCCTTGAGGGCACCTATCATTATCAATATGTTTTTCCACAAAAATGATAACGCATCATACCGTCACATATGATATACGTGCAGTCTATATACAATATACTTGATTGTAAGTGGTATAGAATCGCTCTATGACAAGTTGTGACATATTGCATACATAGAATGTACTTGCTACAATCAATAACACAGATAAAATATGGGCATGTCATTTCGTACCTGAATTCGGCGTCCTTTCTGCACGGTAAATTTTGAATTCCTCCCGAATCACTGCCATCAGTGCACAACCCTAGCTGAAATTTATTTTTATTTATTTTATCAATAATATTTTAAATCTATTATGAATGGACGAAAACTTTCTCATCATCATTCACAGTTGTTGCTTCGGTGTGATTTTTGTCAAAGAAAACCGCGAACCAAAGATTATGCAAATAAACCATTGCACATTCAGTCTTCATGAAAACTTAATCCTTTTTATAACACAGAAGGACTGTGTAACAGGATTTGGCGTTGACTACGTAGTCACCACAATGAAATTACCGCAAATTTTCGATACTAAGAAAAATCCATAAGTCGCATAGTAATAGGATTTAAATTGCGGATGAAGCAAAGAGATGGGGACATTTCGAAAATGCGTAAATATCTTATTTTACGTGGATTAGGTATCCCAGGAGAATGGTGTTATGCAATTAGACACGGTCTGCCCAAAGTGTATATTAGACTAATAGTCTAATTAAAATTATAGTCTACTTTAAGATATTTGATTTCCAACCGTTTTGAAATATAAATCAAAGTTTTTACATTTTAATAAACTTATGTTTGGCTCACGAACCATTTTTCTTATGACTGTTATCATTAAAATGTGTTTATGTCACGCTGCAACACACTTTATTTTTCGCATACATACACTGGCTAAAAATAGCAAAAATTTTCAAAATGGTGATATCTATATTACCAGTCTATTTATATGTGTTCTGTGAATACATTGTCCGTTTATTCTGCACCGAAATTCATCAGCATGACATCTTTCCAGAGGATAATCTTCATCGCTCGTGTCGTTCACCCCACAGTTAAATATCCCATTCCGAACCTGACAAAAGCAAATTGCAAATACTTGAAGCCAAAAAATTTTACGTTGTAATTAGCATTTTACGCCGCCTTGAATTCTAAGATGTCATCTTTAGTTTGTTTCGCTTGTCTGATATGAAAAAGAGCGCTTCAGAAGTGTGTGTACAAATATGGCGATAACTAATTTTGTTCGCCTGCTTTACATCAGGTTGTGTGAAGGGACTGAAACCTTGGGCAGGGGTTATATTCACCTGGCTAACACAGACAGTCCCCGAACTTGCAATAGAACTAAATAAGGGAAGCGGAATAAAATTATGGCCTTACCCTAACCTGGTACATACACTACGGGAGTACCGAAAAAAGTTCGCCGAGCGTTGATATGGTGAAACACGGATAAATTAGAGCAGTTCAAAAGGAAAATATGATGATTGAATGGTTTAACTGAGTCTGGAGTGACTATAGCACTATTAAAAACTGTCAAATAAACCTGTATAATACTGGCCATTGGTGTCGACAGGGAATATCAACACATTATTAGGTATAGATTGTGTTACAGGCTCGTTTAAAATATCAATACATTTTTAATTGTGTGGTTTCTATTTCTTTGATAGAGCGATGTTTGTTTTTATCACAGTCAATTGAGATCAACCACAGTCCCTTTGTTGACGACTGATGGCAGGCGTATTTTTAAGTGATGTCGTTTTAAACTGATATTTTCAGATCAAAAATGTTCATGAACGATCGATGTGCAGCATTGTTAGACTGGATATCTTGCTGTAAACGCTAACGAATTATGTTTATTTCTCCTTCAAGTCTTCGACAAACTTCACCGCTCAAATTGGTTATCCTATTCTAATTCTCTTTAAGCCTAATAACTTGGTCATTTCTGCATTACCCTGATTGTGAGAAATGATCAAAATAGTTATCAACGTCTTATAATATATTACAACTGTCATATTTATGGATGAAGGCAAACATATAGATATAATATACAGATGTTTTTGTTTACAAAAGATGGATAATTATATTTTTGATAGTGTGCAAATATTGGGTGGTATGAAAAGAAAACAAGCCCGGCAAAGCATCGTACTTGGAAGTATAATCTAAACTAAACCAATACTAAACTAAGCCAATTTATACGAAAACTGCTATGTGAAGCATGTTTGCAGGCTGGCAGTCATACAGGTGGTCTAAATATATGAGGTTAACTAAAACAATAAATTTACAATCATGTTACTTACCAACTCTCTCGCGATGCATTTTCCTGTAATTTTGCACTGAAATTCATCATCCATACATTCAAAAGGACAGGCCACATCTTTCACAATCACAGCTTTTGGCTGTATGATAATCTCAGTTGTATAACAAAGATCAACTACATAACACTCCAGAACAAACACAACGAAGACGTAAAACAACAATTTTGAGATGCTAAAAGTAAGTCCCATAATGTCGACTGACTGAAACATTTTCGATACAAGCGAGTTCCATAGATGCACAAGATTCTCTCGTTTATTTTTTCGCGAGTCGATTTTCATTAGTGAAAAGCGAAATGCTGGCGATATAAACCAGAGGTGTGCAACCTGCAGCCCGCGGGCCTTGTGCAACCTCAAGGAAAAATTGTGCCACCCGCGAAGAAGTGCCAATTTTAAATGACGTGCGGCCTTCGAAACGGGTTTTTAATTTAATAGTGCGAGTAATTCCAATCCCTATGCGTTGCGTTGGCTATATCTGCAATTTATTATCTATGCCTATGACTTTACAATGCCTTAACAGCTAGTTGCGGAAACAACCCATGTCACAAGATCAATAGCCAAAATTGTTGCGCCTACAACTACTAAATAGTCCATGTTAAATGAAAAAGCAGCCCGCGGTTTCACCTAGTTTTTTTTATTATCTGACCCTCTTGTATTGAAGGTTGCACACCTCTAACACAGACGATAAAATGATAAAAAAAACATACAGTGATACCCAACTGCAATTTTTTAATTTTGATTAATGAGCTACATACAATCACTGAACTGTGTATTTTTCATATTTTTTAGCGTGGTAGATTGGCACCTTTGGTAAATTTACTGATATTTTTTATCATCTAATTTTGAAGTATTTGCACTGTAGAGACATCTCGTGAACAAATCTTACTATTTAATTCATATTTCCCCAAAATGTTGATTTTTATTCGGTAAAATATATTTATTCGAACATTTTCTGACGATGAAGCACATGAGTATTTCCTGTTACTAGACCAAGTCTTGAGGAGTCGCGATTCCGGTTTTTACTGAATGTCTTATGAGGACTATCCAGTTACTATAAAAAATCAACCGGTACAATTCGAAAGTTCTCTCATGTTCAACCCAATGTAAATGTACATCATGAAAATTAATATGCTGTGCTGTATTACACCTCGACCTTAGCGATTGCTGAAGGATTCGAGGGTACTAATTTATATTTCATACTCTGAACATTTATTTTGAGGCTATACCATTTATGAATTTTATTCATTTTGAACAAGTCGCGCCACACTAAGCGTCATCTCATCGCACTATTTTTAACTGCCTCTTTCTCAAAATGACATGTATAGAAACAATATCCTGAACCAAGATTCGAGTTCTTAATCTGATTTATCCCGTTGGAGGGAGAAGCCGATAAGACTGCTTAATCATATGGCGAACCACCGCCTCTCGTCCGTTTACCATCCCATGTCGGGAATGGGATTTGTTAGCCAGTTATTTGTTTCAGATATATGTACTTGCTTTGGAAATTTGTTTCTTGTCATTTTTCGGAAATGGCAGGATTATTAATGAAATATCTTCCCTGTCTATGCATATTTGAGAATCAAAATAATAATACGATTATTTTCACCGGGTTTAAACCGGATTTAGTGAAACAAATTTGTGGTTTAATTGAGATTTTTACTATCTACAAATTGAACAAAAAAATTCTTGAATGTCCATTCCATTTAATAGTATTTTTTTCTCGTTGTGAATTGTGTTTTGATTGTGTTTTTTGACTGTTTTTGATGCGATATATTAATTTCAAACTTTTTGTGCCAATGT
This sequence comes from Styela clava, assembly GCF_013122585.1. NCBI lineage: Eukaryota > Metazoa > Chordata > Ascidiacea > Stolidobranchia > Styelidae > Styela > Styela clava. The sequence continues at coordinate 6,178,124 of NW_024102832.1, read as the reverse complement.
GGTTGAGGCTAGCGCATAGAGGAGATAGATGTAATGCCCAGTTTACACAGTTTATGCAAGTTTTTTTCTTTTCATATTGTTAAAAGATATTTTTCATCTCTTTGAATCACTCACTTGTATTTCTATCTCTGCTTAAGAATAGTTACCGACGTTAGTGTAGTAGAGTATTATGTTATAATGAAGGTGGAGGAAATGCGACTCCAGTCACTTCACAAAGGTCAGAGAAGGGACGGGTGCTCATCTGTTTTGATCTGCTTTGTGCTTGTTTACTTGTTTCTGCAGTGCGCTTGTAGTCACAGAATCAACTTGTTGTACTGCTGCAGTGTCTGCTGCTTAATCGATTTTATTGGACTAATCCTGGACGAACGTCCACGAAAGAGGCCCAGGTGAGCTGGTACCGGTACCGGTATTATCTGAATGTTTTAAACCCACCCCATTTTCTTCTTGTAAAATCATTATAAGGTTGAAATGTAACGATACCCATAATTCTAGGTTATTTTTGCAACGTTTTATACAAAACTTATAAAGTGAAAATTGTGTATTTTTATATGCCTGTATGATACCCAAGACGCCTTTATAATGATGTACAGTAATACAGTAATAGTTTGATTTCAGAATTTAGCAGAACATGCCATGTTTGTGCAAAGTCAGAAAGCTGCAAAGTTGGCCACATCTTTCGGGACGGCAATTCAATTCTGTATTCATTCAGCTTTCGTTAATACAAATTATATAACAGTATAATTTACATAATTTTTTCCAGATTAGGGTCCGATAATTCAGTGATGGAATCACATTCTGAACATAAAAATGGAATGAAAAAACCGCCACTCGGATCAGGACTTAAGGGTTCGGCTGGTCCAAAAAAACTAACCATTAAAAATTTCAAAGGTAAGATTTTTCATGAGATGGATATTGTACGTTTATTGTGAAAATTTTATATTGCTAATATCTATTTATTGTTTTTTAATCTATGGTCTACCATCCTAAAAAAATTTCAACTGAGTAAATGAATTTCCACCCAAATAGCAAAAAAGGCAAAATTTTCCTTGCTAGTCGCTAGTCATCATTTACTGTAAGACTGACCAAGGCCGGCTGTTTGCAATAGTTGCCACATGCCACTAATATTAATAATGCAGGAGCCAATTTTTCTTAATTTTGTTCTATTGCGAGTTCTGGGACTAGCCAAGTGACTGCCGTAGTATTTGTACCCGAAATTATGGCCTAACCCTAATCTGATACACATACTGCATCCTGGTGTCCGCCTATTGGTTCACATACTTCGGGGTACCAAAATTTGTGTATCTGAAACATCTCATTTTGTTCTAGCCAAGCCACGGTTACCTCAAGACTATGAGAAAATAGCATGGCAGAAGTTAGAAGAAGCCGTATCTGCAATTCATAGGTCATCGTTCATCAGATATAGTTTAGAAGAATTATACAAGGCTGTGGAAAATTTATGTTCTCATAAAATATCACAAACTCTATATGATCAGGTATGATCGAGAGTAAAATTTATTCATTCCTGATGAGTGAACCGGATTAAAGTATAGGAATGCTGCTAGCCTTATTTCATAATCCAACCCCCCTTGAGGCGACAGGATGATCTGGCCGTGAAAGCGTTAAACTTAACTGTGTTGGTTTGGTATCGCAAAATAATAGGACCGAGCATTTTGAATCTAATATTCAAATCAAATGAAAAAGTAAGTTATTCGAATCAGTTCAGACGGAAATTTTTAATTGCCGCCATCTTGCTTTTTTTCATCGGACAAATGTCGGAGGGGGGTATCATTCTATTTTTTTTTCAAAATACAATTCTGGCATATCACTATTTCCTTCCTAGTGAGTAATTGATGAAATATGTTTATTCTTGTGTGTGAACCCTTAGCAAACTTCCTGAGTGATACATTCTATGTTTCAGTAATTTATGTGTCTGAAGGAACCATTGCATTACCATGAAAATGTTGCATACAATTACATATCTTCCAAGTATTCGAGATACAATTTGAAATATTCGATTAGATTCTGAAATCATCAGGTATTCGAAAATACGCAACCCTACAGATTACACATCTCAGTTTCAAATATCAAATGCATGCAGCGCCACACCAATGAGCATTCACATTTACCGATTACATTTAATAAATTCTTATATATTCATTCAGCTCAAAGTTGTTTGTGAAAAACATGTCCAACGACAACTGGACTTATTTTCTGAAGATAGTGATAGTGAAGCATTTCTGGTAAAATTGGACAAACAATGGCGTGATCACTGCCAACAAATGGTAATTCCTTTATACTTTGCCAAGGATGATTCAATAATAAATTGCTTCTAATAGCCTGATTTGTGCTTGGTCAGTTGAAAAAGTTGTTTTTATTGATGTGTAATCCAACCTATGTCATTGTTTTACTAGGTTATGATTCGTTGCATATTTCTTGTGCTTGACCGAACATATGTTCTTCAGAATTCAATGATACCTTCATTGTGGTGAGTACAAGTTATTGTTAGTTATTTTTTGTTTCAATGTACATTGCTTATATTTTGCTTTATACTGCAGAGATCAAAATGAATGATCAAATGAAAAAATGCTATTTTATAGGATGAGGTGTTTCTGAAGTAATCATTCACAATTTGCAGAGAATGAACATACAATGTATTCACTTTGACAGTTCCGGTTTATTGTTCTTCTTGGTCATATCAGTATGGTCTGACTTTGAGCATATTAGTCTTTGACTTATTTTTCATGTAAATCAGTACTTTTGGTTGTTGTTATAATATGAGGAACATTTTTTTCACTTTTCTGAATGTTTTGTAAACCTATTTTTTCTAATACTTTCTTTGCAGGGATCTTGGACTTGAATTATTTCGAATGCATGTTATGAGTAACGGAAGCGTTAAAGATCGATGCGTTAACGGACTTCTGGATCTTATTAAACGAGAACGCAATAGGGATGCTGTAGATAGAAGTTTATTACGCAGCTTAATTTCAATGCTCAGTGATCTCCAGGTACAATTGTCTTCTGTTTTTCAAATTACCATGGGTAGAGATAGGATAGGATTTACATATTTATCCTGGGTGAGAAGAAAAAGGTTAAGACGACTTGCTCATGTTGCAAACCACGCCCTTTCGTCTGGTTATCAGTCCATTCGCGGTGAGGAGTCCAGTAATTCTCTCACATAATTATCCTCGACAAGATTCACAGGGTAATCAGAGATGGGGTGGTGAGCGCATTCCTAACGCTTATCACGATGCACCACATCGACGAGCAACCGTATGTGATATTGATTTCTTATGGGTAGTATGACCTAGATCAGTAGTTTTCAACACTTTCATGATCTGAGGAACCCTTTTAAAGATTCTCAATGCTAAAGCCCTCTGCTATTTAATAAAATCTGTTAATTTTTTTTAACATGATTTTAATTAAACTTATTCTGTGTGCCACATTTAATTATAAAAAAGCCAAAAATCTAAGTCGTGAATAATACGCTTTTGCATCGTAACTGTAAAACAGCGTTTCCCAAACTGTGTTCCGCGGAACACTAGTGAGCGTCTTCCGAGTGTTTCATGGGACAGTCATCAAAATTACGACTAAATTGGTCGCCATGGCGATCACGGGAGCGTGAAGTTGTCAACCAACAGGTGACCGTTCAATAAAGTCGCTCAATAATTGACCTAAAGTGGACTAACTTTTTGATGGTAGTGACATTTTCGCTAACTGTCAGCATAGAAAGGTAAAATGAATTAATTGATTAATTGACAGCATTTAAAATAAGAAACAATAAAACATTTATAAAAAATACAATGTGTAAAATATTCAATCATATTTTAGTTCTGTTAGTTTTCGCGGCGCATTTGGCAACTCGCCACCCCTTTTGGAATCGCTGCACTACACTATCCTAAAAATCTTTCATATCTTCAGATGTACCACAGAACATTTGAAGACAAATTTCTTGACGAAACGAGGAAAATGTACGCAGCTGAAGGTCGGGACAGAGTTCAAGAATTTGATGTACCAGAATATCTTCATTATGTTGACAGGAGACTCAGAGAAGAAAAAGAAAGATGTATAACATACCTTGATCAAGGAACACAGTAGGTTTTTTTATTATGACCCCTTAGAACGTTTCTCTCTGTACAAGGCCCGTAGGTTTTATTCAAAAGCAGCATTTTTTTGTGTAAGTGCGCTGTGAGATTTTATCCCTATTAAAATTGCCACCGCTTGGACAGAAAGTTTGAAGAACCGCTGCCTTATATTTAGAGCTCGACCGATATATCGGCCATACTCGGCAAGCGCCGGGCTGCGTGCTGCAACGGCTCTCGCCCCTGCGTATATTGCTCTCGCTTTCATTTTGCGTTATAATGGCCACCAGTTGGCCGATATATCGGTATCGGCGTCAAAAAGTGATATCGGTTGAGCTCTACTTATATTGTTTTTTTGTGTTCTGACGTCTAATGAAGATAATTTAGTTCAATTGCCAATTTCCAGAAAAGAAAAAAACAGAATTTTATTTTCAATGAAATTTTTGTAAAAAATCACTTTTAAATATGTTTGCTATATTAATTAGCCTGTGTCTAACTGTAATATTTAAATTGTTTTGGGAATCTGTAACTATATTTATTCTTCTATATTTCAGAAAATCCTTAATTTCTTGCGTTGAAAGAGAACTTATATCCGAACATGTTGCAACAATTTTACAAAAAGGTCTTCACAGTCTACTCGAACAAAATAGATTAGATGAATTAAAACTTATGTACTCACTCCTCATGAGGGTTAAATTAGGACCGGACTCGCTTTGCACTCAATTCAACAAATATGCGAAGGTACGTATCAGACACAAAGGGTATCATTTTACTAAATTGTTGTTCGGGTTGTTGGTATACCTGGGTTTGTTGTTTTGTGGTGGAAACGCTTCTTGGGTAATGGTTAGTCTCCGAGTCTGAATCAAGTCGAGTCACAAATCATACAAGAATCTAGTCAAATACCGAGTTTAGTCTGACTGGCGATTAACTGATGATTAGTCCAAGTCATTCCATTAGATAAGTCAGGTCACTTAGAGTCCTTGAGAAACCGGTGAATATTGACCTGAGTTTGAACTTGTCCTGAGACTCCCAACTGCTCGATTATTCACTTTATTTAACTTCATTTCAAAACATGGTACCCTTCTAAGCAGAAAATATTCTCGAATCAAAATACCATTGCAGATATAATGAAACTGACCCAATGCTATTTTTTACAGACAATCGGCTCAAATATAGTATGCAATTCAGAGAAAGACTCAACGATGGTTCAGGATTTACTCGACTTCAAAGACAAAATGGACACGATTACTAAATCTTGTTTTGCACAAAATCAAAAATTCGTCGATTCGCTGCGAGAAGCGTTTGAGACTTTCATAAATAAAAGACAAAACAAGCCTGCGGAACTAATTGGTATGTTTTCTCGTTATTGACCTCTTTTACAGACCATATCGCACGCTGTAAATAAATTGCTTATATTGGGTTTTTATTCACATGTAATGCGAATCGGGCTATAACACGCAACAGTTTTAACGCAATACCAGTGCTGGTTTTTAGTGTAGACAATGAATTAAACTACCTGATCTATACATTAGGCTTATTATCGGCGTATAAGGCATACCATCAATTTTTGAGAAAAAAATGATTGAAATTGCACCTTATGATCTGTGAAATCTCTTTTTTAGCCAAATATGTTGATTTACGAATGCGAGCCGGCAACAAAGAAGCGTCTGAAGTTGAACTTGATAAGATTCTCGATAAAATAATGGTTGTTTTCAGATTTATTCATGGTATGTTTTATTTTTTTCATTTTTTACCCGAAAAAATAGTATGATTGGCCATGTTTGATGAAATTTAAAATGGTGTTTTTAAAAATGGAAATTTATGAAAAAGAAACAAAAACCGATTTAATATTTGTCCTATTTACATTCACAGCTTTGATACTTGCCATAATGATAAAGCGGACGAATGACAATTAACAGATGGAATGATATTATAAATACCGTTTCTAAAACTTTTTTCTGTGAAATATAATTCCTGAGAGAAAGAGGAAGATATTCCAGAATGCTTGAAAAACATTTTCGGAGTGTTTTTTCCATTTTGGGTTACTTGATCAAATTGATTTATTTATTTCCAATTTTTTATAATGTCATAATATTTTTTTAACACCGTTTTCAGTCTGTACAAGATTTCGGGCAAGCACATTTGGAAATATTACAGATCTATTTTATATTTATGTTATTACTGATTTCTGATCTTTTCAACCCTATAATATCTAGGAAAGGATGTTTTCGAAGCGTTCTACAAAAAAGATTTGGCGAAACGTTTGCTTGTTGGTAAAAGTGCGAGCGTTGATGCGGAAAAATCAATGCTGTCGAAACTTAAGCAAGAATGTGGCGCACATTTCACCGGGAAACTTGAAGGCATGTTTAAAGACATGGAACACTCGAGGGAGCTCATGGTTCAGTATAAACAGGTATATTTAGTGGAATTAGGAGTTTTCCACTTCTATCTAATTTTGTATGTCAGAAGAATTTTTGTGTTGTCTTTTGCTGACTCAGCAGTGTGGCGCATCCTGCTAAGCATTAAGAATACGCTTGCCACTGCACCTATGAGGGAATACATATGTGCAAGAGGATTGCTGGACTTCGAAAATGGTTTTGGGTGAATTTCAGTTTAATTCGAAAACAACTTAATGCATTATAATTCTACCTCTGTGTTTTTTTTTAGTTGAGTCATTGAGATATTGTACGTTTTGATCGAACCCGTTATTGCAACAAAAATGTTTTTTATTTGGTATTGCTTCAACGCCTTTATATTTCTCATCTGCCAGTCTGCACTTAAGCCTTACTTTAATCTTTCCCACAGGAAATATCTCTTCGTCAACAAAACTAGCATGATCGTTGTGCAATTTTTAAATCTGTATCTCAAATTACTGAGAGTTGAATGTGGTATAATATTTTACGTAATTTTTTTATAGCATCTCATCACTCAGAATCAAACGAGTAACATAGAAATGGGAGTCAACATATTAACAATGGGATACTGGCCAACATATAACCCAATGGATGTTCATTTACCAGCCGAAATGGTGAACATTACTAATTATTTTTTTGTATGATTGTATTGTTCTTATGGGTTTTCTGCCTTACTGATTACAAATTAGTAACTACGAAATCAAAATCAAATTTGTATTGGCGGAACCCGGTTGTAAACCACTGTTTTAAATGCTCGACCCATTATTTTCAAATATTTTTCAGTTTTTCAATTATTTTGTGTCCTGATTTTTGTCTTCTACTAAAATAATGAATCTTGAATGTTTGGTACCAATTGCTGGTAAATTGGATGAAAAGGATTCAGATTAATAATGAAAGTGTATGCTCTGTACTGTCAAGAGTTCCCAGAATTACCCATTATGCCATATCCATGCTTCATTCTTCAACCTTAGAATAACTGCACATGAAAAATCCAGAAAGAAATCCTAAATGGTTTCCCTGATTATATTTTAAGCTTTACAGATTTGTTCAAATGTTACTCACAAAAGGAGATGCCTTTTTCAGTATAACTGGTTTACCGCCAGATATGTCTTGTCTCGTCAAATGATTCATCTCTGACTATTTTCCAAGTTCTTAATTATTTCGTAAAAACTATTTTTCAATTTTCAGGTCAAATTGCAAGAACAATTTCGGAAATTTTACCTTGGCAGACACTCAGGACGTAAACTCACTTTTCAGCCAACTCTAGGATTTTGTGTATTGAAGAGTAAATTTAAACTCGTAGGTTTTTTCACTGCTGGTAAAACTTTAAAAACTTGATTCACAGCTACCTATTTTTCTGCGTCTGATAGAAATTTAGTGTGCTCAGAATTCCATTTCATTTATTTGAGCTTTTTGGTACTCCTGTAGTATGTGAACCAAGATGGTGGGCACCGGAACGAAGTAGCCTATGTGTATCAGGTTACGGTTAGGTCATAAGTATATTCCAATTTTCCTTATTTTATTACGAGTTCGGGGACTAGCCAAGTGACCCCCGTAGTATTTGTACCTGAAATTATGGCCTGGTTCGAATCCCATGCGGGGTTAAATATGTGCGAAAGGATTGCTGGACTCCTCGTCGCCATATGGTGGTTCATGTAACCGCTGATGGTTACAGCATCCTCCACCATTAAGTCCATGCATTTGAAAACAAATAACTTAACTTATACCTGACATGGACTGGTAACCGTACGAGAGGCCGTGGTTCGTCATATGATTGGGCTGTCTTATCGACTTTCCTCTCCTCCGGGATTAATATGTAAACCTCTTTTTACATTACATATATGTGGTTAAGTTTCATTACTTTCTGATTTCAGGGAAGTAAAGAATTGCAAGTCTCTTTATTACAATGTCTTGTTCTTCTATTATTCAATGAGGGGGATAGTTTTATTTATGAACAAATACAGAAAGCGACAGGAATTACTAACGAAGAACTCCGTCGCACATTGCAATCGCTCGCATGCGGTAAAGCGAGGGTCCTTACAAAGGTATGCGGACTAATTTCTTGATTGTGTGTGTTTATTTTGACAATGCTTTTAAAAAATTATAATATTCACCAACCATTTCTAAGTTGTGAAATCAAAGACAATTTGGAATCTGGGATGACCAAAACTATTTAGGAATTTTGCAAGAAACGAGATGGATTATTTCATAAATTCGGAATATATTTTTAAAAAGTACTGTTAAAAGAGCGGAAAATTGAGCGGAAGCATCTTTGCGAGCAGATTGTGAAACAAATCACTCATTTTTGAAATTTTCTGTCCTCAGATTCCTAAAGGCAAAGAAATCAACGATGGAGACACATTCACGTTCAACAATGATTTTAAACATAAACTCGTGCGAATCAAAATAAATCAAATTCAAATGAAAGAAACCGTAAGTTTAATTAATTACACACAGAATTCACTTTTGATCATTTTTAGCAATTTCTGTGATGGTTTAGGACTCTACTTTTGATTCTTCAGAAAGTATCTCTCAAATACTCTCCTCGAATTTGTAAATTTGCAGTCCGCATTATTTCGTGAATCGCTGTATGCGGCTCTATTCCTCTCAACCGCCTTCAATTTGTTCATGAATATAAAAATGTTTCTTCATATTTTAGGTTGAAGAAAACACAAGTACAACCGAAAGAGTTTTTCAAGACAGGCAATATCAAATAGATGCAGCAATCGTACGAATCATGAAAATGAGAAAAAGTTTGTCTCACACACTTTTGGTGTCGGAACTATTCGAGCAACTTAAATTTCCAGTCAAAGTATGTTTATTTATCTAATACATGTTGTACGTTATGCTAAGTGTTGTGGATGTTTTTACTGCAATGTGTTGGTAAAATCTTTTGACTAGGGCTGGGCATTTTAAAATGCCTGATGATTTCAGAATCTAATTAATATTTATTTTTTTTTTGATCGAATCTTAAATTCTTGAAAGATTTTCAATTGTATCCGTTTTTTATTGTGATTGGTCCTCCAGGTACATAAATTACTCAGTGGTAGAATATATCACCGAAACAGTTTGCTGTGTGTTCACACACAATAAGAGAAATGTTTCATCAATAACTCATAGCACAAAAAGTCATTTGTAAGAATTGCATTGTAAAATATGGCTCAAGTAAAAAAATTGGAATAATAGAGATAAAAGGCAATTTGAAATTTTCGTCTGAATCAATTCGAGTAATTCACTTTTAAATATCATTTTTTACAGCCTCCAGATATGAAGAAGCGGATAGAAAGTCTAATTGAACGTGAATACATGGAAAGAGATAAAGACAATACTAATTTGTATCATTACATGGCGTAGAAAAGGGCAATTGACGTTTTGTCGAGTGTAACTTTGTGCACTTCCATTTTGTATTGTACAATATTTGCCATTTCATACCTTTTGGATTCAAAAATTTCTTTTTTTTACGCAATATTGAAAATATTGTAAAGTTCACTTGATTTTGTGAAAGCGCATGAAAGATATAATCTTTCTGGGTAAGAACTGCTTGCTTCAAGAAACTGTTCCAGTATTGTTTGTGTTTCATTTCCCTCAAGTTTGTATTCGGTGTCTTGGTTAGTGAAGATTGAACCAGCAAATCTAAAAAAAATAGCAACCTGCGGCCCACAAAGAAAAACCGAGCGGCCCGTGGTAAATTGCCGATTTTGAATGCCTGCGAAACTAGTTTATAATTTGGTTTAATCTGGTATGTGGTAATTCCAATTCCTCTGTGTTGCAAAGCTTATACCTGGCTCAAAATTTTTTTCAACCTATGACGCTACAAAGCTCTAGCAGATAGCTTGTGTGAAGCGAACGACACGTGTCATTAGATCGATAACTAAAACTTTTGTGCGTTCAACTTCTAGAAAGCCTATGTTTAATAAAGGCATGGCCCATGGTTTCAGTCAGTTATTTGTATCTGTCAGTTATTTAAAGGTTGCACACCCCTGGTTTTAAACTATAAACTTTCAATGATTTGTATCTAATACCAGCAAACCTTTTCTTCACATTAAGGTTTACTTTGTTTTTTAGCTCTCTCAGCTAATACATAATGCATTTGTTACCTTTTATTGCCTCATAGTGCATGACTTTGGGTCAAAGGTCAGTTGTGTGAATGTCTGGTTGCTGAAGTTCTCTTCCAGTATACAACTGTTGTGAAATACTCACGAGTAGTTCAAATTAATAACGAATGGAACTTTTGAATATCAATAAAAATGTGTAAATTTTGTCAATATGTCAACATGCTTCTTGAAATTTACTTCTGTGTTTCTCCAGATTTTGTTTTTGCTGTAAAAATATACGGCTTGTCATAAATGTGGCTGGTCATATACAGGAGGAATTTTGAGGTATCTAACTTAATTTTACAGTGCTGAAACTAAAAGTGTTAGAGAATATTATTAGGTTGAAAAAAGGCTGTGGTGATAATATTGATGATTTCATGATCTATTCGATAAACCCACATTCAAGGCGCGTGTCCAGTTGCCGCGAATCGGACGATAATAAAATCTTTATCGGTAAATCGTAATCAAAAGTTTTTGTGCCATGATTAAATGCTATATTAGACGAGGCCACAACTTTGTGATTTATGTTGGATAATCAGTAATTTATTGGTATGATCAAACAATGTTATCATAGATAAGTTTTATCAAATTAGAACCGAGTCGCTTATCTACAAAGTAACTATTTCTATATATTTATTATCAGTAACTATACTATAGATTACTTATCTTAATTATCTCTATGGCATTGATAATTTGAAACAACCGTTTAAAAATAGTGCGCTTATCAGCACGCTAATGCCATATAAATAGACCATTACTCTTCAAGATTTCATTTACGTTACTAAACGATATCAAAATATACAAAATGATTTCTTACCGACATCCTTACCAAGCTGTCTCGAATGCTCAATGGACGCCATTTCTTCGTTTCAATTATGCAGGAAGTTCAGATTTAGAAGACATTACAACAAAGAAGAGGAAATTTTCATCTGATCAAGGCTCGGGTATTACGAACGTTGCAATTGTAAATCAGGAGACACAAGATAGAAAAATTCTAGATTTTTCGAAGTCTTCCGAACTGGTGGCAAAAATGAACAATCGACAAAGGAAGCCGAAAACTCTTTTCACCATAGATGCATTACTGGGCCATTCGACCGAAAGCCCAAGCAAAAAGAGAAAACTTGAACTTCCGCAGTCAACAAAAACCAAAGATGATTCATTCGACTCTGGTTTTGTATCGTCTGGAGAAAACGACGAATCAATTCTTGCATGTCCTGTTGCAAATGACAGTGGAATTTGTGTCAGTGATTCACGAGAAGAATTTGGTCAAATTCATTCTGTGACAACAGACTTACCTCAACCTAAAGTAAAAAATGATCGACAATTACCGCACCCAGAAAGCTATAGTGGTTTATATATTCCTGTCAATGATGCATATTATTTACATTCCGGATTACACCACTTTGTGCAGCAAAATTGGATGTATCACAACCAACATGCAATATCGTATGCACCGATTGAGACTGCAGCTTTCGTTGGTCAAGGCAATACCCACTCAAATATGTGTTCACATTCACCGAAACACGGATCTCAAAAAACAGAAAAGACTAAAAGAACAAGAACTACATTTACTCAAAAACAATTAGAATATTTGGAAAGCGAGTTCAACAATCAACAATACATGGTTGGAATTGAAAGACGAACACTTGCCAAAAAGCTCAGACTTACAGATGCGCAAGTAAAAGTTTGGTTTCAAAATAGAAGAATCAGGTATAGGAATGAAAAGAAGCGCGAATCCGAAGAAGAAACCAGCAAATTGGACATTCTCAAACGAGAAGCGATCGGAAAATGCTAAGATTTCTTATATTTATAGATTGAGTTCCATAGTTTCCTGTAGAGGTCGTCCTTATAATAATTGTTCATAAAAGTTTCATGAAATAAAGTTTTCAATAAAATATATCAAAATATTTGTTCCATTTTGTTGTTAAGTATAGTGTATGTGTAAACAGCTTAATTCCGTTAGATACATGCTGAATGACTAATTGCAAATTTATCAACAGAATGAAGAGTATTTATTTCGATGATGCTCTCGTCTTGAGGTTAGGGCTGGGCATTTTCGAATACCTGATGATTTTAGAATCGAATTGAATATTTTTTCGGATTGAATCTCGATTACGTGAAAGATATGTAATTTTATGTGATTTTCTTATTGTAACGAGTTCTCCAGACACGTAAAATATTGAAAACAAAAAAATCTATTACTCAGTTAGTCCGCCTCGACCTATGGCGGAAAAAAGCAAAATGACAACGATTCAATATTCTCATTGGGACTGATTCGATTCGGAATGCCCATTCATACCTGAGATACACAAACTTTTGATCGCTTCCAAAGGGATCGATTGTAGTTAAACAGCTCTTCTTAATTCCTGAGAACTCGGGCTCGACAAACTTTCTTTATTTTCGAGACCAACCCAAACATCGTTCTATCTCCTTCTTATCTACTTTTTCAATCGTTTTATCTGGTAGCTGATAAAAGTTAGTTTAAGTTCAGGCACGCCAGATCATTTCCATTCATTAATTTGCGGATTTGTTTATTAAAAATACCTATTTTTTAGCCATTTACTAGCAAATAAAATTTTCATTCCTTTTTTTGAAACATATGGGTCTACGAGATGAAGATAGTGAAAAAATATAATACGGTGAAAACTCTTCAATTAGTCTGAAAGGAATTTTAAATTTGGACAAATTCATCCATTCAATCCTATTTCATTTTTATTCTTTTAAAGTTTTCAAACGATAAGAATTTGAGACCAGAATCAATGACCTGACAAAACAATTAAACAAATGCACATCAGTTTTTCAACATTTTAAATCTGGAACAACCCTTCGAAATTCCGAAAACGACTAAAAAATGAATAATGTTTCAAACTTGAATGACTGTACATTGCCAAACGGTAATTGAATTTCATCCTATGGCAACATCATTCAGGGTTGCTCAGACCCTTGCAATTTCATTCCGTTAGAGCAGAAAACTTGTTAGCCCAGAATCAATATTGAAAATAGCGGCAACGCACACATTTTTATGATTTATTTATTTTATTTCTTAGAAATTGAATAGATAAAACAACAATATTGTTTCACAAATATGGGCATGATGTGTCTGGTGAAATTTTGTACAAGTACCAGCGCCTACAAGAAGCAAAAGATATACTTACATTCGAGTAATATATATATATAGCTTTAATGCTATTAATGCATCGATGCTTAATTTTAACTCGAGTAAAAAAATACGGCTCGTCATAAATGTGGTTCTCAGCATATACAGGGACGTCGTTTTTTTTGTTTTACATTGATGATTTGCTATATCGGACGAGGCTAAAACTTTTGTGATTTATGTTGGATATCAGTAATTTGTTGAGATGATTAATCGTAATTATGTTATCGTAGATAAGTTTTATTATATTAGAACCGATTCGCTTATCTATAAAGTAACTATTTTTATATATCATCCGTATAACCAAACGCGTGCGATTTATCTTAATTGACTCTATAACATTGATAAGTTGAAATAACTATTTAAAAATATTGCGTTTATCAGCAAGCTAATTCCATATAAATACACCGGCTATTCTGAAACATTTCATTAACAAAATCAAACGATATACAAAATGATTTCTTACCGCCATCCTTACCAAGCTGTCTCGAATGCTCAATGGACGCCATTTCTTCGTTTTAATTATGCAGGAAGTTCGGATTTAGAAGAAATTACAACAAAGAAGAGGAAATTTTCATCAAATGAAGATTCGGGGTTTACGAAAGTTGCAGTTGTAAATAAGGAGACACAAGTTACAAAACTTCTCGACTTTTCGAAGTTTCCCGAACAGGTGGAAGAAAAAATAAATAACCGACAAAGGAAAACGAAAAGTACTCTTTTCACCATAGACGAAATACTGGGACATTCGGCCGAAAGCCCAAGTAAAAAGAGAAGACTTGAACTTCCGCAGTCATCTAAAACCAAAGATGATTCATTCGACTCTGGTTTTGCATCGTCTGGAGAAAACGATGAATCGATTATTTCATGTCCTTGTGCAAATGACAGTGGAATTTGTGTCAATGATTCACGAGAAAAATTTGGTCAAATTCATTCTATGACAACAGACTTACCTCAACCTAAAGTAAGAAATAATCGACAATTACCGCATCCAGAAAGCTATAGTGGTTCATATATTCCTGTCAATGATGCATATTATTTACATTCCGGATTACACCACTTTGTGCAGCAAAATTGGATGTATCACAACCAACATGCGATATCGTATGCACCTATTGAGACTGCAGCTTTCGTTGGTCAAGGCAATACTCACTCAAATATGTGTTCACATTCACCGAAACACCGATCTCAAAAAACAGAAAAGACTAAACGAACAAGAACTACATTTACTCAAAAACAGTTGGAACGTTTGGAAATTGAGTTCAGCAATCATCAATACATGGTTGGAATTGAAAGACGAGAACTTGCTAAAAAACTCAGATTGACAGATACGCAAGTGAAAGTTTGGTTTCAAAACAGAAGAATTAGGTATAGGAATGAAAAGAAGCGCGAACCCGAAGAAGAAACCAACAAACTGGACATTCTCAAACGCGAAGCAATCGGAAAATGATAGGGATTTCTGATGTTTACAGATTTAAGTTTCATAGAGGTTGTCTTTGTAATATTTGATTATAAAAAGTTTCGTGGAATAAGGTTCCTAATTAATAACGAATATATGTTAACAAAATGATCTATTTTGTTGTTAAGTAAAATGTGTTTGTGTGTGTGAGTAGCTCAGTTCCGTTAGAGAAATGCTGGGTGATTAATTTCAAAATTCTCAACAAAATGCAAAATATTCAATTCCAGGATGTGGGTTCTCGTCTTGACGTTAATTGAAACAAACGTTTATCGCTTCCAGAAGGATCAATTTTAGTTGAACAGCCCTTCCTAAGTCTTACGAACTCAGGCTGACAAACTTTCTTCACCTCAGAGATCGACCTAAATATCGTTCTATTTCCTTCTTACTGATGGCTGATTTTAATGGGTTTTTTTATTATAAATGTGTAGATTTTGTTAATAAGTCAATTCTTTCTTGAAATTTACTTCTGTGTTTCTCCAGATTTTGTTTTTGCTGTAAAAATATACGGCTTATCATAAATGCGGTTCTGGTTAAACACAGCAGGGAATTTACTGCGTCATTTTCCTTATTTTATTGAGGGAAATATTCGAGGTATTTTGATGAATATTGATCGTTCCAACGCGTATGATTAGAAATTTATATCTATTCGATAAACAATTGTTAATTTGGTTGAAATTGATATTACAGTGGGGAAAATAAACTCCTAAAAAATAGATTAGAACTTCAATTTAGGGCGCGTGTCTAGTTGCCACACGTCAGACGATAATCAAATCTTATCGGTAAATTCTAATCAAATGTTTTTGTGCCTTGATGAGATGCTATATCAGATGAGGCTAAAACTTTTTTGATTAATTATAATGATTAATTTTATTATAATGATTAAACGTAATTATGATATCGTAGATAAGTTTTATCACATTAGAACCGATTCGCTTATCTACAAAGATTTATATATTATTTTTATTTCTTAGTTTCTTTTGTATGTTATGAATTTAACCTTCTGGGAACCGGGAACATTCAAAGTTTCTGAGTTTATGCCAAGGTCATCAAGTGATAGAAAGTACTTTACGTAAGATGTGAGCTGTTCCAAGAAGAACGGTGCAGAAAAATCAACCAACATGCGATATCGTATGCACCGCTTAAGACCCTAGCTTTCGTTGGTCAGAGTAATACTCACTCAAGTATGTGTGAACAAGAACTACATTTACTCAAAAACAATTACAATATTTGGAAAGCGAGTTCAACAACCAACAATACATGGTTGGAATTGAGAGACGAACACTTGCTATAAAACTCGGTACTCCCGAAGTATGTAAACCAAGATGGCAGACATCGGGAAGTACCAGCTTTGGGTTATGCCATAATTTCAGGTACAAATACTAAGGGAGTCAATTGGCTAGTCCTCTAACTCGTAATAGAACTGAAATAGGGAAAATTGGAATAAAATTATGGCCCAACCCTATCCTGGTACACATACTACGTTTCGGTGTCCGCCATCTTGGTTCATATATTTCGGGAATACTAATATTTTGAATTGGCTTTAGATCTTAACAAGGACCTTGGCTCTCGGTCCTTCGCAGATTCGAAATTTCAAGAATTCAAAATTTTGCAACATATTTTCTTTATCAGGCTTCCCTCGAACCATGCCGAAATAAGATAAACAGACCGCGTTCGCTGATAACTTGATATCCCAGGAACGGGTTCGGACCAACTTACCAGTACGAACCCCCTCAATGCATTTTAAACCAGTAACAGCATTTCAGATAGTTCACGAAAATTGTGAGGTTGCGCAGAATACGGTATTGTGACATATTATATCAAATATTGTGAAATAACATGTTTCATCATTTTTCTCTTTGTCTCGTCTTTTTCTGGCGTCACCTGGTCATGTGATTCCTAATAACCAATAAAAGGCAACTTCTCTTCCTCTTTGTTTCTTTAATATGTTCAAACTTTTTTCTTGCCACGTCAAAACTTTGTATGCGCAGTTGCAGTCTTTCGAATAGGACGCCGTTGGGTAAGCACGTTTTTTTTATTTTTTTTTCCGTTTGTACATTTACTTTCGATAATCTTGTGTTTTTGCGTTTATATTTACATACAGGTTTATTTACAGTTATATATACTTAACTCAAACTTGAAAATATTGCCTCGAATGTCTGCACAAAAAAGGATCCATCGCCAGTTCTGATTAGAGACGAAAACGGAAGATTACTAGTTAAAATTAAACCTAATCATTCAGTTAGGCATAATACTAAAATCATGGTTGGTGTGTAATTATTGAATCAAAGACGAAGACGACAAACGGAGACGATTAAAACAATAATATGTACAAGTTAGTACATAGGACTATGAGACGTGTATTAAACTTTACGATTTAAGTTTAAACTGGGTATATTAATCATCCTGTTTTTTTGCCTTCAGTATGTGTATTGTATATATTATATTCATAAAATCATATCTGATGTATAGTTGTTTCCCTCGTATTTTTGTAAACTATGACTGGATGCAAACAATCTTCAAATGTTGACATCGGTAACTATTGGAGCGGAACAAGAAATTCGATTCGATGAAAATCAGACGTCACGCTTCTCTTTGTTTCTTTATTATTTCCAGCCTTTTTTGACACGTAAAAATTTTGTCTTGGACCGACCAGTCTTTTTAAATTGGCGCCGTAGGTGAGTGCTTTTTGAATTGTTTTGTGTGAATCGGCGTGTCGCTAATATTCTCAAATTACAGCACTTTAGTTCACTTTTAATTCAAGTTTTTTTGCAGTTATGTTGATAAAGTTAACTATAAAGTTAAACTTGGCCTACAATTATTAATTAATTTAAATATCTACGAACTGGCAGTTGGATTACAAGACTTGTGAATGTGGAAATTGAAACAATGGTTGGCGAGAAGAACTTGCGAGGGCGCGGACAGAAACAAAGTGGCGCGATCATGGATTATTAAGGTAACTGTTCATTGTTAAGGGTAACACTAGAGGAAAAACCTAGATCTAAGCTTAAGTGTTAAAGTTCCCTCGGCCTTAAGTTTTTCTGTCGTTATATATCTCTAAATAGCAGGATTTTAAATACATATGAATGGAGAGTTAAAGGCTGCCCAGGTGCTATACAACCGCTAATTGTGTAAATTTATATTAAGTCTTAAATTGAACCAACCAATTTGTTTTAATATCTTGTTTTGTTTATGTAGTCAAGAAGTGAACAAGCTTCGCATGTTGACATTGGAGACTTGGGTGAGGCAGGAACTGCGAATAGTTGAAAACCAAGCATTAGATTAACATTTGTGACTGCATCTATGTTGAATCACAACTGCTAAGCAGGTATTAATTCTGAATAAAATATTTTGTTCATTTTTTTTGGCACGTTGGATGTTTACGTTTGGTAACGTTATTTTTATGTTCGTGTGTTGCGTTCCTCTTTGTTTTTTGCAGCTTATTTCTAATTCTTTAAGTTTTACTATTGCAGTTAGGCTAAACTTAGGCTTTAATTTATTGGTTCAAATATCTACGTAACGAAAATGAGACTTCAAATACCGGAGTTGTTGGAGTAAACGAAAACGGAACATATTCAGGTATGCTATACCATTACCTTAATATAACGGTTGGTATCTAATTCTTAAATCGAGGACACACAGGGGACGCCACCACGGATTATTAAGGTGAACTGTTAATTTGCTTCGAGCCATAAGTGCATGAGCGTAGGCTAATATAGTATAATATACAAACTTGGCCAAGTATTATGATTTCGTCAGTGTCGTATTGTCATCTCATATACATATTCCTTAAAACAGAACTCTAAATGCATACATACACGGAGTTTTCATTGTACTGGCTCACGCGTGGAACAGCGTACCCTTGCTGCAGGTGAATCCAAATTTACATTTTGAATAGATTTCCAATATACCAAATACGACTGGATGAAAGACGTCGATGAACATCGAATTTGGCACAAATTTTCGGGCTATTTTACAGGTTATATTTTTGTTTGAAAACTTTCTTTTCCAATTCTATAACGATGAACTAATTATTAATCAGGCTTCTCAAAACTGCTTTCTCGGTGCGCCGTTTTCTCGGTGCGTCACGGCGCAAGTATTTTCAAAGATGCCATCAACAGAAGTCTGTTATATTCCGCGTTCCATTCCGTTAATTATTTTAGTGTACCAGTGTGGTACGCGATACTTTCGCATGATAGATGGTTGGCATCGAACAATGTGTTCCGATTCTGTCGGACACCGTATTGTCTCTTCTTCTACTTCTTCATACTAGAATCCTGATTAACAACATTTTTGTAGTCCTACATTACACTCCTCGTTGTGATAAACACTGCCAATACCAATCACTCTGTATTTTCTTTCAGCTCGTTGTACTTTAGTTTTAGTCTATATAATGTAATAACTTAGCTAAGTATTATGCTTTCGATCGTATTCATGCAAACTATGACTCGGTATATAAACAAGCCGAGAATGTTGGCATCGTAAACTACTGGAGAAAATGCGGTTAGAGGAGCGTTGACTCGGGATCAGTAAGTAAATAGATTCAGATTGGTATTTTTGATTGTGTATTTGTAGTTAAGTTAAAATTTTATTTTCCCATCACCTCCGCATTTCCTTTTCCTTATCAACCATTAAAATTATTTTTGTTGACAAACTTGAAAAGTCTTTAATTGTAATTACACGCCTGTAGAAGGTGGGGTGAAAGCACGACGTTGATATTGTGGCCATGGATGGCCGTGTGACGATTGAAGTTTATATGGACGGCAAGGTAGGTAATTCGTCTTGAATTTTGTGACAAATTTTTATACGCTAATATTCTATTCGACATTAATTTACGGCTAAGTTTCTACTGTCATCGTATGATATATTTTCGGTCTTCTCTCACATACAGTTTCCCAAAATGAAATAACCAAACTTCCCTCGAGATTTGTAGCATGCCGTGCGTTTGCATGTATATAAATGGCGATTCGGTAAACTGGATGCTTTTGAACGCTGAGCAATTGAAAATCATTTATTTAGGTTTACATCTCTAATCTAATTACAGCGCCGGAGAGAGAAAAGAGAAATGAATGAAAACTAATAACGTGGTTTTGCGACCACTGCATTGAATATAAAGGTACGTCTTTTGTCTTCAATTTTGATCAGTTATATAATATAATTCACAACTATTCTATTGTTAGAGGTAAATTGCCTATGAACTACAAGTGCTTTATTATTCCACATTTAAACTTTTATTTCAACTCCCTCGTTCCAATAACGCTTTGCAATTCTAATTTCAAACGTATTGTTTGAACTCTTATACTTTATACTACATTCCTTTTTTATTTTTATATTTAGGTATCTTGAAACTGCAATATGTTGATCGAGAAAATCTTGTCAACTGAATAATCACTTGCAACATATGTTTACATTTGGTGGGTCCTATTCCTTTCTACGGCGTTTTAAACTTTATTCATTTTAATGAGTTTTTAGTCCAGCTAAGCTAAATATCATATGTGATAAAATAAAACAAGAGAGATATGCTCAAATTTTTTGGACGCGAAGGCAAACCAAGTAACGGTAATTTTATTTTCATAATTACAAGATCACCTGGGATGTGATCAGGGAACCACGCAAGCAAGTTATAATCTTGATGACATTACACCAAGGGAAGTGAATAATGAATTACATTGATTCCACAAATATTTTTGAATATTAGTATTAGCCTGCTAGCGACAGCACCAAGCACTAAAAATGTCAAAAAAGTTTGCTTCAGGGAATCTGTTTTCTTCACAGCCATGTGATCTATGGGTCCGCTTTAGGTACTCCCGAAGTATGTGTACCAGGTTAGAAGCATAATTTCATAGCGATTTTCTTGTTTTGATTTTATTACGAATTTGGGGACTGTCATTGTTAGCCAAGTGAATATGCCCCCTGCCTATTGGCTTCGTCCCTTTACACAACTTGATGTAAAGTAGGCAAATAAAAATAGTTACCTCCAGATTGGTACTCGAAATTCAGGAGGGCCCTACTTTGTGTCCCATTATGAACTCTCTTCAGTAATGCGACCATAATAATTGTGTTTTATTTGGTTTCAGGGTTCATCATTACCCGAATGTATGTCAAAGTACGATATTTTTTCCCCACCAGACGTTTTTATTATTTTGTGTATCCGTATTTTGGCGGACGAGGTCAAATGTTACAAATACTCCCCCCCCCCCTCCCCCCAACCGTTTCAGAACCACTGCTCTAAAGTACATATACAATTATACATAATTGGCAACCTTGCTATAACCAACAACTCTCGTAAAGACTGTTACACCTCTGCTAGTTACTATCTTTCGTGTCAAATCTGCCAATTACACTTAGTTACTGGAGCCCACAAGAGGCAATGAAACAATAAGATATGGGCTGGTGCATAAAACACCAGTAAACACCAGTATCTGATATTGGAAACGATATTTCAAGTAGTCATGTCGATGCAACCTATAACATTAAAATAGGTTTTACCTCTCCGTAAGTTTTGAACAATCGCTCTGCATAAATTAGAACTAACTCGATCTTTATTATAAATAATAGCAACTTTGAAGTAATAGTCTTAAATCTTTTTATGCTCTACTCCAGGGCAGGGCTCCTCAACTATTTTTACCGAAGATCCGCATATAAAATTCAAAAATATTTGGGTCCAGTCTTTCCAGAAATTATATTTCGGTATCCTTAAACTCGCACTTTCTCGGTCAACTAATGATTATTAGCTAATCAAGATTGTTTGTTATAGCCTTATAGTTCTTTTCATATATATTTAAATCTATAAAATTGATGTTAGAAAAGGAAACTTCAAAAGTGGGGCTAATGATCCAAAATAAAGAATTAGGCGCGGTCCGGATTCGGATCGCGGCCCGTTAGTTGAGTAGCTCTGCTATACTCTATGCCCAACATATGTAAACTACGGCCCGTGGGCCAAATCCGGCCTATTGAGGTGATTCAATCTGGCCCGCCTGATGCTGCCCCAACCAAACTAAAACCGAAATTCGATTTTTTAGTTGAAAATAATTTGAGATTGCGAATAAAAGACTTATTTTCCACTTTTGCTTTTGTAACACTGAATATTGTTCCTAAAATGTAACTTTTTCACGTCACACTTACATGGCCAGCAGGTCTAGGTGGGCACAATTGTTGACTATAACTAGTCCTAGTTAAAAAAAATCTTTCCCACCTCTGCGCTATGCAGTCGTGATTGATAGTGGAATTGGTGCTGGAGTCTATCACAGAATCTCGAGACTTGAATGCTCAATTAAATGATAGTAGTAATAGTTAATGGCTGTAGTAGGAGTCTACATTTTTTAACCGACAGTTCCAAGAAGTGTCATTTGTGAGCAAAGAGGTACTATCTGCACAGTTGTGAGATAAATTTACCAGATTCCACAGCCCTGTTTTGTTCAACTGATATATATAACGTGATTTGCTCCCAATCCAAATTGTATAAATGTTATGAAATATTTTGCTTAACTGCCTCATTTAAATTATTAAATGCAATAATTTGTAAACTGCTAACATTTGTCAAAGTATGGCCACTCGTATACCGTAGACAAAAAAGCGTTTTTTCATTCAAAAGTGTTTCAGTTTATTTTTTGTTAGTCTGTGGTATTGCTTTTTTTTTTTATATATTTTATATTTTTATATCGTTAATTTTTGTGTAATTGCATTTATTATGATACTGAGTTTTTCAATTTTTTTGTCAGTTGAACCCTTGCTTGAGCAATAAAATATTTTTAAAATCATATCTTGAGTCTTGTTGTAGTTAGGTTAATTAGGAACAGACAGGAGACTGAATAAAGTACGGGGGCTGAAGGGCAGGGTGAGCTGAAGCGGGCACGGGCCGGGCTGCCCGGGCGCGCGGCCCGAAAAATTCTGGAAATTTTTCTTCGGCCAACGATAAATTATTATGTTCGGCCTTGTATGGCCCGGTAATAATGATCGAAGTTTTGGTAAAATTCATCTTTGGCCACACTTGGCCATAGATAAATAAAATTCTGCTAAATTATTATCTTCGGTCACGCTTGATCGACGATAATTTTCCAGATTTTCAATGTTTTGAAGGTTAGACCTTGGATTTTTGTCGATTTCGTTTTTTTTCATCGGATATTTGATATTTTTAACGGTTAGATCTTCCTGTTTTTATAGGATATTTGGTGTCTTACATCATTTGCTGTCGTCGCCTTTATTCTTTTATTCGGTTATTTACGGATTTCGATTTAGAATTATTTTAAAAGTATGTATTGGAATCGAACTTAGGACTTGAGCTTAACTTGATATGCGATTTGCGCTCAACCACTACACCACAGCAATGTCGATTTCTGAATGTTTCAACTCTAATACTTATCTATCAAAAGGTGTGGGCACGAATACTCCGGAATGAGGTTGATTACCCCCTTTGATAGATAAGTATTAGGGTTAAAACATTTAGAAATCAACATTGCTGTGGTGTAGTGGTTAAGCGCATTTCAAGCTAAACTTATGTCTTAAGTTCGAATCCGTAGAAGTCTTTTTAGATAAACAGAAATATCGAAATCCGTAAATAAAAAGTATGACACCAATTATTCGATGAAAACAGCAGAAAAGGACAAAATTCTAAGGTCTAATCCTTGAAAATAACAAATATCCAATGAAAATGGCCGAAATCGATAAAAATCCAAGGTCTAACCCTTAAAAAATTGAAAATCTGAGTCATTATCATCGATCAAGCGTGGCCAAAGATATTTATTTCGCAAAATTTTATTTATCTATGGCCAAGTGTGGCCAAAGATAAATTCCTCCCAAAAAAAATTGCGATATTATCTCTGGGCCATACATGTCCGAACATAATAATTTATCTTCGGCCGAGGATGATATTTCAGAATTTTCTGGGCGGCGCGCCCGCGGGCCCCGGCAGCCCGCACCGCCGCGCCCGCTCCAGCCCGCACCCTGGCCTGCCCCTGCCCTGCACTGGAGTCTGGTTAGTTTAGTTTCTGCCTGTTAAACCTTTCTACTCGCTATAAGATCCAGGAATTATTTATAATATTTTATTACTTCGAGAGCAAAAAAAATACAAGTCACAGAAAAGATAAAAAAAAAATAACAAATCAAGTTCAAGGTCACCAAAAAAACATCTCAATTTTGGCATTTGATACATCGGCAAAATTAAAAAGGTCATACATTCATACATATAGAGCATAAAGAATTCAAATTTCACAGTAACTATACCTATTCACAAAACATTGATGTTAATTAAAATAAGGGTTGACAATGCAGTATTGGAATAACACAGCAAAAATTATATTTAGAACAGAATTGGTATTATTAATTTATACACGGCAATTGCAATAATTATAAATTTTATATTTAAAGAGATACAACGGGACATAACCAGGTGCGATAAAGTCTCCGACTAATAAATCAACTCCGCACTCAACTTTGATGAAAATCAATTTTCAATCAAATATATATTTAGAATGAGTCAACTTGGGTTCTTTTTAATTTTAAAATTTTAAACCCGGTTCCGAATTCAAAATCTATAAGAATGTGTGGGCACCACAGCCGGGATTTAACTCCATTAGCATCTTAAGAGCATTGCTTTACATTTATTAAAATTCAGACGGAGAGATTCACGAGGGATCATCAATATATATGGCCATCTTTAAGATATGTTAGAAAACGTAATTTATACTAATCATATGCAAATGCTCCACGTTGATCAGTATTTACTGACAGTTTATACAGATAAAAAGTACCTCTCCTCATATCCGAGACAACTTTTACTTTTAAGAGATGAATCTTGGTTTCGAGTGATAAATTTAAATATTGACCCAGCAAATTTTCTTAGAGAAAAGGTGAAGACCGAAGAATAAATCAATAAAACAGAATGAGGGGTATCATGACGTCATGATTAAAATAAAATTAACCGGATTTCGGCAGATAATGAACAAGATGTCTGCTACTACGGAAGATTCAATAATGTCTGCTAGGGTTATGAATAAGTATTTTAAACATTTATTCCAAATAATTCAATTTTCTTCAACAGAGTGGCAGCGTTTTTGCCGCATTTTCCGTCAATGCAGTTCTTAGTTCTTAAAACTAAAGATTCTCCGCGTATCAGTATAAGAATATAGCTATGTTGCATGGTACTGGAATGGTTTACGCAAAATCACTCAGTTCAGTTTGCAGTTTCGAAGTTCGAAGAAATTTTTCTTTCATGATCCAGGTTTGTGATATTTTTTCTTTGTTGATATCTAAAATGAATTTGGGATTAGTTAGACATATGATGAAAACTTGCACATTGTGTATATGAGGAAGTCCAAACTGGGGATCCCCGCCTGTGCTATGGGTCTCGAGAGGGATCAAATGGCGGCAGCGGTGAAACATGTTTGGGTATTCGATTACGTTGAAGCAATATATTGATTGAATGATGTGTAAAGTTCGTGCGTGCGACGTGTTACATTTTATGAACAATATTTACAGTGTTACAAAATCAAAGCCTCGTGTCCAAACTAAATATAATCGCGATCTTAACAAATTCCTTGAGATATACAGCGAATCTTATTGCGGAATTTTTCCATGATGATAAATATACACAATTCCGAAGAATAAACACAAAATGCAAGTTGTATGGAAAGAATGAGAAAAGTACAAATTGTCATCAAAAATGATCCAACATTTGGTTTTGCTTTGATTGTGACAGCACCAGGCGGGCCAGATTAAAGTACTCAAAGTGGCGTATTTGGCCCGCGGGCGCCGTAGTTTGACCATGCCATGTTTACGTTTTATTACGACCACAAATAAGTCTTTTCGCAAGCTTTAATCGTTATGATTAAACTTACTTTCAGTAATGCAGCTCCATATGTCACAAACGCAGCTCAGTTATGTTAAAAGTCAGTGATATTTCTCTTTTCTTTCATTATTTCTGAAACGAAATAAATAGGTAGTTTCAAAATTTTTATTAAATTAACTTGTGACAACCCTGAAAATGGGATATTTCCACAAATTCCCCCATCTCACAGGTATTCTTTTGCGATTAGTTTTCACTCCTGGACTGTGGGTCTAGTGCGGCAATTCGTTATGTGTTAAAAGCACATAACTTGTAACTCCATTTCTGACTGAAATGGGGGAGTTATTAAACATGCTATAAACTTTATTTTAGGAGTACCGAGAGAGACATTAAAAAGCTATTTTAGACATATATAGTAGAAAACTATCTAATTATGGTGTGCCAACGGAACACATTACGCTCAACCAACTATATCACAGTCACTGAAGCAGCCAGTAGTCCATTATAAAAATACTGCCAGCCTGCACTCATTTTTTTCCCGAATTCTAATTTACAAGCCAATCAATATACTATTATAAATTTCACTCATTGCCATTTTGTCGGAAGCTTATGGATATTTTCAAAAGAGACACCTTGAAATGGGAACTCAAATTTGATGAATTTTACGAGATCGCAAAATTTCCGATTAGTAGAGATTTTAGAGCAGTAGTTCTTTCATTTTGCCGCAACTCCTAAAACATTCCAAAATGAATATCATCCCAGAATGGCGTAATCGCGGCGATTACTTGTGTAATACGGCAGTCGGCAATACTCGAACCACTCTTAAAATTCATTGTGGCGTCCATGGAATCACTTATTCAAATGTTGAAATCCGGAGATACATTTCTGATTTCGATGTAAATTAGTGAATTAGATTTATTGTAGTAAAATGGAGCATACTCGTGCAAATATGTTCGTGATAAGTGATCACGTGTTTCTTCAATCTCGCAATCTGCTGCAATCTTGATAGGCCTAAAATATAATAGAAACGTAGTGTAACAATTTAGTGGTGTAAAAAGGTGAAAAATTCGCAAGGAATTCAGTGCTATAAATATAAAGCAATATCCTAAGCAATCAAGGTGAAAACATCGTACTAGCTTTTAAATACAATCGTAAAAACTATTGAATAACATACAATATAGTCTGTTGTAACACACTGGCAACTAAATCATACGTTACATACGCATACATTAACGCATTCGCGAAAGTAAAACTTTTGCATTACAATGAAGTTCTGATACGTTTTTTATCTTTCAATAAAATGAAAAAACAAACCTGTCCGTTTATTGAGGTGACCACATTACCATCGAGCTGTGGCAATATCGAACATCAAACGTAAAATTTCGACCACCTCTTTATAGCTGTAATTAAACTATAATGTTTATGGGTTATTAATACTATTTACCAACGTTCAAATGGTGCCGAAACACTCGATATAAAATCTTAGATTAGACAAATTTATAAGCTATCCCAGTATAGCACAAAATCGCTTACACATAAGAGTTTAAGAATTTCTTCCGGATTTGAAACGATATAAATATAAATACCTTTCATTTGCTGTTAAATGTTTCAACATGGAATGTAATGAGTTTTTTCACATGTTGGAGAGACTCCGCCTGAAATATAAGGTGGCGAAATCGTAAAAGAGCACGAAACGAACTCAATTCATAAACTGCGGCAGCGGTAAATTTTTATTTTTGGTCGATAAGCTCTGGTAACAAAAGTGCTCAATAATAATGAATACTGAACATATTGAATTTTGTTCGAATTAAATTCAATATTCATCCTCAAGCGTCATGAAAAACCCGGTCAAAATCTTTTTGACACGCTGTTATCTTGAACTTTATTAACCGTATAAAATTTAAGTTACCTCGTTAATCCTTCTTGGCATCCTGAATGAAAAACATGCATTTCAATAGTATTGAATAATCTCTGGTTTGTGTTCGTCGCATCTTTTGTTTTCGTTTAACATCTTCAGACTCCATTTTCAGTTTGTAGTAGTAATTAAAAGTTAAAAGAGTAATCTAGGTATAATTTTAGTCTATAGTATAATAATATAGCTGTAATATAAAACGTGATATTTTGCGAAATGGAGCCAAGTGCGAGAATATAACAAGACAGATTACAATCATTAGAAAAAAAATTAATAAACCTTTATTACCTGACGATCGCGGCAATTTGGAAAAGACCGACGAGCAAGAAGTGCCCGCATAAGAATCGAGATTTAATCGCATTTGGATTGAACTTGATATCATAATTCTTGGTTGTATTACAAATTTCTGTCAACCAAATGTCGTAAACTAATTTCATGATTGTAAAAATTCAAATAATCACCTTATTACTTCATTATCGCCTCCGTTCGCATATTCTTTCGTAGTCTGATTCAGAAAATGAACAGTAAAAATGTAAGAATTTGCTGTCAGAATTCGCTCAAAAGTTTTAGTAAAGGCCTGCTTAGTTCAATTCAACTACATTAGTATCATTAGTATAACTGTAAAAAGCTAACATATAGCTGCGAAATACAACCTTTCAAGTATATAGAAGAGTAAGTGATGTAGACAATTAGCGAATAAGTCGACGAAATAAGACGACAAAAAAAAGAAAACACACAATTAAGATTTTGCAAAAAACGTGATACCAATTAATGATCGCCGTTGAAATGACAAATATATATTACAGTTAAATATGTTGCCTTTGGAATAGTAAAAACAAATTCTTTCTTTAAGGTTTATATTCAGCACATATAAAGTCATCGATTCCACAGTCTCAACTAAGTTCCCATTTTCTGTTGCTATCCAGTAGTTTCCGATATCAACATTAAGTTTGTTCACTCCAGTAAGTGCAAGGTACGAAAGCTGCGGCAGGGTGATTCGAATAAGCAGAAACGTAAAAAAAACGATAAATTTACAATTGAATCCCTATTCTATACTAAATTTACTTTTAACTGCATTGGTTATATTAACTGTAAAAACTGAAGATATAAATTAAACGTAGTGTAACAATTTAGTGGTGTAAAAGGGTGAAAAATCCGTGAGAATTATACGGTTACCTTATTAATCCGTGATCGACACCTTGGTTTGTGTTTATCACATCTGCTATTTTCGTTCCGATTTAAAAAATTCAGAACTCATCACCGCATTTCCAATTTGTAGTAATTTAAATTAGCAGTAATTTGATCTATTTTTAGTTTAGTATAGCTGTAATAGATGTAAAGAACTTAAAATGTTGTTAGGGAAATCAACGTGATGGGATATGAAAGGATGAGCGACACTCAGATGCAGGCAACTCATTTAAAGAGCCAAATCAGAATAAATAATGAATTAACCGTTTTTACCTGACGATGACGGCTTGTATCCAGTGGATTTTTTTGGCACAGATCAAAAAAGGGATGAGCCTGTAAAATACGTCAACATTTAATAAGTGTGGAATTTGAAAATTATACTTAATACATGATATCACGAAATCAAGTATTTTATACTCTATTATAGTAGGCAGGAACGCATTAATCAGTGGTAATTTAATTGTTAATTTTGATTGTAAAAGTAATCACTTACCTTATTACTTCTTGATACACTCGCTTCGCCTACGCCTTCGTAGAGTCATAAATTCAGAAAATGAACAACAATTATCAGAACTTGCAATCCAATTCAAATATATCAAAGGCCTAGTTTTAGTTTTAACTACATTAGTGTAACTGTAAAGAAAATAGAAATTGGATGTAACGAAATTAAACACCGAGATAAATATGATGATATGAATCATCGAAAAAAGCAGTGCGTGGCAAAAGATGGGAATATAATAATGAAACAAACAGTCTGCATAAGAAAAATGACGAAATATTACTGTCAAATATCTTCAAAATGGCCGAACATTCCCGAATAACCGCTTCTTCGGCAAGGTTTTTATTCAACACATATATGTAGTCATCAATCTCAACCTAATTCCATAGTCTCAACTTATTTTAAAGTTCGCATCACCTGTTCCACTCCAGCAGTTGCCGATATCAACATTTGAAGATTGTTTACATCTGTTAATAGTTTGGATAAATGCGGTTGAAAATACAGTACGATGAATACACAACAACACGCTAAAATAGGTTGGTTAAAACAAGCAGAAAAGTAAAAAAACCTAAATTCAAATATACTTACAATTCTCATTTGTTTGATATCCTCTATTTTATTACGCCACTCATTTCCAATTGGATCCACGACTCTACGACTAAGTTTACCTTAACTGTATTCATTATTTGGAACTGTAAAGACTGAATATGATTATAAAGTAATGCAAACGATAACGACACAATGATGCACGTCAAGTCGTGAAAGGCGGACAAAATGATAGAGGTATTACTGAAACTACACGATTTAGGTAACATACAATCCGATTTAGGTAAAAATCCGTTATAGCATAAAAACAACTTTATCAGTAAATCTAAAATCTATTTGAAGCATTTGAATGTACTTACGATGCTCACTTGTTCTAACAAGAACATTTCCTTGTTCTCGATCGCCTCCATTTGTTTACGCCGTCGTCTCTGGTTCAATAATTACACACCAAGAATCATTTAGTACTGTGCTATGGCCTAACTGAAGTAAAAGGTCTCTAGTAATCATTGCATCTTCCGATTTAGATCCACTCCGTCGTGAATCAATAATGGTAGGCCTAAGTTTAGTTTAGCTGCGTTAGTATGGCTATAAAAAAATAAATAAAATGACTGCAAGATAATACAAAAGTTAGAATATAAGAAAATTAGCGACAAACGATTCCCATAAATCATGACAAAATAAAGTTAAAATTATCAAATATAAAAACAATGCTCACCCGACAGCGTCAAATTTGAAAAGACCGCCTTGGCGCAGACAAATACTGACGTGGCAAGAAAAAAGCTTGATTATAATAAAGAAACAAAAAGCGGAAATGAAGATGCTTTTTCATTGGTTATTAGGGATCACGTGACTAGTAAAGTCTGCCACACTACTGTGTTCTCCGCAAACTGGTGATTTTTGAAGCTTTCGCTTAATTTGTCACAACTCGAGTCTGCGAGTAAGTTACCCGCAATCTATCCGGGATAAACTTAATATCCGGAAGACACTCAAAATGACCGTGAGTTAGAGGAACTAATGTCCAAGGCTTTTGCTAGGATTCAAGATCAAATCGAAATACCTATCACTCGTTGTGACACAAATATATGCAAATTGTGCAGATTCCTCAAATGTGAAGCGCATAGTGGATGCGCTGCTCAGTAGGTCTCACCCGAGGCTTTAAGTGAACACGGTGGAAGCGCCTATGGGAATAGCGCCCAACTATACTGATGGAAGCTATAGATGAGGGTCACCCTTTTATATATATGTCAGATGCATATTTAGGCGTCTTAAACCAGAACCAAACTTGACCTTCATCAATTTAATTTCCAAAAATTATTTGAAACCCCAAAAATACTCGAATAATCTGAGTATTCTCGAAATGACTGAAATTGCCCAAGACATTCATAAACCTTCCAGAGATAAAGCGCGAGAAATTTTCATATGGCCTTCATTCATTTTATAATCAATTCAACGCACATTAAATCTTTATATGAATATATTCATTTTAAATGTAGGAATTGCTATTCGCCGAGAACAAGCCATGGATGATCGGAGACGAGACTTAGTCACGTTACTCGGTTTAGAATCACAATTATGACAGAATTGACTTTTTTCGTCAGTTTTCCCTGATCTATATGAATTTATTTTTCAACTATGACATTGGCGACCAACGAAAGTAATCCTGACAGCGAAATATTTTGAGTAGTCTTCGTGCACCCTACGAAATCCTGCGTCACAAACACTCAAATGTGGAACGACCGAAGAAATTTATAGTAAATAATTGAGTTTTTGATTCATAAAAAGCGCATACTCTTTCAGGTAATAGTAGAATTATGTGGATTCTGTCCAAAGTCCAAATATCTCACATTTACAACGCAAGTATGTAATTTGGCGGCCATTGTGAACGAACTTTGATCTGTGCAATATCTGGCGTACAGACCTGTCCCGAAATTTTTGTAGATAAACAAGGGTGTAACGTTCATTCCATGTCTGAGCGACGTTATTGTACACAGTTGCTCATTCGACTAAGGTCCCAATATCATGTTTTCTGCGCAACTTCAACACGTTTGATAAACGTGAGCGCATGCTAAACTATATTTGCGCATCATTGTTACAAATTAACAGATTACTGTAATTCATGGTCGCGGTTTTACAGTAATACTTCAAATTGCTGTATATATGTACCGGTACTATACTTCAAATACTATTTTTGTTCGGCCTTTGGACGTAATCGCTGCCGTACTTGCAACAATGAATGCTTCAAATTGTAAACGAGCCGAAAATTCTTCTTGGGCAGTTTATGTTTTTGTGGTATTCGCTATTTTCTCTTCGCTTTCAGGTGTTGTGGGTTGGGCAATATGTTTGATAGCGTGCTGTGGAATATTATATTGGCACAAATATTGGTCAAAATACGGTAAAATTCCTTTGGTGGCATGTAAAAAGAACACCAAACTCGATAAGTTTTTGGAAAGACATATCTCAACATTTAGACACCCGTACATGCCGTTGTATTGGTGTCCTGGGGCAAGAGCAATAACGATCATACGTTACTTCGTTCCTTGTGTTGGACACCTGGAATTAAAGAGAGAAATACTTCATGCCGACGACGGTGGGATATTTGGTGTTGACTGGTGTCACAATAAATCAAGTTCTCAATATTCGGAACCAAGTACGAGGCCGACAATAATAATTGTTCCGGGTTTATCATCAACGCCTGAATCCGGATATATTAAATCAATGACTCTTTGCTTAGTTGAAAAGGGATTCCGAGTTGTCGTCTTAATTTACAGAGGACTTGGAAACTTGAAACTAAAAGTAAGTTGTGATTTTCTGTTTAGAGATTTAGTCTTACATTGTTAAAATTTATAACCGAAAATTTCCGAAATTGCTATCACTAATCGGCCGTGATAAAATAGCATGCAAAAAATGAATATGACAGCATTAAATTTCTGTTAAGCCGAGTAATTCGTTGATAGAAAAGCAAAATCAACAGTATGTGTGTTTGCTATACAATATCTATCAAGCTATTTATCTATTTATCTCCCTGCTGAATAAATATGTCTGCGACTTCTGCCATACCACGTCCGTCGTTAACGTACCCGTTTGCCCTTTGAATGGCGTCAAAGCCGTCAGTACCATAAGCACGTGATTACTTAGTTCAAAGATCAGTGCCCTGCACTGTTTTAGCGCATGATTATGTAACCATCCATCATTAACGAAATAAATTATAAATTTCAAAATACACTTCCTAATTCACTTTTCTTGTACAGTATTTGCGTTTAAAATTCGTTAACTTTCAGACACCAAAGACACATTGCGCAACACATACGTCTGACTTGGCAACACTTGTCGATGTAGTTCATGAACGTTTCCCAAATGCTAAACTATATTGCATCGGCGCCTCACTTGGAGCATTGATAGTAGGACGATACATGAGTGAGCGGGGTGATGACGTCAGAATTGATGCAGGGCTGCTATTTGCATGCTCATTCCATCCTCCCATTTGTATGGAAGAGTTTGAGCTATGGAGTAATAAGTTACTTCTAAACTTCCAAGTCACTCAAGGTTTGAAGGAAAACTATCGACGTCATAGTCACGTTTTTGAGTCAGTCGTGGACCATGAAAAGGTGGAAAAATCCGCATTCCTCCGAGACTTTGACACTCATTTTACTGCTCCAGTTTTTGGATACAAAACTACTGAAGACTACTTCAATGATTCAATTTTTTGTGGAGATAAAATGGAAAACGTAAAACGACCTTTACTTTGCGTCAATTCCAATGATGACCCATTCTCACCAGAACGAGGTAACAGGTGTATTTATATTTCAAACTAGAACGAATTTTGGATTGCGTGTGCCCTAGGTGGGCTTGTGAAGCCCTATAGCGTTTATGGGGGTTGCAATTGTCAAAAAACAAAACTTTATGTGCATATAATATAATATGAGCGATTTTAGATTGCTCGACAAAACTGTCATAATTTATATTACTAAAATCGGTACTCCCGTAGTATTAGTACCAGGTTAGCGTTAAGCCATAATTTTATTCCGATTTTCCTTGAGCTTTCCGGTTGAACTGAGAATATTTTAGTTCTATTACAAGTTCGGAGACTGTCTGTGTTAGCCAGGTGAATATACATACCCCTTTCCGTAGGGTTCTCTTTAAACGACTTGATGTCTTGAAGTAGGCGAACAAAATTATTTACCTCTATATTGGTACTCACACTTCTGGAGCGCCCTAAAATCTTCATAGTCTGGTTTTCAGTCATTTTGTTTACGCCAGGTAACTTGACTTTGTTCATTTTGCGCTTTTCAGGTTTACCAAAGATGGAAGTTACTCAAACGGAGAACGTCGCTCTTGTGATGACTTATGGCGGAGGACATGTCAGTCACCTTGACGGGTGGAATCCATTTTCAAAGAGTTATTTCGAGAAAATAATGGTAGAATATTTTGATGCAATGATTCAGGGAAAATATTAGATTTGCAGAAAACGTACGAAATCCTTTCGTAAAATATGTTTCTTTATTAGCTGTTTCTTTTTATTTTTCTCATTTTCATAGCTATTTCCACAGTTATTATATATTATTTGCTTCTAATGTTTTTCAATGGAAATAAACGTAATATCGTGGAAAGGGGTATGGATATGACATCATAGTGAAAAGGTACTTATGGTATAGACAAGAAGTTTCCAACACGCGGCCGCGAGGCAATTTTTTTCGGCCCGCGTCATGGTTGAGATTTTTCTATGAAAAACTCAAATGGTAACATGTCAACTATGACTAACTTTTATCGTGTATATATCGTATAACATCAAGAGTCTGGTCCGACAAACTGTAAAAGGTGAAACAAAAATTTCCCCCCATTATTCCACTTTACCAAGTTCATATTTTGTTCTATTTTAATAATTAAACTGTAAACGCATTTTCATTGAGACAAAATGAACGAGTTTCGGTCGGATCATTGTGGCCGAAGAAAGGTGTGCAAAGATAATTGGACACTCGCGTCGCATAGTTGCGTATTTGGTAGTACTTATATTCGCGAGCAGTTTTTTTCAACTATGAAAGTTAGCAAGTCAGCCCTCCGCACACGACTAACGGACGAGCATTTGCATGCTGTCTTAGGACTAGCAAACCAAGGCCTATCACCGCTACAAAACGGTGACAAATATCCAGCAAAAGTAAATGAATATATTTCATGTCTTTGGTGTAAGATTCGAGTGTAATTTCAACAAATACATTCAGATTTCTTTAATTATTTTTTGTGTATCAATTCTGTACCTAATTTCTTGGTTTGCGACTCGCGTCGCCAATAAAGTTCAAAAAGTGGCTCATGACATATTTTGAGTTGGAGACCTCTGGTATAGACAGAATCAAGGATTTGCCTGTTCTAAATGAACACCATATCTTTGGCTCATTGGATTTTGTTATAGCGTATTTAGAGACGTCGTCCTATAAACACTGCCTATGTGTGCTCGAGGTGTATTCAGTTCAAACTGTTTACTGCTTTTAAAGATTAATTCAGGCATGTTTGGGACTCTGATCTCTATCTAGAACCCGACTCTATTTTGATGTTGTTTTATTGATCAGATAAATAAGAGTAATTTTAGTAACATGATCAAAGTAGATGTATTTCATGTTTATCATACAGATATGAAAGAAAAGATAAATGTAACCAATCGTTCAGTCACTTTACCTACAGAGTATGTTGATTTGATTATGTAAGATAAGCACACTATTAGTCAGTTATTAGAAACATGATCACACGCGATAACTGTTTATCATTTCGGGGCTATTGATAAGCTGAACAACCATTTAAAATCACGATTATTATCGACAATAAGAATATAAAAGCACTAATACCAAAGAAATTTACATTATTGTATTACGAACACAAGACAACATTAACAACTACAAAATGATTTCCTACCGTCATCCTTACCAAGCTCTATGGAATGCTCAATTAACGCCATTCGTTCGTTATAATTACGCTGGCATTGCAGATTTGGAAGAAATTACAACAAGAAAAAGAAAGTTTTCATCAGACGAAGGATCAGATCTCGTGAAATCCAAATATGTGAATCCGAGGACTGAAGTTGCCAAAATTTGTGAAGTTCCAAAGCAGTCAAAGCCAGTCGTTAAGGTGGACACTGACAAAAGAAATAAGAAAATTACCTCATTTACCATAGACTCAATACTTGGACACTCGACCGGGGAAAGCCCAAGAAAAAAGAGAAAACTTCAACTTCCAACAAATCCAACAAATAGAAAAGATGATTCAATTGATTCGGGTTTTTCGTCATCTGGAGAAAATGAAGAATCGGTTGTTGTTAGTACAAATGACGACAGCGGAATTTGTATAAAAGATTCCAATGAGCAACAAAAACTACCAGACAATTCTCAGTCTGCTCAACCACAGTTGTACCGACCCAAAATAGAAAACATACGACAGGCTTCGGAAAGGTTCAATCACATGTATATGCCTATCAATGGTGTACATTATTTTTATCAAGGCTTCAACAGATTTGGGCAACAAAACTCGATGCCTAAACATCAACATGCTATCTCACATGCACCGATTCAAGCAATAGCTTCCGTTGACCAAGAAATCCAGCTAATATCAACAACTTCCAGATCTCAAAAAACAGAAACGTCTAAAAGGACAAGAACTACATTTACTCAAAAACAATTGGAACGTTTGGAAATTGAGTTCAGCAATCATCAATACATGGTTGGAATTGAAAGACGAACACTTGCTAAAAAACTCAGACTGACAGATGCGCAAGTTAAAGTTTGGTTTCAAAATAGAAGAATCAGGTATAGGAATGAGAAGAAGCGCGAACCCGAAGAAGAAACCAAAAAACTCGATATCCTCAAACGTGAAGCGTTTGGAGAATCTTAAGATATATCTCTCTGTAGTATCCATTCAAGTTCCAAGATTTTATTGTTTTTTTAAATCGTTTGTACAGTTATTTTTGCCTGAAAGTTTCATTAAATAAAATTGTTGAGTATGAGTAATATTTAAAAAAATATCTGCTTTAATTTAATCATCACCGTACTGGTATTCATCGCTTGCTGGTATATTGCCTAAGTCTTTTTGTACTTTTGTATGCTGACCGACATTGGCGTGGTTTTGAATTTAGATCGTCACACACGCACACAGTGATCGAGTTCCAGCTGCATAATGTATACTAATTCCGCTGTATACGAATTTTCAGGCGGTTCTGTTACAAAAATTCATGTGATGCTAACCGGTTCGCTGATCTCTTAAAATTACATGAGAAGGTTCTATAGAACCGGTGCGAACCGGCTGAATCCCACCACTGGATAGCGGTCACATACACTTCACACATGTTATGTGCCTACGGTGAAATACACCAAACCCGTCGGTTGCTATGAAACGAAAACACCGTTCACACTAGCACGAACGAAGACACACAAAAATGATTTGCTACGACGAGTCGGATCATGCCCGCGGGTCTAGTGTTGCCAACCCAATGGATGACAGATACAAAATTGATAGTCAAAATCAACTACTAATTTAATACATTAGGTACGCAAATCATTTGATATAATTTTTATATTATCCGTCATAACCGACATTTAAGAGAATTTATTTTTGCCGAAACCGGTTTACGTAATTCAGTCGAACCAGTCTCGATATAGCGCCAGTATTTGTGTACTATGATGTAAAATCTCATTTCTGCAATTGATGGACAGTTCCTGCCTGAGAATTGAATATGATGAATTGACATTGAAATTGTGGGAGCGAAACAGGTGAAATATGATTTGATCATAGTTACAATAACCCTATTCCAATGATCTCACCAAATCACATCGCTGCAGAATAAATTTTATTATGAATCTTTGAATACTTTCGCTGTTTCAATCCTCTATTAGATAACATTTTGTCTAAATATCATTATATAATACTAAACTAAATGGAATGGTTTTGTGTATTTCGTAGGCCTTTTTCTATTTAGCATGAACAACAAGTCTTGGTTTGCTC
Organism: Styela clava; assembly: GCF_013122585.1. NCBI lineage: Eukaryota > Metazoa > Chordata > Ascidiacea > Stolidobranchia > Styelidae > Styela > Styela clava. The sequence continues at coordinate 6,140,022 of NW_024102832.1, read as the reverse complement.
TGATTTTATTTTAAAAATTTTAAATCACCGCCATCTTGTTTCCATTTGTTCGACAAAAGTCGGTGTGAATTCAACAATTTTTTTTCACTGGAGCGCTATTTTTGCAATACAATTTTGACTTTTAAATATTTTCTTCCAAGTGGGCTATTGATGAAACAAGTTTCTTATTGTGTGTGACAACTCGGCGAACTGACTGGGTGGTGGATTCTATGTTTGTGTGCCTGGAAGACCCATCACAATATATTTTTGTAAGTATCCCAATGAGAAAGTCACACACAATCAATTATCTTCCATGTATTCGAGATTCGACTCAAAAAAGTATTCGATTCTAAAATCAGCTGGTATTCGAAAACGCCCAGCCCTAGTTACGACACGCGTGTACATATATATATATACCTCATTACAACATGTATGAACAACATTCGGATGCAGTGACTTATCCAAATGTATTTGGATTCTTTGACTGATTGTTTTAAAATTAGCGTAATGAGTTATACGTATTTGTCGTAATTAAAGAAACTGTTACGGCTGTTCTGTGTTGATCATCGTCAGCTGACTGATGTCTCTAAACATAGATACATGATAATATGATCAAAGCATATATATATATATATTATAGTAGTTTTGTTACATGAATAACTTATTAACTTATTATTATTATTAATCAGGCAATAACAACGTGATAATACGTAGTATTGATAATTTTCAAACTTATACAACAAAGTCAAATTCTATTCCATCATCAATTATCTGCGTATAGATTGAGTAATCATATTAGATAAGATAATCAGTTACTAATAACAACATGATCACACGTAGCGGGCATTGATAAGATTCACAATTAAAGCTCAAATTTTGTCCGGTATCGTGAAAAAAAATATATATAGATGACTAACAAAAACGAATTAAATATATATTATTCTTTTTGAAAACCAGACAAGTTTGAGGATTGTGAAATGATTTCCTATCGCCACCCTTACCAATGTATTTCAAACGCACGGTGGACGCCATTGGTTCGTTTTAATTACGCCGGGGATGAAGATTTGGAAGATATTCGTACAAGAAAAAGAAAGTTTTTATCCGATGGACAGGTTACAGAAAGTAAAGTCACAAATGCAGAAACACACGACACCCAGATCTGCAACTTAAAATACTCCGAGGTAACCACGCACACCAAACTTGATCAGAAGAAGAAAATTACTCTCTTTACGATAGACGCCATTTTGGGACATTCGACGGAAAGCCCAAGTAAAAAGAGAAAACTTATTCAATTTTCGAAGCCAGAAAAAAAGAAAGATAATTCATTCGATTCTGGTATTTCATCATCAGAAGAAAACGAGGATTCAATATTTTCAAATACAAACGCAAACGACAGCGGAATTTGCACCAACAATTACGAAAAACCACAACACCAGAGAGGTGAAACTAAGACTGTCGTTCCAGATCAACCTAAAACAATGAACAATCAAGAAATGCTTCCCTCGGAAAGCTACAGTCATATATATAAGCGTGTCAATACCTATTTCTATTTTGTATCGAACCATCTTGAACAACAAATTTGGATGCCTCACCAGCAAGCAATTCCAAAGGCCCCGATTGAGCCAATAGCCTTTGTTGGCCAAGGTTGTTCCTTGCCAAATAATCACAATTTGTTAACTCCTCGACTTCAAAAGTCAGGTCAGACAAAAAGAACAAGAGCAGTTTTTACTCCAACGCAAACAGAACATTTGGAAAATATGTTCAACAATCAACAATACATCGTTGGAATTGAAAGACGAGAACTTGCTGAAAAGCTTAGACTCACAGATGCACAAGTAAAAGTTTGGTTTCAAAACAGAAGAATCAAATACAGGAATGAGAAAAAGCGAAGACCCGACATAGACACAAACAAACTCAGCATTCTTAAACGTCAAGCAATCGGTGATTTTTGAGATGCTGGGTAATATATTATACCTTCATGTTCCATTTTTGAATTTGTTTGTACAAATCTTATAATTTAATTCATTTTTTATTTAATATTTCGGGTTATTTACGCGTTGTTTCTGTTTTGTGCGTTCTACTAGATTTCCATACTTTTTACTATGGCTCAGGTCAGAACCTATGGCGGTAGGCGTTACCCTGTTGGGAAAGGCTGGAAGAAACGATAGGGCATGTTGTGCCAATGAATGTAATAAAAAGTTTACCCTTTCCATAAATACAATGGCGAATGATCATGCTCTCCGCCATCATTTATTTCGAGGTAATTTTTTTTATTCAGTTCTTTGATCCTTGCTCTCGTGTATTATAATCTGCAGTATGGCTTATATTTCCGCGTAGGATGCTGGATTGTGGAGAGCAAAACGTGCCGTTATGTTTCCATTCTTTGTGGGAATTTCGTTAAAGTGCATGGAGAAATTATAGAATGCCCGCAAATAAGCCTTTGGTTAGAAGAATCGTAGAGAGTAAAACGTTAGAATGTTTTCTTATAAAACGACTCATTTCAGCGGTAATAGGCTTCTTAGTTGGATATGGTAAGAAATGCACCGTAGTCTATTTAATGTCTAAATGTCGCTACTGGATAACTCATTGCTAACGTTAACTTAGTCAAACGAGTACGCCGATTTTAATTCTAGTTGAAGTGGATATCAAACTAGATAATTTACTAATACGCCTTCCAAATCGTGTTTCTATTTCAAAAGTTCCGCTGCTTTGGTGAATAAGACTGAAATTTTCTTTACCCTGTCGGTAGGCTACGGCATTTGGGCAAGATATCAATAAAATATTTATTCTTCAGCATATTATGCGATGTCTTTTTCGCGTGCTTTCCGACCGGAAGAACAAGAATATGCAGATATGGTAAAATGGGGAGTTTTGCTGGCATCAACGATCGGCTGTTTTGTGTCTCCACAATGTTGTTGCATCGCAGCATTATGTGTGCCAACGATGTCTGCTAAAACTGGAAGAAACTTCATCCAAGCAATATTATTAGCCTGGATTTTGGCAGGTAAGTTCGGTAAATACTGATTATGGTTTTAGATTTTTAGAAGAAATGATATTGGATCGCAGACGACATTTTTTATAAAAGGCATTCTAGGTTCAATTTTATGCCGAGATTGAGGCTCGGTATGACATCACAAACCCCGCCTTTGGCACTCATTGTTTAAAAATAGAATTAATATGAACGCACAATAGTTAGTAGTGTTGATTGACGTCCATGGAAACTAGCACACCATCCTCTCTTCCCGTTATTCGGGGGAAAATAGTTAATTGATTTTCTCATATAAATTATTTTATATTATACTCAAAACAGGTCCCATAACAAATATCATGTATCATGCAACTGAAGCAATTCGGTGCATATCTTGCGTGACGGAACTGCAGGAAAACCAAAGTGAATTGATGGTAGATCTCATGAAAGCACCAATTGTTCACGGATTGGGTTTGATTGTGGTATATTTAAATTTTGCTTCTCTCAATACTTTTTGTTAATTTGCTTTTATTTACATATAAAAAACTTGTTTAAAATATAAATTTCGCGATACGCGCTGTGCTCATTGGAAAATTGAAACGTTATCATCCACACAGAAATAAAACTAAAGGGCAGTTAATTTGTCCCTTCATCTTTAACGATATTTTAGATTGTGTATATTACAGAAATTTCGTCTGGGCTGGGCGAGAATTGTTGATTAGGGTAATGATAAGAATTATTGATAAGTAAAATTTGTATCGCTTTGCAGTGGCGCGTAATCAGTAAACCTCACACATTAAGGCGTTATCGTTAAATTGATCAATTTATTCACAAAAATTTTTCGTCTCCAAACAAGGATGAATCAGATTCCCTGGATGATTCACAATATGAACTTGAAGACAATTTAGAAATGTTACAATCAGAATTACTCATTAGCGCTTTCGGGAAAGCCAAAGCAAAAGAAATGATGATAGAAGAGAAGGAAGCTGCAGAGAAAAAAAAGGAAAGCGCAGAAGAAGAAACGAGAAAACGAATAAAAAGAAAAGCAAAAGTAGCGAGGCAAGGAAGAACTCTAGCAAAAAAACCTAAATCAAAGAGGAATAAAAGAAATGCTGAAAATATGAGAACAAATAGGCTAGGACGCTATGGAAAAATTAATTCGAGACGAAATAACCGACTTCATTCATTGTTGAAACGTAATGTTAAAAGAGCAGATGTGTATATAGACGAGGAAGAGTATCTCCCAAATGCACCAGAAGAAGAATTCACCAACGAAACGGAGGCGATCGCTGACAAAGGAGTTGAATTAGCGGAAAATATGAAAAAAGAGGGTCTCCGGGTTTGCAATGGTATGGAAATTATAATTTTACTTTGGCGCTTAATCATAAGTTAGACGGATTTCAACTACAAATGGTGCCTCACTGTTATATTTAAATATAATTACCTGTTCCATGTGTTTAATTAATAATCAATAAAACAAGATGTGGTGCCACTTTGGTATGCGGCGTGAAAGTCATAAAACTACTCTGGTACGTGATCCGAATTGCATAAAGACATTCTGATAAAAATCAGAATGTACAGTCATTCTGATAAAGTTCCCAACCCTGTCAGCGTTAGGCCGCTGAGATCGCTCACAGTGGCACCCAAGATGTCTTGGTCGGCCTAACAAAAATTGGGATCACTGACTTATTGGGGGTGAACATCCCTCAAAAATTCCGACACCTCACCTAATTTTGAGCTGTGGCAACACACATTAATTTTTAACACAAATAAAGTTGTATTTAGATATCCAAAAAATGGATTATTCCCCCCCTAAAGTGACATTTTGGGAACATACTTATGAGCACATTTACTTTATTTTCAGTACAATAAGTTCTTAGTGCCCATATTCCTCTCTATCTTTTCCAGAAATTTTTGATAAAGCATACAACGGATGCTGCGAATTAGCAGATACAGCGTGGGCAACATGCATGGGTATCATCTTAGTTCCCATTTATTCGCATGTCATTTGTCAAATCGTCTATTGGGTCGGAGAGGCAAAATGCAATAAGAATATACGAGGTAGTCAAAAAGAATTGTTTGTAATTGGACTAATTTTTAAAGTTACCGGAACCCAGTGGAATTTTCCCCGAGCATCGATTTTCTTGTTTATTTCCGTAACAATAAGCAATGAGTCAATAACGACGCAACACTTGCAATTAATGCGGCCGCTCATACAGATATCCAAGCAAGGTGGTGACATGACGTGGTTTTGCGTTACAATAGTTAGTTTTCAGATGTATTTCCAAAAATTAGTAAATCGAATAAAGTAATTGTCACTATATCTTCCGAAGAGCATTAATTTACGAAGAATTTTTTTGAGGCCAAGGGTAGGGATAACGTCACTGGTTATAATCTCGAATTCAAATCCCATGCCCACAACCTTATACAGGCTGAAATAAATTAGGCAGGCAACGCCGATCGGAAGATTCTGATCTTTTCAAAAAAGAAGACCCCGTAAGCATCAGTAGCTGATTGTACACGGCCTTGCTCGGGGCGAAATGGCGTCGGATAATAAATTGAAAATTTTGGTTTTCTCAAGTTGTTTTATTTTTAGATAAGAAAGATAAAAAATGTAAGGCTCAACCCGATCTTAACAATGAAGGGGTTAACGATAATTACAGCTTCATTTCATACCAAGTTGAAAACGTTCATAAACAGTTTGACATGAAATTGTTATGGAAGGTTTGATTTGATATATTAATAATGAAATAATTATCTTATTTTCGTGTTTGTTTTAATTTGGTGTTGAGATTATTATAATTGTATGAAAAATACATTAGGTGTATAAATGATCATAGTATACTAGGCCTCTTTTAAGTTCATTATTGACATTTTGGAAGGTATGTTTTAATAGAGCATGAACTCGAGGCCGGGAGACGTCACTAGAAGGCCATTTTTGGCTTTTTCATTCAAAACGAACACTTTTTATTTCGTATTTCTCGGCCGTCTTCGTATTTGCTTCTTGTCTGGAGATTTTTTTCAGCAAACTCGGTGCTATGAGGTCTGCCAAAACGGTTCCACATTGTTCATGTATTTGAACATTGCTCTCTTGTTTGTTCCGAAGAATGTCAATGCGAGCTGAAGTTGCAAGCAAATGTATTTTCTTCAACTGACTCCAATGACCCCTAAAGGTCATATCGTTGCCTACCAGTAATGTACCAAAGTCCGAAAACATCTGTTTATATGATACTCATACATTTATGCATAAATTGTTTTGTTTTTTAAACCAAAATGAAATAAACTCTCACTCTCTCTCTATCTCCAATTACTTTGTTCAGAAACCCTCCCTTGATGAAAGAGCGGCTGTGATGACGATTCAAGAGATTACTCAAGGAGTGAAAGCTGATTATAAGTGGCGTATGATGGTCATGAATATGTGTGTTTCTATTGCAAAAAAAGTCGTGGCAATAACCATTATTCTTGTATTAAAAGCGTAAGTAAGAGACTATATACATTTGCCGTTCCTGAATTTAAACGAAAAACAATTTTTTTTTGTTTCAAGATAATTTATTATTTAGTAAATTTATTACCGATCACTCAAATACCACGAGTTTCTGAAACAATAAAGATTTATTGAGGTTTATTGCGTGCCAATGAAGCGATGAGGTCAATTAAATCAGGAAAATAGCTGATAGATGGTGAAGTTCACATTACTGAAGCCCAAGAAAAAGCCTTGGTCATAAAAAGGCTTTTGTCTACTCTAGGAGTTACGCTGACTGTTAGCGAGTGAGAGCTTACAGCCAGTTTTTTCACTGGAGCGAGTTTTGAATGTTCAAGAACATTCATTATAATATCTGATATGATAAACATTTGGATTGGTGGAAAAATTTCTCCACAGAAACGACAAAATTTCTGGTTGGAAAACATGGAATTTTTGGATGAATGGTCAATAGACTTTTCGGGCAAAGTCATCCATTATACACGGTGGGCGCTATGAAGCAGAAAATTTAAAGGTCCGATGAAATGCGTATAGGTATAGGTGGAATTGGAAGGATATCCCACAAATTAACCTTCAAAACGCTACATAAGCTTAGACTTCTAACTTAAGACACTGCTCTTGAGTGCTCGGATGACATTTTGAGCATCTATGAGTGTAATAAAACATATGCCTTTAAAACCATTGTAAAAGTTATTATTTGTAAAAACAAACAGCTGTTTCACAAATTTTCTGTTTTTTCAGCGACGACCCTGTATATTTAAGTTTATTTATTTACATAAATTTTAATTAGCACTCCGGAAGTATGTGCACCAAGATGGCGCACAACCTGAACCCTAACCTGGTACACATACTATATTCAGGTTGTGCGCCATCTTGGTGCACATACTTCGGGAGCACCTTTTAATTGGGGCTCCCGAAGTATGCGAACCAAGATGGCAGACATCGGAATGTAACATGGTACTAGGTTAGGGTTAGGCCATAATTTTAGGTATGAATACTACGGGAGGCTCTTGGCTAGTCTTCGAACTGATAATAGGACTAAAATAAGGAAAATTGGAAAAAAATTATTGCCTAACCCTAACCTGTTACCCATGTTACGTTCCGATGTCCGCCATCTTGGTTCGCATACTTCGGGAGCACCTTTTAATCAATATAACATTACAGTGCTGCTGGATACAATACTAATTATCTTACTGACTACAACTTCGACAACTTTTATATATCTTCCTATTTCGCATATAAAGACAAAAAACGAAAAAAAGCGGTGAGCATTGTTTATGTGTCCACAATTTAATTTGCGTTCGTCATCAACTTAAATTTTTTTTTATTTTCGAATCTTCTAGAGAAAACGTCATCTTTTGCCGTTAACAAAAATAGAAAGCAAATATGTTTTGAGACCGACAGATTTCAAATTCACTGCGGCAGAAAAGAAATCTATAGTAAGTATCTTAGGGGAAAGAAAAGCCGACAAGACGGTCCAATCACATGGTGAAACATTTCGTATGGCTACCAGGGTAGATGAAAATTTAAACATATACATCATACATGGACGTGAAGGGCGAAGAGTCCAGCAATCCTCCCGCACTCAATTAGCCACGCGAGATTCGAACCCGCGGGGGCAAACAGAGAAAAAAGCTTGTTCCAACTCTTAACACGATTCGCCAACTGTCAGCCTCCATATACCGATGTAATGTACATAAAAGTGATGCGTACTCTCTAAATTTCCATATCCTAATCATATTTTTAGCTATTCAAGATCATCACTCTCATTATACAAGGATTATTTACTACTATTCTATTTGTTTTCGACGAAATTGTATTTTTCATCATGGACCTTATTGCAAGACACGGTAAATCTGATTACCATGTAACTGGACGACACAGACTAGAGGCGAATATTGACGGAAACGGAACTGTGTCTGATTTGTTACGAGTTGTGTTTTCTGGATTCTTGGATAATGATCATAGCATGGAATTAACTGGTTCTAATGAAGGTAACTCAATCCCCAAATGATCAAAAATTCGTTGCTCGAAGCTCAGTTTTTTTTATCTAGTTCAATGCGTATATCAGTGGTTCCTAACCTTTCTTGTTATATTCTTTCCTTTCCTATTTTGGACCTTTTTTTCCTCACTCTCTTAGTCTCTTCACACAAAACTACAATTCACAAGTCGCACTCCCGTACAGTTTATATTATGTGTATAAATAAATATTGCATCATTAATGAGGAATACTAGTCATACATACATAGTACAAAAGTTTAAATCCTCACTGTTTGGGAAACGTTGGCGTATATAAAATGAATAAAAGTAATAAATTACCAGCGACAACCTCAATCTTAACCACTGAAAATTCCTAAGTAATTTTTTTCAGTGGATAAAGATAATTTTCCCCATTAGAACAAGAATTCTGACAACATTATTACAATAAAAAAACGATTCATAGGACCACTCCGTGTCCAACAATTAAGCAGAGTAATGCATTCACTAGAATAGTTGCTTTTGGCCGCTATCTTATTAGGAAACTGAACTGTGACCATTTTTCTGTTTTTTCTTTCGGTACTCCCGTAGTATGTGAACCAAAATGGCGGACACCGGAACGTAGTATGTGTGCCAGGTTAGGCCATATTTTTTCGGTACAAATACTACGGGAGTCACTTAGCTAGTACCCGATCTCATAATATAACTAAAATAAGGAAAATTGGAATAAAATTATGGCCTAACCTGGTACGCATACTACGTTCCGTTGTCTGCCATCTTGTAATTTACAAGTATTTCTCTGTTTCAGAATGTATGCCTCATCCACATAAATTAGAACGGGAAATCGTGACTTGGTCCATCACCGGCTACAGTTTTTTAATCTGTCTTATACTAGTAGAAGGATATTTGCTTCGTATTCGACGCGTTATTTGTGGAATATTTTACCCAAGACGAGAAAAACGTAGAATAATTCATTTATATAACAACCTATTACGACAAAGAAAGCAACATATATTCTCAGTAAGGAAGGCTGTCCTCAAGCTCGCCTTAACCAAAAGACTGAATGTAAGTATTGAACATTTACGAATCTTAGATGAAAAAACAATTAATAACGCTTGTATGTGGAAAGAGTACTGTATTATGCTGCGGACCATCGGCAATGAAGATCCGTACATCAGGCGCAGCGGCTTATGTAGCATGCAGTGACATTTTTTTGAGACAAAAAAAACGGATTCAAGTGCGCCTCATAGTGCGTGAATACAGTAACTGATTTTAAGTTTTTTTTTCTTCTCGGCATAGCTTCTCAAGCCCCGCTTTGAAGCAGTTTATTAACTAAAAATTCACATTTATTTTAGCAAAAATACAGTTTTCTGGAGGCAATTCGGATTCGATACCCGAAAATTGGCAAAATATTATTCATGTTGGGATATGGAAAACTTCGTTGTTTGATATGTGAGACACCTGAAACGTCCAAACATACTTTATGGAGATGCAGTAACGTCAAGTGCAGGATGCTGTATTGTAATATTTGTTGGATAGAAGTCGATGTAAGTCAGGTTACAATTATACGTCAATCGACTGACAAATTTTGCCAAATCTAAATTTCTTACTCTATAGGAAATGTGTTGGGCATGTAACAGTTACAGAGGAGTAGAGAAGGCGTTGCCAAACACAATTGAAGATAATCAAGCCACAGAGGAAATAGAGAAAGACCAGCAGGAAATAGTGACAGAAAATCAAAATTTGCTTCTTAGTGATGAAGAAGACAGTGAAACTTCGCTCTAATAAAACGACGAAAGTAAACTGTTACGTTGAAGGATCTATTTTTTAAAGCATTGGTATGGTTATCAAAAGTCGACCCAAATCGACTATAGATCCATGTTTATATCCCATACAAAGTATAATAAATATGATGAACATTTAGTGGCGTTATGCCAGTCAATTGTCAGAATAAGTGGAAAATCTTGTCCCATTCCACATTCCAGCCATGCCCGAAATGACGATTTATATATAAAAAAAAAAGTTAATTCTATGTCTGCTCTTATTTTGTTGGTTTCATTTTTTCTGTTTTAGGACTACATTCAGCAAGATGTTCACTTGTGACTAATTCGATTCACGAAAAATTAAAATATGTTATACAGTTAGCTCAATACTCTAATATGGTCATTATTATTAAAATACACTGGCCTCGCGTTTTTAATAGTAACTAACTGTATTATTCGGGAATAAAGCAAAAATATGGATGTTTAACACAAGTGAGGGTATATGCCGCCTGAATCAGTGATGACCGATTATTGTGTCTGCTGTAGATGAATACTTTAATAGTCACTAGTTTCAGCACATTCAAAACTTTATTTAATAAATAACATGAAAGAGATACCACTGCAACTGTCTGAATTAGTCCTTCAGAAATATATACTGATATTTGCTAAGAGCAGCACATTTTCGTTAAGCACCATAAAATTAAAAACAAACTAGAAATAAAAAACAACAATTGGAATATAATCTCCCATATAGAAATGAGCAATGTATCATGGACCAATATTTTTTCAAGATGATTCATAAATAACAGGGGTCATTTCTGAATGGGGATGGAGAAAATTGTACTAAAGACAGTGGTCAACTGTGTAAAACATGTTCAAAAGTTTTTGCGATGTATAGAGCGCATAAAATTGCCATACCATTATGAAGCCATTTTCGATATTTATCATCTTTTCTTACAAGCACGACTGGTGAAGGATTCGTTAAGTTCCGAACATTTAACCTGGACAGTTCTCTACTATCTGTTGTTACCTGATACTTGCAGCATGGATCAAATTGCCACGATATACCATATAAAGTTGCACACCCTGTACACATCATGGCTGAGGGAATGCTGAGATATAGTCCAACAGGTATTGAATCTGGTAATAACTGTGGCAATAATAAAGCTGCTAGTCCAGATAGTACTGATGTTTTATGAAGACAGTTCCCGACTCTTATCCATCGATTTGTTTCTTCACCTAATTTTGTCGGTTCAATGACAATGTATTTTACTCCTGCTTCTAAAGCTCCTTCGAGTTCAAGTTCGAAATTATCTGTCGAATTTTCATCAGAATATACTTCACGGATGACCCTAGTCTCCTCTCTTGTACGTACTTCTTCATCCATACTTAATACCGGTAACTTCAATTGTTGTACGGAATTACTTTTTCAGCCTAAAAAATGGCAGAGTGCTAATGGTAATAAAGTGAGTTCTGTTATCGAACAGCTTTTTTTACTTACTCATGTTTTTTACTTTGCCTTATAGTAATAAAGTAGGGTATTCGTTTGGCGGATATAGATTATTGACGTTTAAAAAAATGAATCTTCTTTTCAATATGAGTCAGCTATTACTTTGTCAGTACCATGTAGAAAGGGAAAATTATCTTTTTTTGGAGTTACTTCACAATGAGGAGGATATAATTCATTTGTTTTCACATAATTGCAGGCATAATTCAAAAGCAAAGGTATGTCATGTTTAATACCATGGTAATATAGGCTTCTGTAATAATAAGCGGTGGATAAAAACAATGCTTGGCATGACTCCTTGATTCAGATTATGGGATTGCTTTGGATGGTCAACTCCATGCTGAAAAGTGAGCCACGAACAGACAATATGGAAAAGGCTAGCACCTAGGTCCTGCCGAGATTTCTAGATAACTGTTTAAATAAAATGTTATTGACACCAGCAATTGTATTTTAAGATGGGATCAGTTTGAACTATCGGACCAAAATTACTTTCTCGTGGTGGAGACAGTATTGTTATAAGTTCACTATAAATTTCTAATGATATGAATTAGTCTAATATTATTTCATGTTCTGATGTTTATTATTCAAAAGCAACAATTGTTCAGTTGTGTGCATGCCACTAACAGAAGATAAAGACTTCAAGTACTGTAGTAGTTAAAACTACAGTACCGTATCTAAACTACAGTATAATTACTAGAATGTATTGGGTATGCATGTTTTTCAAATTGAAAAAAGCAAAATGAGTCAAAGCGGCAAAGCATTTTATGTAAAACATACTGAACATGAGAACCATTTTTTTCATGTCCTATGTCAGTATGTAAATTGTGCAGCAGATGGGCGGATTTAGATATATCCAGATATCAGTATATTAAAAATGAATAAACAGAAATAATACAGTGATGAGAATATTTAAATTTGTACCAATATTTACTTAAACAAATTAGATAAAGGTACCAGTATCCCAATCAGCCAATGCAGCAATGACTGTAAAATTTTGCTACTTCGGGAAAATTTGTTTGAAATATGAATACCGGTATTTACACACACTCTTAACGTTTTTATAAACCAGCAAACACCATTTAGACTATGACCAAAAACAGAAAAGAACTTTGGCAAGACTCCGACCCTTTTTGAGAAAAGTTGGGGGAAGGGGTTTACTGGCAGACTGGTCTAATTACACTAAAGTAAAATTGACTAAAAAATACCAACCTGATATTCAACTCCAGGAGAAGGTTGCGGTGCCACTGCAGCCTACAACATCCAACCCATCGGCTAATTGGTCAAAGTATTTACAGGTTCCTTCACCACCTCAGGATCTTCTGACCTCCCTGTTACACAAACGATCTCTTCTGGTTGCGCAACTCGCGCGCGTGAAATAACAAGAGAGGTCATCACAAACGGCCGCATGAAGTCGCCAAATAACGAAATTTTATGTTTGGTGCAAAACTCTTCCCGAGTATTTGTGTTCTCCGTTGTATTTCGAACTGCTTATCCCATAAAAAAATTCATAAAATGAACCGAACCAACTCATGTCATAGTAATGATGGCAGTACGCCAGATTGTCATCATGTACCAAGTAAAATAGTGTATTTGGGTTCAGGGTCACTTTCTGGATTGAACTTTCAGGTTCCTTCTCAAAGTCACAGCAGGTATTGGAATCAGGAACGTTTTATGACATGTAACATCTATGTTAAAATTAAGTGACACATTACGTCGGCTACTTGAATGTTAAAATTCTCATAAATTTAGTTTACCATACGTCTCGGGGTAGCCGGGTCAGTCCCGATTTTGACAAGCTATCCCAGCGTCGGACGGTAAACTGCAGGTCATGCAATATGGCATTTATGAGTATTTTTTGGTGACCGTACATTTGAACCCACGTACATTTGAACACATGTGTATATCCGCAGGTTCAATCTATATACAAGTGCTAAAACCCACGGGTTAGGGTTAGTATGGGTTCAAATATCTGTAGAACAAAAAAAAATTCATAGGTGCAATAGCATGCAGGTGCAATTGTCGTGGGTTCATATGTACGATATGAGAGACTACTATATTTTTATGGTATAACTAATACATGTATTGCCGTTAAGTTAGTCAAAATGCCGAAAATAAAGTGCACGTTTCCCAATGATATAAATATACTTAATATTATTATAGACGAGTTGAATATTATACTGAGCCTCGGAATCGAATTAAGGTGTGTCTGATCCACACTGTCTCGTTTTTTGTTGTTGTTCTGTTTCATATATATATATATGTTGAGCCCAACTAAAGTAGTTTAAAAATACAAATTAATAATCCAGTATAATGAATGGAATCATTAGTCTTAAAGCGTCTAATCTGCAAATAGCAAATCGTGAAGTGTCTCAATTGACTGTATTCTGTATAGTATAAAAATGTTAGGTAATTGAAAAAAACAGAAGCGTCGATTTCTCGGACAAACTAATATGGCCACTCTAGTATATTTAGGATTTCTGAGGAGCACCATCGACTAATTAATATTAAAGTTAAAAAGGTGACGCAATTAAGCAAACGCATGAGATTAAAGACAAGGATTAAACGAATAATAATGTTCCTTTCCCATAGCTGACAACCGCCTTTCTTATAATCAGTGTTGATTAATTGTCCAAAAACATGGATCAGTCACTGAGATATTGTACTTTGTATAGTAGAAGATGAAGATATTCAACAAACATTCAATCATTTTCTTTTTATTTATGAGGTATCGCTGGAAAAACACATCACGTGGAAATACGTATGCGTATATACCGGTAGGCCTATATAGATATTTTATGGTCAGATTGAATTGTAAAGCTTTTACTTGATGTCTCACACGACCATTTAGTATTAGTAAGATTTCCGTGTTATACCAGATAAGGGAAATGCCAATATTGCGCATTATATAAATGGCGAATCATGACCCCTGTCCGGTTACCAGCCCCTTTTTCAAAAGACCCAAATTTTAAAAAAATATACTTCCAGTAAAATCTCGTGACCCAAGTATATACTCAAATACTAAACGTCATGTAGTTCTTTTATAGCCGCAAAATCAAATTATTAATAAAAATGAGATAATTAAATACAATTTTAGGGGACCCAGCTTTGGGTCGCGACCCCTATGTGGGAAACACTGATGTAGAATGTAGTAGACTACAGTATGAAAATATTTCCATTTTATTTTAGATACATGGCTAATCTTATTAAGAGACGGCTGCGCTACTATGCTATAACCTGAAGGCACCTTTACGACTATACATTATGTCAAGAAGTTAATTAAACAAAAGAAGTCACATCATAATTAATTAGTAGACGCGGTCAGTAGTCACGCACGAAAGTGCCGGTCAGAATGATACAGCAATACCTAGTTTCCTATCTTTCATTTAAAGCCTACAAATTAATTTTATTTAACAAAGAGTATGATATATATGAAAGGTTTATAGTTCAAAGCACCTTGGATATGCATTTTATTTTAACTAATCGTGATCACTTTACGCCGTGACATTATTCTAAACATATTTATGATATTATTTTAAAGCGATTTCGGAATTTTTTCCGTAAAGATACTCAGAAATGCACATAATTATTGGTTTGGTTGAAAAATGAAATGTCAGAGCACCTTGGATTCATTTTACTTTTCTTTAATCGTGATCAGGTTACGCCGACACACTATTCTAAATACATTTATGATATTTTTACAGCAATTTCCTTCGTTGAATACTTTGGATACTCAGAAATTCACATTATAATTGATATAGCTTAAAAACGATATTTATATATTGGAAAAATGAAAACGTAACTTTTGGGAAAGTTCCAATTATTGTGTCATTTTGAAATTCGGTTTCTAATTTCAATTCACTTCAAAAAACCACAAAAATGAATAATATGCTAGCCTGAAATTCTCTAATTTTCTTTGTAGGCATATCAATGATTAATCGCTTGTGCTTTGCTTTACGGTATTGAAACGTTTCAACCATATGCTTATTCGATACTATTACCATTGGAATAGCATAGCTATTTTGCGTAATGTTTCTCATTTCCAATTGTAAATGCGTGAGGCGTAAGTAGAGAATTGATCGGAAAATAGGATTAATACAAATAATATAAGTAAAAATTATCAGTTTGTGATTGGGTATATTCACATCATATCATTTAGAATATTTAATCTATGTTTGAGATTATTAGCACCTCAATTCACTGAAACAAATTAAAAGACAAGCAGCTCGTGAAAAGAGAATGGATAGTTTGTTACTTGACATTGCCCCGCCCGCCGACGAGGTGGCCGAGTGGTTAAGGCGATGGACTGCTAATCCATTGTGCTCTGCACGCGTGGGTTCGAATCCCATCCTCGTCGTAGCTTTTCGTTCCCGGCGAAAGAAAGCTTTTCTAGATAAGTCGAAAATTTGAAAGTAAATTACGGCACCAAACTTAAATATGCACCCGCTAATAGTAAAATCACGGAAAACATTGCCCATTCGTAAAATAAAATAAATACACATTTGACAATTGACATTGAGTGATATCTGTAGATTATTTTTACAATCCGCAATCTCTATTGTACACTATTCAGCGCTTCTCAAACTCTTTAGGCCGCGTCCTCTTTTTTAGAATTTGTGAAGTCTCGCGCCAAATAACTGGCTCACTAATCCCATGGCCTACCCGGCATGTACCGGAAACCGGGCGAGAGATCGCCGTATGATCAATCCGTCTTATCGACTTCCCTCTCCCCGGGATAAATGTAAAAAACCTATCCAATCTTCGCTTTTGCCCAGCCAGCACTCAGAAATTCTGATGGGTTCCGTGCAACGAGCCGCGTATTTTGTAGGTCGGAAACACTGAAACAACTATATAAATATTTAACGCTAGGCATTGTTTTCATAACGCAGAAGGGAGGAAATTTGATAATACGACCAGTTCTATAAATGTGGTATATTGTGTAACAGTATCGAAAAATCAGCAATATAGGCCATCCTGAAGTGTTGTAATGTCAGCATCGGCTGATTAGGAGTACGTCATGTACAAGAACCTATAGTTTATAAGCTGGGGGACTCGAGTACAATTTGGTTTACATCTTGTAAGGGATTGTACTCGACTTGTTATTTATAAAAATTGGATTTAATTCTAATTAAGCTAGGTGCCATGTGTAGGAGTTGTTCAAGGCAATCGCTATTTGAGCGAAATCCAAGTTAGATTGGGTAGTTGGATTACCTAATCCTAATTACGGAGAGATTTCAACTCATTTTCGACTTAATTTTCTTTTGGCAACCAAGTGAGTATGTATCGGCCTACATCTTTTGCTATAGGGTTGAAAAATCTAAGCTTGCTAGCATCAAGAATATTTTATATAGTAAGAAAAATACATATCTATGCTTGCCAGTTCAATAAATTAGAAACTATTGTCTATGGATAGGATGGTAACAAGTTGGAAACTGCAACATGTTAATTTTATGTTCCAAATGTTGGTGGTTTATACACAATGTAATCAACTGAGTGTACAACAGAGGTGTAATGGCACGTAGATGTGTTTTAAAGACATTGTGCTTTGGGCATCTCAATGCGTTATGATTGCGATATAGTTACCAACACCACAGAAATAATTGCTAATTCGTTTGACTGGTATAGAGTCTGTTTAATTATTCTAGCATTATCTGGGTAGACAAATAAAATATATAATTCCATCTCATTGATCAGAATTCTTAAGTCGATTAGTCTTCTTCTTATGAGTACAAAAGGTAGATTAGGATTTACTACTAACTCCCGCTCAATGGACGTAAATAATTCATAATTCAATCGCTTATTTCAAGCACTCAACCGATTACATCGATACTAGTGATTAGGAAGCACATTGCACTTCGTTTCAAACATGAACCACTGATAAACCGCGCCGCCGAGGTTCAATCTCACTATGGATCGTGCATGATAAAGAAAACAGTGTGGGTACCAGGCATTTTATCTGTGTAGAACCGAAATAATTAGAAACAATGGACGGGTTGAATAACTTCCTGTTTTCGAGTTCTTCGACTGCATATATATTATAGACAATAATTACTAATGTTTCAGACAACATCAACCATGACGTCATATTTCATGCAAAGTCATTGCGAAGGTTAGCGGAAAAATTACATCACAACAGTAGTTTGAATACGAATGACGTAATATCAATGGTAATTTTCCACATAGCCAATATGGTGCAACGCACGTTGCGCTCGAATGAACTGATGACGTCACTCGACCGGAAAACTTTAAATATGTGCGATTCAATAGTTTCCAAACACTTTTGATGGTGTCACTTTGTGGTACATGGTATCATGCATACCGAAAACCGTGTGATACAAATAGATCGAAGCAGAGTCATAATGCAGTGTTGCTGTTTTGCGCTGGCCCACAATTGACAAAAATAATAAGAAATGTGTCTCAAGTTACAACAAATCTATTGTCAAGTCTGTTTTTATGGTTTGGTGGTGAAATAGCAAATTTTTACCTCCCTCCTGTTAAGCTATGCTTGGTTGCGTGTTATGTCGGTTATTCTATTATTACAATGAATGATTCAGAGGAGTCATATCTGATCGAGAGTAAACTATAATACATTATCATGCAGCTGTGTAGATTGACGCATACGCACTATTTCGCAGCCAGACTACTGTATTAGGCAGCCAGACGGTATCGTCCATATGGAAGTGTATTTCTAATGAGAAACCTTTGTTCAAGCAGTCAATTATAGCTGTTGGATTTTTAGGAATTCGACATGTTTGTTGAAAAAAGAATTAGCGATATTACGAAATTTGCAACAGTTATCACACGAGCAGAAATCATAATCTGGTAGAAAAGCGTTCAAAAGATTAGACGTCAGGCTGTGTTAAACAGAACAGTCGCTATCAGCTGTAAATGAACGGCAGAACGGTGGAAACTGATTGTTACCGAATTCATGCTCTCAATTTAACCTCGCCAAAATGTATTGGATATATAGCAAAAAGCGGCAAAATTGTCAAGAAGGTTTACATATGTTTTTAATCATACGAGATTAACTTCTTACGGCTATCTCGCTATATAGCTTTGTATAATTCATAAGCAAAAGGTATAACAGGCTGATAAATATCGATTTGAAACACAGAAACCTCAATCTGATCGTAATAGTATTCGTAGGCCTTTGGATTCCGGTTCGTCCCTTCTAATTTGTTACCATGATGTAACTCTGTAACTATAAGAGAAAGTATTAACGGACAGCATCAGACTTCTACTATTTTGCACTGCATAATTTGATAAACAGTTTTGATGCTTTGACGCCACTTTGCTATGCGATCTCAATTGCTAAATCTCGTCGAGATCATATAACCTCTTAGATCGCTAACACCAGAAACGTTTCAAGATATTGATAAATGATAATTTTTATTTTCAAGTAGTGGAACTGGAATACATGCATGATTATCCTAATGGGGTTTATCTGGGATTTTGGACCCAACGGCGATATAGTTCCAATATCAATTTCCATTTGAAATGTTTTGACTACAGACTAAACTACAGTATACTTTAATTTAAACAATGTTGATTTGCGTTATGTAATTCATATTCAAAGCGTCTCAATTAAATTCTCTACAATCTGTAACATACGCATACAATATTGTGTAAAGGCTGAGGTCAATACCGGCACAATGCTGTTCGCGCCTAAACATGCATAATTTCTGCTCACGAATCGAAACACCGGGGGAATGGTCAGGGAATATGCGACGAGTGCGTGCTGGCACGTAACTGAATCTTTGTTTACGGCTGAAACGTTCATTTCACAAAATTTGAATGACGCAGCATTTTTATATTCGCGTAACCTTGGGTTGAAAAATAATTACGCGGAGGGTGACGTCACATCCATATCGCGTGTCATCCGCATTCCCAGCTAATCGCATTAATGATCAATACGATGTTAGGGACTTTTTATTGACAAGAAACGATCGCAAATGAACGACGATGCTGTGGGACATCGTACAGATATGACATTTTGAGACTTCCAATATCAAACACCCATTTTATTTATTGGCTGCCACTTCGAATGTGTGATTTTAATGTTTTAGTAGTTTAGACGAACCATGTAGTTTTATGACTCTGAGATCGCATACCAAAGTGGCATCATATATTGTTCTGAAAGTATACAAACGTAAAGTATTAATTTTAAAAACCTGCTATTTAAGTTGAACTCTAAAATCTACGCCGCTGCTCTACACGAGTTAGTCACACCCCAATGGGTCACATAATTTTTGACAAAACATATTTGCTGGTCTGGTCAGATTTGTGTGAATATACGCGCAATATGCCAACTGACACAGGCACAGTTCATGATTATTAAGCGTTGTGTGTCAAGTTTCATGTATAGTAATCGTATAGAAAATAAAGAAGACAGTTATCTTTATCAGACCATAGTATTGAAAAAGACGGACATTATCTTCATACATTCGTAACGTTAGTAATGTTTATAGGTAAATAATTGTTCCCGGTATGTATATTATTATTGTTTCACACCATTAATGCAAACGCATAGTAGGAATAAACAAAGCAGTTAACGAACCCCATTAAATTCATATACCGATACATCGATCTACCTCATTTAATAATCTGATATATACGACAATCAAGGTCGTGCAACCTGGAATGGTTTGGGCGAGTTTGTCAAAATTAATGTGTGTCATTGCGTATTAAATTAAAATGGGTTAAAAATTACAAAGCTATCTGTAAAATCCATATTTACTTTGAAAAAAGACGATTCTGGCTGGCAAAAGAAGTGTATTTCTCAATTCTTATGGGTGGTTAAATTATTTTATGTTTGAAAATGAGATATTTACAAAGATAAAGCGTCAGCGGTAGATGGTATGAGCATTAACTGTAGCAAATTATATTTTCATCAATTTCATTTCAGTTATTTGCGTTATGAATACGACTATAAGTTTAACGTCAGAAGGATTTAACAATGCTGATTCAGAGACTGAATTTCTCTTGTACACGGAAAAACAATTGTTTGAAAAATATGGAAAAGTTAAAGAAGAAATCAAATGGAAAGAAAAGATTAGAATAGTTGCGAAAGAAAAATGTACATGTTCGGGTTAGTATGGGCTCACCCGTTTCAGATTGATTAGAAGCAATATAATATCTATATAAAACCACCCAAAACAAAAATTTCCAGCTTTGAGAAAATAAAATGTTATTTAGACAATTCAGGGCAAAGTTTCTCAACCGCGGAGGAAATTTTCCGTTTTGTGGGAAGAGTGCGACTAGCGCGCAACACTGGCTTAGAACCCATTAGCCTAATGATCTCGGGTGTCCCTGGGTCATTTTGACACCCCTCTATAATTTTTTTAATATTTCACCAACCAAAAATGCCAAAAACATCATTAAAGATTGAACAAATAAAGTATCTCAGTTGCTCAACGTGATCTCAGTCGCATAACAAAATGGCACCAGTTGTAGTGTCGGTCTGGTATGCGTTTAATCCCATAAAGATATTCTCATAGAATTCAGTTCCTAACCCAAACTAAAATCACCGAGATCACACAACCGCTGAAATTGCATACTAAAGTAACACCCTTCTTTCATTAAAGATTACTATACCGCTCCAATCACGACAAAACTTACAGCGGTAACTTGTCGGTATTGTGACGCCATCATCTTGAATCGATAGATGTCTGACTAACACTTGCTTTTATTACAGCGCAACGCTTAAAGAAGTTCGTATTTTCAGTTTTACCAATTTTACAATGGATTCCTAAATATAATCCACGAAAACTATTGTTTGGAGATATTGCTGCTGGAATAACAGTCGGGATAGTGCATCTACCTCAAGGTATTTGTTTAGTGAAGTATTATATATACGTCAAATCATACCACCTGAAATTCCTGACAAAAATGCCATAAATAAAAATATATAGAATCTGTTCGAATCCTATTCTTGAAATTTTCACTGTTCCCCAGCGTACCCCCTATAACAATTTAACGTACCCCGTTTAGGGCCCCAGGCCCCAGTTTCAGAACCCCAAATCAATTTGTATTTTTTATCGCAGGAATGGCTTACGGACTACTTGCTTCATTGCCGGCTGTAACTGGACTCTACGTTTCATTCTTTCCTGTTTTGATTTATATTCTTCTGGGTACAAGCAAGCATGTATCAATTGGAACATTTGCTGTGGTCAGTCTTATGATAGCGCAAGTGATTAATAATGTAAGTTTAATGCTACAGTGGTCTATATATATAATCTGTTTAATGGTATATTTTGTAGAAATCCCCAGCCCAAAAAATGCCTCTGCCACCGCTCAAAAGAAAGGGTCATGGTTTCTTAATTCCGGTGTACGATGACTACTCTACATATCAGAGATGATGATGAAGTAATGGGCCATTGAAGCACGTATGGCATTTTTCAATGTTTCCAAACGTGGAAGCGTACAATTACTTGAAACGTGGCGAGAGCGTTATTTTTCGAATCTCACATATTTGCTACAAAAGATATGTTTTATGTTCTTAATCAAATTACCAATTGGTTCTCTTAATTAAATTTTAAAAATTGCTGAAATCAAATAATTCATTTCTATATATTTTGATTACTTATAGCGCTTCCTAAAAATAGCAACAACATTCAACCAGATCGAAACCAATTGCAGTGTTTATTAACTCACGACACATCAATGTCACGAGTAGAACGTGCTGTACTTTCTATTACTATTAAAATCACTGACGTCAGTCTTTCACGTAGATATGCGCAGTTATGATTTTAATCAACATTGCTAATTAGTGGTACTCTTGACGAATGGTATCAACTTATCATGAAATTGTATATATTTTTATCGCTAATAGCAAAAATATTTACTTCTCTCGAAATTTAAAAACACCCCCTAGAAGAGGAGCATACAGTCAATGACTGTTTGTAAATAGCTGTTTACAAAGAGATGAAAAAACAATCTACCGACAGTATAACGTTACTCTACAAATATTTCGTTTTTCAGCACGTGACCCCTTGCCCGGATGTGGGTAGTAATTCGACGGCATATTCTCCTACTTCATTCAATCTTAGTTCTACCACTGTAACATATGATATGGTGACGACATCGTCCGCTTCTGTCTCATGTGAAGCTGCGTTGGCTAAACGTAAAATGCAAATTGCGGTTGCACTCGCATTGGTCTGTGGAATAATACAGGTAGTATTTATAAACATGTTATATTTATATCAACGCTCCCAAAGGCGTACATAAAATGCGCTTAATGAATGTAAACCTGCTATTCAAAATCAATAATATACAGCATTCAATTATAAGTACAATTTTGTATGTCCGGTAAATATATCTCACAATGGAATCCCACTTTAGACCATAACAGTTGCCAGTATTATCAGTGATATAATATCTCTGTTAAAGCGTAGACTATGTTATGTAGTTCTATGTTAAAGGTACAACATGCATTTGAGCTTTCATTACTCTCTAATAAAATGCCATAAATTAAAATACCAATAAATGTACTTTATCTTTTAAGGTGGCGATGTCAATATTTCGACTTGGGATTATTACTATATATTTATCAGAATTTCTTATTTCTGGCTTCACGTGCGGGGCAGCGTTTCACGTTTTAACATCACAAGTGCCAAAGTTAATAGGAATTACTGTATCTCGACATTCAGGGCCTCTTGCATTAATTTATGTGAGTATAAGACTTCAGAACTTTTATATTGTTTCTAAAATGTTTAAATTACGTTTTCCCAGTTAAATGAATTAAGTAAAAACATAGATGAAAATTTCATTCAAGTTTTTCTGATTGCATAACCTGAGTTTGGATTTAATGAATCGTAAATCAACACAACATAATATATATATATATATTCGTAGCAAATATAAGGAAGCGCGGTGTATATATTATAGAACTCTCAACTAAATAAATGTATTCAATTGCTGAAAGTTGTGAAAACAAATCTATCAAAAATAACTTAAGTGCAGTTTCACAAGCTATATTTGAGGACGAACTTTGTGATCATAATTCTGGCAACAACGCGTCAGTCCTGCCATATAAGCTTCAAGGTACCTTTATAACAACAAGCTGAACATTGTATTAATATTCTTTATTTTATTTTCAGACGTATATAGATATTTTTAAAGAGATTATTAAAATAAACTGGGCAACAACTGTTGTGTCCATTTGTTGCATTGCACTGCTCATCGCAGGAAAAGTGAGTAAGCATATTTAGATCATGGATATTTTTGGGTTGAAGGATGGGTTCGCAATTTTTTTTTGCGTTGCTCTCGCTTTTATCCCGCCTACAATATTAGATATAAAAGCAAACAATGGTGATAACTATAAAGTTAAAAGAAATATTTTAACAATTCTCGAATATTTGAGTATTGATTAATTAAGGTTGAAGTATTTCTTGATATTGAGTACATTTCCTTTTACAGATAATCAACGAAAAGTTTCATGATCGTTTACCCATTCCTTTACCTTGGGAATTAGCGATTGTCGTGTTTTCTACGATCGCATCATACTTTGGATACTTCAATAAAAATCACGGAGTACAAATTGTTGGAAATATTCCCACGGGGTAAGACGATGGTTGTTTTGTCAAAGTTTACTTGTATTTGATGTTTCCCAGTGCAATAGCTGTAAACTCTGCGCATTAGCAGCCTGGACTAGTTGGTCAATGTTTATGCTTTGTACTGTTTTGTACGCGTTCGGTCTTGTGTACGGGGGCGTTACTGTATCTAACTGATGTTTTAAAAACTGACATCAGTCTCAATGAACAATTGTGTAGCGTTTTTACGAATTGCGAAAGATTAAACGCAAGCAGAAGTCATTACATCGAGTAAAAAATGCATGCTTTTGCTATGCATGCTTTGATCATCAATGTTTCACTATATATTCCGCTATAAATCTCAGATATAATGTTGCACCTAAATGGACTTGTGTAAACGGTGTTTTCGTCGATATCAATAACAGTATACGTAGAGAAAACACTTCATCGCGGTTTTATTTCTTGCTGATTTTTCATTTCAAACTGGATAGGCAAGTCTACAGCTTATTGCAATGCAGTACAAACTATAAGTATATCAAGATTACTCATTACAACTATATTACAGAATTGAAACTTCTATTCCACAAGCGAGTGACATCGGTTTAGTATTTTTAGAAGCAATTCCAATTGCAATTGTCGCGTTTGCTATTGAAATTTCATTGTGCCAAATGTTTGCAACTAAGCATTCATATAAAGTCGACTCAGATCAGGTAATGGTATTATTACTCTTTGATTGCATTTGTTATTTATATATAGTGTATAACCTTCATCCAACAATTTCCTTTCATTACGTACCGGGGACTTCTGTTTGCAATTCGTAAGCTTGCAATTTGAATGAATTCTAGATACTCGATGGTCATATTCAAATTTATTAAGCGATTTCAAGTATTTGGATTATGTTACAGGATAGGATTTTTCATATATATTTATCCCGGGGAGAGAAATGCCGGAAAGGCGTCTTATTTATCTGGAGTAAGTAACACGCCTCTCGTCCGGTTAACGTTCCATGTCGGATTAGTTAGCCAGTTAATTGTTTCAGATGAACGGACTTGATAGAAGAAGCCGTAACCGGCAAGCGGTTACCTAAACCACTCTGTGGCGGTAAGGAGTCCAGCAAATCTCTCGCACATAATAATCCCCCACGCGATATTGAATAAATAGCCATTTTATCTGATAAATTTTCAAATACTGTCTATGTAATAGATGAATAATCTTTTTTTTTATCAGGAATTATTAGCCATTGGAGTTGGGAATATATTTGGTTCGTTTTTCTCTTGTTTTCCTTCGGCAGCTTCTTTGTCAAGGTCGGTGATATGGGATGAAGTTGGCGCCCATACACAGGTAAGATAGAGCATGTATTCTATCGCGTTTATTAAATGAAAACGATTAACGTGAAAATAGTCTTATATCCACAATTAAAGTAGTGGAATTTAAATTAGTTACATTTATTTTCATTCGGACTTTTACAAGTTTGTTGTCCAATGCTCAACATGGCGAATGCTGGTACGAGTAAATACAAACGATAGAAAAAAGTAGCGTACTAGAAGTCAATGAAACCGCGCCTCTAGATTGCAATCATCGTGCAATGGCATTATGAAGGTTATTACGGCCACTAATGTTGTATTTTCCGTAAGTGAAAAATCAATATGAGCTGATAAGAAATCTCGTCTAACGAGAGGCGTAACTTTATTTTCTAGTCACCGAATGAGATTTTTGAAAGAACTGCCTGCACCCCCGCATGTAGTGCGTTTTTACCAGGTTTTAGGCAGTCTTTGAGGCAAGAAGTATTTTACTTTTTAGAATGGAACTTTTTTAAATTCAGCTAAGTACCCATTAAAGATTGAATAAATAAAGTAGTTTTCATGCATATATATATATATTGAGAAAGGATTGAAGAGTTCCTAAATAGTCCAAGGGGGGAATTTAAGGTACCCCCGTAGTATGTCGGACACCGGACGTAGTATGTGTACCAGGTTAGGGTTAGGCCATAATTTCAGGTACAAATACTACGAGAGTCACTTGGCTAGTCACCGAACTCGTTATAGAACTAAAATTGGATTAAAATTATGGCCTAACCTTAACCTGGTAGTGACTGGTACACACTCTACGTTCCGGTGTCCGCCATCTTGGTTCACATACCACAGGAATACCAAATTTAACGAAAAAGGTTGGAAACCACCGCATTACTTTACCAATGGATTCATAATCAAACTTTCATTCCAGATCACGGGGATATTTTCATCTATATTAATTTTGATTATTCTACTGTGGATCGGTCCGCTGTTTGAATCGTTACCACAAGCAGCACTTGCCGCCATCATCGTAGTCAATCTCAAAGGTCTGTTGAAGCAGTTTGAAAAGGTGAGATATTAGATTACACTCTAATCTTTAGCCAGGAAGTGAAGTCGAGGAAAATATATAATAGTCTCCGACTCCGGATTGCAAAAAAATGGACTCCGACCTCAGCTCTGAACTCCGAGAAAATCAAATTTTCATAACAATAAGCGAGCGATGCTTGAATATATGCACTGCACACTAAGACCAAAACAAAGTAGCACGGGTCTGTCACAGTAGACTACCGGCATCACAGTCTTCGACTTCGTCAAACGACTAACGCAAACGCGGAACCGCCACATGGTGCGCAATTTTTAATTTTGATGACGTCATCGGGCACAAAAAACGAACCCTATATAGGTCACATAATATTTTAAAATAAATAGAAGTAATAGCCTTCTAGCGACAAATAGAATCTTGAACCACTATGGAAAAATCTATGCTTGCGACATATTCATTTTATTTCATACAGATACCGGCGTTATGGAGAGTGAACAAACTCGACGCTTTGACATGGGTTGTCACATGGCTTGCTGTAATTCTTCTGGGTGTATCTCTCGGACTTGGCGTTGCTGTTGCATTTGGAATGTTTACTATCGTTCTTAAAACTCAAATGTGAGTCGCAAAATTGTTTATTTTGTATTCATTCACCACTTTTTGTGTTAATGACAACGGACCACGGACGTAGACAAAATTTGTTATGAAGTAGGCTCGAGGTTTTTATATTTATTCGAGAGAAGAGAAAAGCCGATAATAAGACTCGATCATACGTCTAACCACGGCCACTAGTACGACTACCAGTAACTATCAGGTATAGAAATAGTTATCAGATGATAGAAATAGACGTAACCGACCAACGGTTGCCACCCTACTTCCTCGCACAAAATTGTGCCTAACTAGAATCAAATATGCGATTCTAACGATCACTCTTCGATCTCTGACTAGCACAATTCTATCTCTGAAGGCCAAAATAACGCTTTTCTTTGATTCAGTGTGAAAGGATCAGTTCTTGGTGTCGTTGGATCCGGGGAATATCGAGACGTTGATAAATACAAGACAATGAACGATGAAAATTCTAACATTATTGTATTTCGTTATCCAGCACCTATTATTTATGCTAACAGAGAAAGGTAATTTTTACAAATTCCGGATTTTGTCACTGTTAAATAATTCATTATAACCCTCCACTTTGGTTTCAGTTTCAAACGCCAGGTAACCCATTCCCTCGGATTTGATCCAGTGTTGGAGGCTAGCAGAACGAAAAAAAAGAAAAAAGAAACTGGAACTCTTGTGGGTGACAAAAATGGGGCGATTCCAAACTATTCAGCAGCCAGAAACAGTAACCGAGATCCCGAAAATGGACTTCCTGGTTCACCCGGAAACAATTCGAACTCTTCCCTCAACAAAGCAACGCCAACAGAGGCCAATATTACAAACGGGTATACAGCAGGGAGAAAAATTCCCGTTCAAAGGTTATCGAGTGATCAGGGATTAATGGGACATGAAACCGACACTTCTTCAAAAAAGATTACTCATTTCGTCTTGGACATGAGTTCTTGTCCATTTATTGATAACGATGGTGCCAAAACGATAAAAGCAATACACCTATCGTTTCTACAACTCGGTGTTAAATTCTTCATATCCTGCCCTAACGGTAAGTAAATTAATTGATACATTTGTAAATAAGATCTTAATGAATGTCATCGACCAACCAACAAACTATTCTAGATATAGGGGCGAGTAGAGATGTACCTTGTGATATGATCGCACTGCTTTCTTTAGAAGTCAACGTATATAACGTTATCGCCTTTTATCCCGGGATAGAGAAAAATTGATGAAGACTTCTTAACTACTAGTTCTAATTTAGTTTTAGACAGATGTGAGCGGTGATTGATGTTCAAACAACCAACCAATCAACACCTTGATCACCCCACTTTAAGTATCGATTTCACACGACCCCACCCAACGACCGAAAACAACCCTTAGAAATACCTCGAAATTGTGTTTCATATGAAAATTACGACTCTGTGCAACAACTTAAAAAAGGTGCCGTATTTTGTTATAAATTCAATTCCAGCCGAAATTCGACGAATAATCACTGTAGTATGCGAAGAGAAGATGCCACTTTTCTTCGTTTCACTAAAGAAAGCAACAGAAGTCGCGCGAGGTGATGTTGTTGTGGAATTTGATGACGCTGGGGACGTTATACCAACAAATACAGGCGACGACGAGACAAACTTATAACAGGACATACGGTGACCGTGTGACAATCGGTCGTCATACAGCAAGAGCAGATTTAAGAGATGAATCGTGACAACCATACCAGCCACACGTGGAAGAAGATATATGTATTGCATCGGCGAAAGCATACAGCAAACTTTCAGTGCTGATAACCCACTACAGAAAGCTATATAACTCAAGGAGAGAAAGGCCGATAACAGAACCGTCAAGCCTGAGAAGAAGCCTTGCTGCGTATGATAAGATTTATATATTCATACCGGTAAGAGAGGAACCCGATTGTAATATAGTGACCTTTGACCCGTGTCCGTTCATGTCTGAAGGTGACTTCTAAGTTCTGTACTTATCACGTGTACTGTCACATTAGCTGTTATGAGTTGGTACTGTGTGCATTAACTGTTTTAAGTTTATCTATCTGGAATGTGTTCTGTTTCGAATGTGAATAAAGTCTACAAATGCAATATAGTTGTGCGTGTATACACACCACCTTACATTAGCGACGAGGATAAAGCAACGGTAACAGATAACGTTAACCTAAGTGGTAAAGGAAGCTAAGTGCAACCTCGAATACGGGAAAGACCTACGGAACTTGGTGTGAAGTAGTGGTCAACGGAAGTCAAAGAGTCAACTAAGTGTTGTACAGTTTCAAAAGCCAAGAATCATTCCAGAATTGTATATTGCATTCCTAAGTGATCTGTGCTGTTTACAAGTTCTTAACCCACATATAGAAGATGGCAAATCTACCAGATTTCAGATCATTTGATTGTGAAGACTTATCAAATGCTGGTCCCCGGTGGAAGAAATGATTATCGCGTTTTGAAGTTTTAATGTTAGCCATGAACCTCAAAGATACCGAAGATGACAGAGAAAAGAAGAATAATCTTTTACTGCACTATATGGGTGATGAGTGCTATGATATATATGAAACATTAAAAGAAGAATCTGACAAATTCTCAGACGTAAAAGATAAACTGACATCGTATTTTGTTCCCAAGTCAAACAGTGAATATGAAAAATATATATTCCGAAATTCAAAACAAGAGGAAGGTGAAAGTTTAGATCAGTTTTGTACGAGATTGAAGAAGATTTCATTAAACTGTGAATTTGGAGAAAATCGTGATTCTGAGATTAAAAGTCAAATTATACAAGGTTGCCTATCTTCAGAACTAAGAAAGAAAGCTCTCACAAAGTCGATGAATCTCACAACATTGCTTGAGACTGGAAATGCGATGGAGTTGGCTAAAGATCAACTGTGTGCAATGGAGAGTGAGTCAAGTATCCAAGGGATATGTGGAGTTAGTTCCTATAAAAGAAAGTGGAAAAAGAACATTTCATCCAACAATTCTAATCATTCAAGAGATCAGACAAAGAAGCATCAAAGTAATAAAGGTAAAACCTTTCATACAAAACTAAAATCATGTTTCAGTTGCGGTGGAGTGTATCCAAATGCAGAAAAGTGTCCTGCATATAGTCGCAGATGTTATAACTGTTCCAAGTATGGTCATTTTGCTAGATTCTGTAAAGAAGCAAATAGTAAATTCAACAAGCCCAAGTTGAACAGTGTGCAAAATGAGCCTAAACATGATTGCAGAGATCATGAACTGAGTGAAATGAGCTCTGAGAATCATGAATATATTCTCTCAGTGAATGGATCAATGTGTAATTGCTCCAATAACGATAATCCTGCAAAAGTACAGTTGAAAATTAACAATGTGCCCTGTTCTATGCTTATAGATAGTGGTGCTAGTGTCAATGTACTCGATTACAAAACTTTTCAAAATTTAAAAAGTAGATCCAGTAAACCATGCAAATTGGAAACTGCAAATATTAAGCTTTATGCTTATGGAAGTAGAAAACCCTTGTCGGTGAAGGGGAAATTTCATGCAGTTGTAACTTCTAAGTGTGGCAAATGCATCAACACTGTATTCTATGTTGTTAGATATGCAATTGGTTGTTTGCTCTCTTTCAAGACTGCTAGTGATCTTGGTATTTTGAAAATTATTAACTCTGTGTCAAATGATCGAGTGGATCTCACTGAAAATATTTTAAGGGATTATAATTTAATTTTTCAAGGGTTGGGGAAATTGAAAAACTTCCAATTGAAGTTGAATATTGATGATTCTGTAAACCCTGTTCATCAAAAGCACAGACGAGTTCCTTTTAAAATGCGTCAAAAAGTCGAAAGTGCTGTTGCTAAACTTTGTGATGAAGACATTTGTGAAAGTGTGGGGAATTGTCCTACACCTTGGGTCTCTCCTATTGTATGTGTTCCTAAACCTTGTGACCCAGAAAACATTCGACTATGTGTCGATATGCGACCTGCGAATAAGGCAATAAAGAGGGTAAAACACCCTATGCCTACTGTTGATGAACTTACACATGATTTAAATGGATATAAAGTATTTTCCAAGTTGGATTTGAACCAGGGTTATCACCAAATTGAATTACACCCTGACAGTAGACATATTACTACTTTTAGTACCCATATTGGATTATACAGATATAAAAGATTGAATTATGGAGTCAATGCTGCTAGTGAAAAATTTCAATATTTGATTGAACAAGCATTGCACGGTTTAAAAGGTGTCAAAAACATCTCAGATGATATTTATATCAGTAG
The DNA here is from genome assembly GCF_013122585.1 of Styela clava. Classification (NCBI taxonomy): domain Eukaryota; kingdom Metazoa; phylum Chordata; class Ascidiacea; order Stolidobranchia; family Styelidae; genus Styela; species Styela clava. The sequence goes on along the minus strand of NW_024102832.1, from coordinate 6,108,628 downwards.
TGTAAATGAGGCTGAGCATGAGAAAGATTTAAGAGCCTGTTTGCAACGTATAAGAGACTGTGGCCTTACTTTGAATAAGAAAAAGTGTTCATTTTTTCAATCGTCTATAAAGTTTTTTGGAAATATTTTTTGTGATAAAGGTGTGTCACCTGATCCAAATAAGGTTGAAGCTATAAACAAGGCTGATAGACCTTCTGATAAGCAACAAGTTAAATCTTTTCTTGGTATGTCGAACTATGTGTCTCGTTTTATACCTAATTACTCAACTATTGTTAAACCTATACAAGATCTTGCTAAACAAAATGTTGATTTTATATGGAGTGAAAATTGTGAAAAAGCTTTTTGTGAATTGAAAAATAGTCTCACAAGTGATACTGTTATGTCTTATTTTGATCATAAGCTTTATACTGAAATTATTGTGGATGCATCCCCAGTTGGACTTGGTTGTGTTTTAGTCCAGAAAGAATCTGACATTGATAATGAATATGTCCGTGTGATTGCGTATGCATCTAGATTGTTGAGTGATGTGGAAAGTCGTTATTCTCAGATAGAGAGAGAAGCTCTTGCTGTGTGCTGGGCTATAGAACATTTCCATCTCTATCTGTATGGTGTAAAATTTACTGTTGTTACTGATCACAAACCCTTAGTGAGTGTGTTTTCTAGTGTGACTGCTAAACCTTCTGCCAGGATTGAGCGTTGGTGTTTGCGTTTACAACAGTACACCTTTAATATTGTACATCGTCCAGGGAAAACTAACCCTTCTGACTACATGTCAAGGCATCCCATTCAAATGCAAAATGTACATTCTGATAAAGTCACAGAAGAATATGTGAATTATGTATGCGAGAATACATGTCCCAAAGCTATCAAACTGTGTGAAATAAAAAGTGCTTCTGAAAATGATAGTGTGATACAGAATGTGATAAAATGTTTGCAAAATAACTTATGGTATAAGTATAAAGATTGTGAAGAAATGTCTATTTTTGCCAAAATTGCCAGTGAACTTTGTGTGACTGAGCAAGGTATTTTATTACGAGGTAATCGAATTGTTATTCCAGTATGTTTGAGACGTAAAATTGTTGACATTGCTCATGAGGGACATATGGGTATGAGTAAAACAAAATCTTTGTTAAGAGAAAAGATATGGTTTCCTGGTATGGATGCTATGGTAGAAAATGTGGTGAAAAGCTGTGCTGCTTGTGCTTCTGTTGTGAAAGATGAGAGAATGCTCCCTTTAAGCATGAGTGAGTTGCCACAAAAAGCTTGGCAAGCTGTTAGTTGTGATTTTTCTGGTCCATATCCCAGTGGAGACTATTGTCTTGTTGTTATTGATGAATACTCTCGTTTTCCTGTTGTTGAAATTGTAAAAGCTACGTCTAATTTTTATGTCATTCCTGTTCTTGATAAAATATTTTCAATGCTAGGTTTTCCTGAAGTTGTGAAAACTGATAATGGTCCTCCTTGGCAAAGTTATCAATTCAGACGTTTCATGGAACTGTGTGGCATACGTCATAGAAAGATAACTCCCTTGTGGCCTAGAGCTAATGCCCAGTCCGAAAATTTTATGAAACCTTTGGGTAAGGCTATCAAGACTGCCACGGTTGCAGGCAAGTCTTGGAAGCAGGAAATGTATAAATTTTTGAGAAATTATAGAGCATGCCCCCATGTTACAACAGGTAGACCACCTGCTGAATTATTGTATGGTACTAATATTAAAGTCCTATTACCTGAAATTATTGTTCCTACTGTTGATAATGATTTACGTGATCGTGATTGTTTTCATAAGGCTAAACAGAAAATGTATGCTGACGCAAGAAATTGTTTAAAGCCGACTGAACAAATTCATGTTGGTGACTCCGTGATCATGAGACAAAATAGAAGCAATAAGCTTTCTTCAGCATATAGACCTGAGCCTATGGATGTTATAAATGTAAAAGGTTCTATGATTACTGCACAAAGTCCCAATATTGGCAGTAAAACTAGAAATGCTTCTCTGTTTAAAAAAGTGAATGATTGTATCTTTCGCAAGCGTTTTACAAATATCACGATTCTGATGTTTTACATGATAATGATATTTCTGACGATACTGCTAATTTGAATGTTGATAATGAAACAGCAGATCCTATTGCTGAAAGTCCAGCACCTTCCGTTCCCCCTGTTCCAAGTGTTAGAGATCGTCCTAGAAGATGTCCAAAAGTGCCAAGTAGATTTAAAGATTTTCATATGGGACGAATTACAGTATTGACTGCTTAACTGTATTTTGAAACTAATGTGTACTGTGTTTTGCATTGTATTTCATGGAAGTTGATATCGATATTTATCTGTGTGAAGACTTGAACTAAAAGTTTGTGTGCTGAATCCTAAAATTTTGATATCAAGTCTTCATATGGTTTGTCGTTCATCGATGTCAATTTTTTGTGTTTTTTTTATTATTAAGGTTTGGAGGGATGTAATATAGTGACCTTTGACCCGTGTCCGTTCATGTCTGAAGATGACTTCTAAGTTCCGTACTTATCACGTGTACTGTCACATTAGCTGTTATGAGTTGGTACTGTGTGCATTAACTGTTTTAAGTTTATCTATCTGGAATGTGTTCTGTTTCGAATGTGAATAAAGTCTACAAATGCAATATAGTTGTGCGTGTATACACACCACCTTACACCGATAAGGCGGCTTAATCATATAGATAACCACGGCCTCTCGTCCAGCTATCAGTCCATGTCGGGCTTGGCACGGTATTTGTTTCAGATGCATTGACTTAGTATAGTGAAACTAAACACTATAGAATACCTGTCCCGAAATTCTACGAAAGTGAAGTTGCAGCCGTTCACCTTATAAATTTCCATTATTTTCTTATTCATAATATGCTTTTGTACTTCTTATGTACTATGTACGTTTATTTATACATCTTTGCACAGACAACATTGAAATATAAAGTTATTACAAAATTAGGACGTTCAATCTATTAATTCTAAAGAATTGAGAAACAACAACAATAACAAATAGAAAAGAAGAAACCAAAGTTCAGAAATAGGGACTATCACAACATGGGTAACCAATGCCATCAGAGCAAAGTAGGCCAAAATTATACACAAAGAATATTCGCGGGCCAGGAGAGGGCCTGCAAGGCCATATTAAATCGTTACGCGGGCTACAACTGCAGTAAAGGAAGCAGTTATCATCCGGCGATTATGATAGCCTGAAATGGGGCAAGGGAAGGAGGTGGATATTGTTTGTATGTGTACAAATCACGACCAATATGCCAGGTAACTACCATTTTTTTCGAAATGACTGAACTATTGGCAAGTGGAGCTGTTAGTTGTTTCTGTTACCAAAAGTCGCTACTTTTTAGCGTCTCACAAATGTAACAATGCTTCTATACAGTGCAAAATATGAAGAATTCAACATTAAATGATATGTAGAGCAAAATCTCATTGTGCATTTGAGAATGCCTTTACTCTATTATTTAAATGAATATAGTAAATAATAGGCAATTTTTTAGCGAAGTTATAATGTATTTATCAGATGGGGGTTACACAAGACTAAATAACAAGTGGATGTGTATAAAGCAAGGATGCAGGAATAAAAATAACTATTCTGATTGATTCAAGAGTCTTGCTGCACAATATTGCAAATGTATTTCTGACTTTGGTCAGACGAAACGTTACAGAAATATATTCGTGTGAGTGTGCAGCACGACTCTTGAATCAAATATTATTACATATATCGTAAAATTAAACATAATTCATGATTTTCCCACAGCGATAGCAAATTTCATATAATATTTTCCAAAAAAAAACTTTTTGAATGATCTGAACGAGCTAATTTACCCATGATTACAATATAGAGTCTTACATTGCTCTAAACGTGCAGTATACTTGAAATTGACATGCCAGCTTTGTGTATAAAATTGTTATATGCCAATAAAAACTAGAATTAGGTAAATGAAAGAAAGAAAGAGAAATGCAATACAAACTTCAAAGAAGGTAAATCTTAATGCTAAAACTTGAAAAAGATGTGTATTTAGTACCATCAACACCACAGACGCTTCATATATCTATACGGAATTATTATATGATTCAAAATAGTACAAGTAACTGAATTCTTGTTACAAAGTATATGAATTACCATTAGGAGTAGTGCTCTTACCAAACACTACATTTGTTTTCTGGATTCATTGGACTGCCGATGGGACATTGGAACGCTTTGGCAAATTCTTTCGAATTCGATGCCGTACCTAGCACTCTGATTTTACTAGGAGAATGCACGCTGACTAAAACACTTTTCTTCATGTATTCAGGAGTACTAACAGAGCACCAAAGCTGAAAATAAATAGCACATAATAACTATGGTTACTAAGTGTCTTGTGATAAGCAAAATAAAAATCGACATAGATAGAAATTCATATTTATACAAGAGAGAAAAGTCCAATAGAACGAATGTGACTACACTCGAAGCCCAACCCCAAACAGAAGTTTACCAGTAAACTGAGAAGTTTAACATTTCTGTAACACAAAATCATCCACATGAAATTTTAATGGGGTGGGCGGATTGATGGCTATATTGACTTTGCAGGTCAGATATTTTACATTTAAACCCCATGCCCACCACCTTACCCACAGTGCAATAAATTGGGTTATGGAGAAAAATAATGGTCCTTTCTAAAATAAGAGCGACTTGAACCATCAGTGGCTGCCTATACGGAGCGAGGGTGTCAAAACCCCCCATAACAAACCTCTCTCAATAACATCCTCCACGAGTAAGTAATCCTTCTTTGGCTCATAAATGGAGAATAAATCGATATCATACCTGTGCGAAGCCGATAAAAAACAATTGATCTCTTGTATAATTCAACGACGGCAATAATGGGTCTTCTAAATCAGCGTCCCCATTTTCTCTCCAATGCATATACGCCTACAAATACAAAACTATATAAGCCTCGGGCCCCATTGAAAACAGAATTAGAAAAAAATCAAGATCAGAAAAAAGAAACACATACATCATATGCAAGTCTCAATCCACCATTGTCCGCAATGTTCTCTCCGACAGTAATGTTTCCGTTAATCTGTGAGAGCAAATGATATTCATGATTTATTTTTATATGGCCTTTCCGTGTCTTTACGATGAGCAAGACCTAGCAGTCAACACAAATTTTCACTAATTAGTAATTAGTGATGAGCATTTTCAAATACGCCATGATTTCAGAATCTAATTGAATATTTTTTCGAATCGAATCTAAGATATGGTATTGAATGAGACTTTTTTATTGTAATAGTTCTTCCAGACACGAATTACCGAAAACATAGAATCCATCACTCAGACTGTTTGCTGAGTTTTCACACACACAATAAGGAACATGTTTCATCAATAACTTGAAAGAACAGAGCCAGTAATTCAAAATTTCATCTAAACCGTTTCGTAATGCCCAGCACTAGAAATTGGCTAGTATTTTTGGAAGAACCAAACAAGGTGAGCAATTTGTTAATCCTGGGTGAGGTGATGAGATTCAAACCAGAAATTATAAACTTGCAAATAATGCCAGTATAGATAAAAAGCCGACACAAAGTCACATATCTTGGTTTTGTGGTTCCCAACATTTGTCGCTAAATTTCTTGGCCTATTTTGGAACTCTTTATTCCTTCCTCCCTATGCATAATAACACTTTATTTGTACAATCTTTATTAGATCCTTAGCTAGTGTTATAAGCAAGTCACACCTACGTGTGCATAAATAAGTATTGTAGTAATAATAAAGAACTAAAGAATATCAGTAGTACAAAGCAAAATTCCTCCCCGACTTGGAAACGGGTGACCGTACGTTTGAACCCACGTACATTTGAACCCATGTGTATATCAGCGGGTTCAAGCTATATGTGGGTGCTAAAACCCATGGGTTAGGGTTTGTATGGGTTCAAATATCTGCAAAGCAAAATAAATTTCTATGGGTACAATAGTATGCAGGTGCAATTGTCGTGGGTTCAAATGTACGGGCACCTTGGAAACGTTGTTCTAATATATGAATCTGATATGTAACTCACGTTCCGACCCCCTATCTTGTAGTTAGAATATTGCTCGATCATGCATTCAGCCTTTTTCTTGAACTTTTCAGCAGTTTCATTCTTCCACCAGTTATTAAGATTGCCATCGAGACCGAATTTTCTTCCTGTACATCAAAATCGAATACATACTTTGGGACTCGAATCCTCTGGATTCAGTATGAAATGGTGGATATTCAAATCACATACATACGTGTAGTTATAGGTAGGTGTATGTGCCATAACATGATTTCGTGTGAATAAAGTATCATTTTTATGTGAAAAAACATAATACTTAATAAATAAGAGAGCATTGGGTACTCCTGTAGTACAAGGTTAGGGTTAGTTAGGCAGTAATTTTATTCCAATTTTCCTTATTTTAAGTCTATTACGAGTTCGGGACAGTCTATGTTAGCCAAGTAAATATACCCATAGGTATGCCCATAAGTTTCAGTCCCTTTACACAAATTGATGAAAAGTAGGCAAACAAAATTAGTTACCTCCATATTGGTACTACACATACTTCTGGAGTGCAGAGCATTGATATTGAAACCTATGTGTCAAGACATAGACATAAGCTATGTCATTAGAGATCAAAGCAACAAATTATTTGTAAATATATTTAGGTGCATGTGATGTGTATGTGCCATATATTTATGTGTAGTGTATAACTAACCTTGATCATCAAAGCCGTGTGTTAATTCATGCCCAACAACCAATCCAATTCCGCCAAAATTAATTGATTGTGGATAGCTACTGCTGTACGCCGGAGGTTGGAGTATTCCAGCTGGGAACACTGTCAAGAAACAACAGGAAAAAGGTTGTTCTGCAAGCTTCGAAATTCATGGGGAAAATTTACGAAGAAAGTATCTTACCTATTGTGTTTTCAGTTGGTGAGTAATAAGCGTTCAAGGTCGGAGGGGTCATTTCCCAGCTGAAAATAATAGGAAAATTAATGTACGAAACGGTGTTCTTGTCTTCTAAGGGCAGGCATGAATTTAACAACAATTAACAGATTAACAACACCTAAATGTATTTGCTTTCTGGACTGCAAAGACTTGAAGAAGGTTAGCTGGATATTGGAAAGTTGAATTTTCATTGTAAAATTCAACAATCTTTAAAGGCCCGTTTGGTTTCAGCTTCCTCCACCATAAAGTCCAAGCATCTGAAACAAATAACTAGCCAACTAATCCTATACCCGACATGGACTAGTAACTGGACAAGGGGTCGTGGCTCGTCATATGATAGAGTCGTCTTATCGAATTTTCTCTCCTCCAGGATAAATGTGTGAAAAAGTTTTTCTAATCATACCAATAATACCCGAAGTGTTCAAAATTTTGAAAAATACTCAAACAAGTACTCACTCATCTTTGTCGACTTTTTTCCTCAACATTTTAAGTTCTTCCCTCCGAATAAATAAATAATATTTATATATCACATCAAAATACGACGTTTTTTCAGTGAAATCAAACTGAAAAGAAAAAATGTTCAACTCAAGCTCTGCACTATTTAAAATTAGTTATAAAATATCAGAGCTCAAAATGATCAGAACAGAAGTACAGAATGCAAAACGACTCAAATAAAAAAAGTTCTTAATTTATAAATATAAATGAGTTTTTAGGTGTCACAAAATAGGGGAATTTCGAGATCTGCATTGTCAGCAAATTGTGCAGGAATTAAATGAACTTATTATTGATTACTTACATCCATATACTCGCTATTGACTCTTGTCTCGTTAAGAATGTAATCTGGAAATCCAATCATATCTCTGACAGCGTCAACCTTAATTAAAAAAAATAAATAACTGACATTGTTTGGAAAAAAAGGAACACCAAACATGGTCCACTGCTAACCTGTGTTTTGCAGCACAAGTTAGCAATGGGCCATGTTTGGTACTATTATAAATTTCATTTAAAAATATACTTTTTTAATTGCTTTCGCTTCTGTTTCTTTGTCTACCCAACTAGTTTTTGGCAAGTTCCGCTTGAATGCATTTTTTATTTCTGTGACCATCAGTTCCGCCTGAATAGATGTAACGATAATGATTATGACGTTTTTCAAACTTTTTTTGAAATATACTTCTTGAAATACTCACTCTGTCCTTGCTCTTGTGGTCGAAACTACTAGTAATAAATAATTTTCCGAGTGCGAGTCCTAATGACGTATCGACTGTACTCACGCAACTTCTCCATCTTTCATTGCAAGACTGTAAGAAAAAAAATGAGAATCAGAATGGTGGTTAAATGGTTAGACATAACTTTAACAGCTTCCAAAAATTCGTTTCATCCAAAACCCAAAACCATTGGTATGTAAACTGCAGCCGCAGTCCAAATGTGACCCGTGGACCAATTTTGGTACTCTAGTACTATGTATTTCAATATGGCGGGCACCAGAACGTAGTATGTGTAACAGGTTAGGGTTAGGCCATAATTTCAGGTACAAATACTACGAGAGTCACTTGGCTAGTCCCCGAACTTGTAATATAACTAAAATAAGGAAAATTGAAATAAAATTATGTCCTAACCCTAACCTGGTACACATACTACGTTCCGGTGTCCACCATCCTGGTGCACATACTACAGGAGCACCCAAATTTTTGTGGCCTACAAATAACCTCATTTTCAATGATTAAAAACAAAAATTGGTCATAAACTTAATATTATCTGTTTTTATGAATATATGTCGTAATAATACCTGTTGTGTGGAGTTTGTTTTGTAGTAATTAGCGTAACAGATGTTAGTTATGTTGTTTTCTAGCTAAACATGCTTACTGTTAGAAACACAGAAATAGGGATTGCGAGCAAGCCATATTTTGAACTTTGATGTGGTGATTGTTTATAGGCGCTACCGTCAATGTGCATATTTGGCCCAGTGGTACAAATAGTTTGTCGAACCATTGCAATAGATCCTTAGGCCAGTAGTTTTAATTTGGTATTGCAGAAAAACAGAAATGGTCCAACTGTCTATTGAATATATGAAGAGTTTTTTATAACTGACTTACTGAATCAGATCCATATATTGCTTTGTTCATTTTAGTTCTGGCATCAATGAAATCTTGTCCAAGTGGTCCAGTAAACGTCGACACAAGATGCCATATCATAAAATTATTGAGAGTCCTATAAAAAAAAAAAATACCAGTATAATAAACAATTGGACTTGGGTTGAAATAAAAAGATTTCTGTGAATGTTTAATGTGAATTTTTTGTTATGGACACGGTTTTATTTGATTTTTTCTGAAATAAAAGTTGGTTTCATGAATTAATGTGTCTAGTGAAGCTAATTGGAAAGAAAATAATTTGTCAGATTTGATCTTACCTCCCTTATGTTAGATATTTATATTTCAAGACTTTGTTTATTTTCCTATTTACTCGCCATCCACATATTTTTAACGTTGCTTTTTGAATAAAACAAACTTTCGCTTTACTATGTGTTATTTGTAGCTTGTTGTTGGATTGTTATTTTGGGGGTGGGGCCCAAGAATTCTAAAAAGGGGGCGCGGCATGAGAAGTTTGAGAACCACTGGTCTAACTATGCTATCAGTGGTATTGCCCTTTTCAAACAAGAGCTGACGACACCTTATTTTTGCATTATCACAAATAAAAACTCAAAGGTAAATTGTAGCTCAATTGTCAAAATGAAAAAAGTTCCAAACTCACTCGTTCGAAGTAGTTTTTATGACATCTGTCAATTTTTGTAGATATTCTTCGGAAGATGTTGCAATTTTTTCAGTCGGTTTTAGTTTTTCATCGGGCAGAACATTTTTGAAAGCTGTGCCGATATATTCCATCCAATCTATTATGGGAGTCATCTCCTAAATTGAGAACGCAGTTCAGTTAGTCACGGTAACCGTTAATACGGTAATAGTTAATACCTCAATCCAATCTATTATGGGAGTCATCTCCTAAATTGAGAGCGCAGTTCAGTTAGTCACGGTAACCGTTAATACGGTAATAGTTAATACCTCAATAGTTGAACGACTCAACACTAGAACAATTCAGTGGCCCACTAAAAATTTGAATAAAAAATGATGCAATTCAGTAAATGATACCGATTCTGAATACATTCTGAAACAAAAGAGCAATGCTCAAATATATGAACAAGGCAGCCAAGACGAAGTCGCATCGAATCTTTTATAGTATCGGTAATCTGGCCAACTATCACCGAGATGTGACCACGGAACAACGGCACACAATTTTTTTTAAATTTTGATGACGTCGTCACACAAAACTTCGCAGTGAAAAACGAATCCATAGATCCCACAGATATTTTTAAAAGAAATGAAGTAATAGCCCTCTAGCAACAACACAAGATTTAATTAATCACTGGAAATTCCAAAGCAATTGGTCCAGCACTTGGAAAAAATGATTTTTTTCGACTCGCTTTGGCCATTGCCTAATAACAGTGCAGCAAAACAGTCCACAGATTTACTTTTTGTACAAAATTCACAGAGATAGACTCAGAAACAAAATAAATTTTAAAATAAATATTCCAACCTGCAATTGACTTATTGTCATATATTTATAGTAACGATCCCGCTGTCTTGCTTTTTCAGCCGGCATTTGAATATTCGCAAGTTTTTGCTCAAATAAAATTATATTCGTCATTGCTTGAGATGTTTTATTTTTATCAGCACCAAGAAGTACAGTAACGTCGACCATAAACTCATGATAAGCTTTCAAGATCTGAATAGAATAAGGAATGGATTGAAAATTATGTAGGTTTATAAGCAGGGATGGCCAAACACGAATATTCCACCATTCCGAATTCATAATAATGAGGAAATATCTTCAGGCGCTCCAGAAGGTACTGGTACTGGTACACACACTACGGAGTACCTATTTTCGAATATGGAATATTGAATACATTCTAAATTGGGGGCAAGTTCATGTAAAAAATTTCATAAATCCTTATATCTTCATGCTGATCACATCTAAAACAACATAAATATAAAGGTCACAACATAAATATGAAGGTCATTGTTCCATTGTATATTTTCTGTATATCTCTCATAATTTAGCCAACATGCTATATTCATGGCCAAGCTTTGAATAATAAAAGGAAAAGAAGTATAATATTTTAATTCATCAATCAGTAAATATGCATAAATATGAATTGAATATTTCAAATATATTCTTGTTTCGCAACATTCTTTAAATGTGAGAAGGTTAAATTATAAGAAATATCGAGACATAAGTGCAAGTCATGAGTTAATAATGTGACTTAATGTCACATACATAGGAGCTAAGATGAACAAATTTATACCCAATAAAGGTCAAAAAATTTGCAATGGTTAAGTATAAAAAGAAATTTTTCTTGGGCCAAGGGTAGAGGAAACAACTATTGATACTAAAATGGAACTATTTCTGTTCCATTCAAAATTTACCTTGTCATCAAGGGTCTTGTTTACATAAAATTTTCTTTTACTGAGACTTAGATGTCCATTGTCAACCTAAAAAAGATAAAAATGAAATTTTCATTAGGTCATAGCGAAAATTCTGTACAATCCAACAATTATTGTTTAATTAGCCGTAATCGTTGTACTTATAGTCGAAAATTTTCCGCAAATTTATTCAAATGTGGCCATACTGTTCTAAAATTCAGCACGGAAAACAACCAATTCCCAAGAGAATCTTGGCAAATCAATCTAGCATTCTTGATAAAATTGATTACAAATTACCTTTAAAAAATTCATGGCACTCTACTAGATGGTATGATAAATGTGATAGAAAAAACATAAAACACATATATATTTGTAAAAAATTGTTTGAATGAATTTTATACTTTTTTAATCAAATCTTCCAAAAATGGAACGAACCCTTGGAGCAAAATATATTCTATAATATCATATTATTTACGGAATTATGAATTATTCAACAGTACCTAGTGACTTTGTAGTGCTAATAAATCATAATTAACATATTGATTAATTTTTACGGGGTTTAGTTATTCAGTAATGATTCATTATTATTAAAAGGAATATGGAAATACGTTAATAATATTTGTTTTGGGGATAAAGAAATGAATCAAATCAGATCAATGTGAATTTTGATCCAAATGTCTGAATATGAAAGCACAATTATAAATATCTGATGAAATTTTGATTAGATATCTTCCATTATCTACCATCTGAGTTTATTTTTAGCAAAAAAGTTCCTGTCATGCAATAGGGATGTCTAATAGGAATTGTAAACTTAAGTCAAAATTAGTTAGAATTCAATACTTTAAGTTCTTGATTTTAGAAATAATTTAAGATTGTTCAAATTTTTTTTTTTGATAAACTATTTGTTTTATGAAAGTAATGAAACACAGGAAGGTCTCCAAACAAGAAGGCCTCAAAGTTGATGGGAATTTCAACTTTATCTCCGAATGCCAGAAGAAATCAAATTTTGATTTCAAAAACTACGATATATGCAACCTTCTTTGATAGACTGTTAATTAAGAACGCTTCAAAAAAATTCTATACCACAATGAAAAGCCTGGAAATTCGAATGTGATATTGCCGTTTTGGTTCCTGCCTGGATTTCTACGTAATCGATGCACATGAATCCATTAACATAAAGGGAGGAAGGGGTGGTAGTTAGTTACACCCTACACCATTCAGCCGTAAATTCATTATCTATTCTCAATATTTGTTAACAGCTACTAATGAAATGATTAACATGAGCATTTTTATCATTTTGAAAGTATAAAACAATATCAACTGGATAGGATTGGATTTACAAATTTATCCTGGGGGGAGTAAAGTCAATAAACGACTTAATCATATGGCGAACCATGTCCTCTCGTCCGGTTACCAGTCCATGTCAGGTATGGGATTTGTTAGCCAATTATTTGTTTCGGATGAATCAAGAAAGACTGACTGAATCAAAAAAAGTCAATTTCAAAACCTGAGTGAAACAAAAGAAAAATTACTTGAAGTATATTCTTATCAACATGTTTCAAGTCTGTGTCGACGCCGACAGAGAAGAAGTTAGATAGTCCAAAAGGTTCTAATTTTCTTCGTACAGCGTTAAGGTCGAATGTCGTATTGTCCCATTCACCAAACACACTCCAACCACCAATCTGTGAAATTTGATATTTTAAAAAAAATCTAGAATAATTAACAATCCAACCAAACATGGTCCATATGAAAATCGAGCAAAATTAAACTATTTTATATGTCAATCATCCTTGGCCTCCTGTTGGACCTGGCTGTTTTTACATTACAAACAACTTGACACTTGACCAAATAATTTCAGTCAAAAATACTAATCGAACAATAATTCAAAGCTCGAACAACTGAGCCGAGCTAGCGGCCGAGTGAGATGATGCAACACGAACCGCACATCTCGGCTGTGTCCAGACATTTTACAAGCATCAGTTCAAGTCAGAAATTTAGCGGGATAACGTGTATTGAGAAACTTTTGTTATTTAGTGCTTTTTTTTACCTTTTTTGCCCTTGATCATGGGTACAAAGAAAGCAGTAATAAGACTAAGAGAAAGGAGGGTATGTTCGACTACCAAGGTATCTCACTAGTTTCTTCCATTGTCATGACTGCTTATACAAGGCTTTGTTCAGAGAGAAAGGCTTATAAAACCATCATAATAAACTAACCTCTTTAACAAGCTTCAAAAGCGGTTCAATACCATAATCATTGATTGCAGTTAAATTCAAACAGGTTTTATAGAAAATTTTGGCTTTCCGTTCTGCAGAATCCTTAGTGTTGTTTTTGATTTCTTCTTCTGTAAAAACAATTTCAAACACACATGGCAGAATTTTCATCTTATAATAGCGCTAAAGCAAAAATTTCCCACCGAAGTGCTGTCACGAAAATTAGGTTTTGTTAAATGCAATAAAACAAGTCTAAAATTTTTTCAAGTAGGCCTACCGTATTGTTATCTAAAGCGATTTCCTATGAATTGAAATTATAAAATTATTCAATTTCATTTTAGTGCAAATTCTGGGGCAATTCCAGTGAATTGTTCTAAAGGCAAATAAGTTTTCTATGTTTTCAGAAGGATATTCTTGCTATGGTATACCTGTGTTTTATGCAAAAAATCTACAAATACAAAAATCAATGACAGAAAAGGAGTCATTGAAGTGGAACAATTAGAACGGTATAGTCTGAATTGGAAGTTTGGCATGTTTTCAAGGTGTCGAAGTAGGGATGGGCAATGTAGAATAATTTACTATTCTAGAATATTCTAGAATAGTTAAATCGAATCCAGAATACCGAATCCTATTCTATTTTCATACTTATTCAAATAGAGGGAATTTTCCTGATTGCTGGATTTAGATGTCAAAAAATTATAAATGTATTGCTATAAATGTATTATTTATTTGGAAATGTCCTTAACATTGGATTTGATTTGATACTAAACAGGCATTTCCCAGGACAATGAAATCTAAGAATATTACAATATTTTTGCTTTCAATTGTTCCAAATGTATGTAATCTCTAAATACTTATATGCTAAATTACGCTTCAAACACTTTAATAGTAAGCGGTTAAATACAAAAATAGATATGAAACGGCATTAAATCATTATTAATGTTATAGAGTGTCGAGTGTACTAAAACACACCCGCTGAGAATTAATTAGATGCAGGACCAGCGTGTGGCCACTGCAACCTATGCACCGGTGTAAATATTAAATTTAACCACTATCAATTAAAATCAATACTGTGCGATCAAGACGTGCAAAACAAGGTTCCCGTAAACGCGATTTCGTAGTTAGTTATTAGTTAACATCATCTAAAGAAGAATTCAATTTCTTTTATTATTGTTACATATCATTATCTACCCAGACTTAGCTCTACTCAAACTCAATACGTAACTATTTTCGCCAGATGCGGCATCTTTTTTTTAAGTTTATCGGCGAATAAAATTACTACAGACACTCGATCAAACGTGCGTCTATCTTGAACGATAGGAACGGACCGAAAGATATGTAATCTTTTGGGAGTGAAATTTAAATGCGACAGATCGTCGTGTTATGCGATATAACTTTGTATTTCGGAAACTGGTGTGATAAAAGTAATAAAATTATTCCAAAATAATATTTGATTTAAATTAATCGCAAGTAATGTCATAACATTTTACGCCTGGCTTTTGATTTACATGCATCATTTTCTGGGGAAAACTCGCCGGTCGCGGAAAATCATTTACAGTAATGTAAAATGAAGCAAGGCACGCCTGTAAACAATTGAAGATTGTTGCAATCAGATTATCGTAATATCGCCAGTAAGTCGGCACAAATAATTATTATTATTAAACCCTCGCTAGATAGCAAAGCAGGAAAACGCAAAAAATGTGCAATAACGAGTCTTCGTCGTAAGGTGTACTTCACGACTTCTTGTCCAGAATACGCCGATTGAGATTACTGTGTTTGATGTTTACCGATTTTACGGGTTCTTTGCGATTAGGCAAGTTTAATTAAACGAGAGAAATTTCCACGCGAGAAAGAACGCTCGTCTTTAATTGATAAATTAGAAATCCGAAATACAAAAATTGACGCCCGGCGAAAACGCAAAAATGGTGCAATAACGAGTCTTCGCCCTGAGATGTACTTCGCCGACTTCCTGTCCAGAATACACCGATTGAGATTACAGTGTTTGAAGTTTACCGATTTTACGGGTTCTCTCCGAGCAGACGCAAGTCTAGTTAAACGAGAGAGATTTCCACGCGAGAAAAACGCTCGTCTTTAATTGATATTTAGAAACCCGAAATGCAAAAATCGACGCATGGCGCCGGAGAGGCGGAAACCGAATCCTGTTATCGGATCCTGTTGGATTCGAATACTTTGGGATTCGAATCCTCCGGATTCGGTATTCTATATTGCCCATCCCTATGTCGAAGTCATATTTTCAAACCCCCCAAGGGGTCGGGGAGTAAAAATTTTAAATTAGGTCTGCAGAGTCAAAAATCCAGAACTACAATGGCAATAAAAAAGTCAACATCTTGCATTTTAATTATCATTTATTAATTAAATATTCTAATCCATGAGCTAAACAAGAAATATATTATTCAGATTACCCAATAAATTTTTAAGATCCATTTGTATGCTTTTCTTTTGAATACTGAAAGTGTCCCAGTATGCATGTCCTGATGGAAGAGGATTTTTCTTTTCCCAACCACCACAAGAAAATTCGTAAAAATCATCACACGGATTAACAGTTTCATCCATAGAACTTGCAAGCATACTTGCAACTTCAACACAAGCTCTTGTTGTGCATGTTGGTGGTTCTAGAAAAAATATATGTGCAAATAAGATTTGATATCAGAAATTGGGTTTTTGGCTACGAAATATCCTCGCATATAAGTCGAGTTTGAATTTTGAAATTAAAAAAAAACGTTGACAAACTAAGGGGTCCACTTTATAAATACGCATCGCATAACTCTGACTGCACTAATACTCTTCATTTTCTGTGATAGGTGTGTACGGCGTGTTACAATTTGCGGGTTCGGCAAAGAAGCATGGAAGTGATGGAATTTAAATAATAGCCTACTTATTGAATAAATAAAATTAAAAATTGAGAAAAAAGGAGAGGCTGTTTCCCTTTTGTCTTTGAATACTAGAAATAAAATTCTATTTTTTGTCTCACCACTAATCTTAGGGCTCAAGTCTTCACATGTCCCATTCTTCCATACACAATATGGAGCAATATCACAATCTGACTGCAAAGTGGTGATATTGCATGTCCATCTGCTTGGAATGGCAGCTGAATAAACAAGGTTGTACTGTTAGATCGTATTTTACATAAAAGAACTAGTCACATCACACTTGATTGTGTCTTGTCAAGCTAGCCTAAAAATCGAACCGCTGTCTGTGTAGCAACCCAATACCAATAGCCTTCTACGAAAGAGGCCATTCAAATTGCAATTGGGACTATAATATGCCCATCCCACACCTGCAGCGTGACCCAAAAATGGTACCGATAGAATATGTTCAAAATGATCTGGGTTCCACTCTTGGCAGCACAATAGCCTTCTACAGGGGAGATCATTAATGGTGATTGCGGCCATATATTAATTAATCTCTTCTTAACCTACTGTATGTAAAACAGCCCAATTGCCATTTAAGGAGGATGGTGGCCATTTAATTAAATGGGGATTTGGAATATATTGAACTCCCAACGCATATGACTCCACAACCACAACCACAACTCCAAGTCTATTTTATAATAAAGTAGGACTTTGTTTTAATAAAATTGACCACTTCGAATCACCGCCATCTTGATTTTATTTTGGGTGGCAAAGGTCAAGGTGAATCGGTCTTTTTTGTTTCGTTGGAGCAATGATTTCAAAATGCAAACTGGCATAATACGTGTTTCTAATTGTGTGTGAACACTCAGCAAACTGTCTGAGTGGCGGATTCTATGTTTGGAAGAAACCATTACAATAAAAAGTACCAAGTATTCGAGATTTGATTCAAAAAAAATATTCGATTCGATTCTGAAATCATCTGGTATTAGAAAATGCCCAGCCCTACCTAGTTTCACAAGAACAATAACAAAATTCAAAGTTGGATAAACAAGAATTTTGCCTTCAATATCATATTGTTGAACAGAAATGCTTCAAACAACTATGACCAACTAATTATTGATTATTGAAGGAAACTCTACATTTCCCTCTGAATCCGTACATTGGGGAAATGAGACAACATCAATTACCTGTTTCTTATTTAGATCAATGAGATGAAATTGAAAACCAATGGCATGAAACAAAATTGTCAAAACTAAAATTAGATTTGAAGAATGCAATCTACAATTAGATTCGAACTCCTTTGTAAATTAAATCAGGTACAGATGGATGTTGTACGTACACAAATGTGATTTTGAGGGTCCTGAGTTAAATAATCAAATAAAATATGTAATTGTAACTAAACATTTTATTGTGAATTCAAAGTGTTTTAAAAAAAATAAAACATCAAACACATTCAATATTAACAAAATCAAGATCCAAAATGGACACAAAAATGCATTTTTACTTCTCAAACTTTGGTGCAGCCTTTATTTCAGCTCAATGAGGGGAATAACAAGATTTTTTGAATGATTTTAATCTATTTTGTAATAAATTCTGTTTACCTCCAACTGCAATGGTAAAATCGAAACTTGCAGACAAGTTCGTTGCACAACTTCATGAATTATTAAAATGTGTGGAGGAATTATAATAAATTTTGCACAAATTTCATCACTGAAGTGAATTTAACAAACCTTCCAGCTAATGCAATGAATAAACCTAACCAAAGCCATAAACAATTCAAAGAAAACCTATATTTGTTATGCATGAACTTCCTCAAAATTTGGAAGCGATTAAAATAACAAAATAATTTTTCCCTGCGCAGCAACAAAATTAAGTCATAAGCCCACATATTTCCAAAAACCATGCTATTCCAACAAATATAAATAAATAAATATACAAACCAATACTATTTTATCAAAGTACTTATTCAACAAACCTATTGGTCCTGCTTGCCATGTTACAGACACAAAAATTGCAAGGATGATCCCAAATAAAGTGGTCAAGCATAAGAGAAATAATTCACGTCCTGTGAACTTTCTGCAATGCAGCCATCTACAATATCGGTGACAGCAACTACAAGGTCCATATTTTCGTGGCTGTTTCCAAAACCCAACCTAGATTTGTAAATGAATATTCAAGCTTATAAAATAGCAAGGATTTAAAAAATAAAGAAAAGATTATTTGTAGTTAGCTAATATAGTGCAGTGTATGTTTGAAACTAAAAATCCATGGTTGTGATGGGTGTGCAAAAAGGGCGCCCGGAGGCCACAACCCGTACCACAAGCCCTTTTTATTGTAGTCCTTGTCAGTGTCAAGAGTAGCACCCAAGATTTTTCCCCATCAAGCATTCGATTAGGACTTTATACTTGATGGGGAAAATGTTGACAAGGGCCACACTAAATAACCAGGCGGGCCGGTTTAACTTCTGCATTAGAACGAAGTAAATTTTGCACTATCCATGGTTTGGTATGTAAATGTCTGATTTCATTTGATATTCTATTCTATATTTAATAATCTATATTGATTGCATTCCTAAAAAGATCACTAACATTTAACACCCAAACAAGCTCAATACTATCCAGTCAAAAACTGCTTCTAAACAATTTAAATAAAAGTAGGAAGTATACGAACACGATGCTATCTTACATTTCTCTCTATTTCATCTAGTCCTGCAGTAGATGAAGTATCCTGTGCTCCATCTGAGTCCAGATCATTCATTTCATGATAAACAACGTTTGTGTCTTCGCATTGTGCCATATCTGTCCGATCACTACTCGGGGAACCATTCTGATAAAGAATCAAATAAAAGATATTAAACAATAGCTATTACGCACAAAATTTAGAAAATAACTAAAACGTTGCAATAATGATAATGATGATACACACACGACGTGACACATGTAATCAAAAATAAAAAAGTCTCAGATTCAAGATAATCAAAAGAAGGATCGAGAAAATTGATTTTACATAAAGATTCGATTGCGAAATTGCACTAGCAGGAAAAATACATTTACATAATTATAGGATATGTCTTTTTTTGTTTCAGAAAATGAGGAGTAACTACCGATGCCTGATTGATAAATAACTGATTTCTTATACTTCAATTGAAATTTTAAAAAATGGAACCATCGAAAATTTCGTTTTGACATAAATTTTTGGCAACAGATATGGTAGGAAAAAAGTCAATGGTTTGAAATATTCACAGTCTAATGATCATAAAACACATTGTTCTACATTAATATCAAACACATTCACTAATTGTTAGTAAGAAAGTGATGTCAAGCTATGCAAGTGCATGAACCTTTCTGCTTAAATTGAAAAAATAGGCTGGTAGTCATTTCAAAAAATTTAAGTAGGCTATTGAGAATTGTAGTTTTGGACAAAATATAGTCAGCCATGAATTTAGCGATAACTAAAAAAGTATTAGCCAAAATCAGGTTAAATATGTTTAATTATTAAGTTGATATAATAATGTGTTGAAACATGTATTCAAACAGTAGTGGACGGAAATTGACATATGTTAGCATGCTGAATTAAACAATGAAAATCTGAGGACAAACCAGCATAACGGGCTAACTGAAAGCCAATCAAAAATACTGTTTATAATTTTTTAAACAAAATTAGATACCTGAGCAAAAGAAATTATAAAATAGAACACATATTGATTAAATTCAGGTAGGCTTCACTTCAAAGAAAGATTTATTTACCAATCAATGTTATATCTCAAACTTACCATATTATTTAGGAAAATAATATCCACAATGCAGCAACAAAAAGATAAGAAGATATTAAGGTACTATACCGATATGGCTACAACACTAAATTTTATTTTTGGACACGTAGTGGACATAACGATCGTTTCAATATTATGTTGTTGTTGTTGTTCTTTGACACGTTTTTAAAAAGTCGCTTTTCTCTTCGAATACTGGATCAATTGCTTTGAAATTTTCAGTGGTTAAAGATAAAAATTTTCTCCAGAAGGCTATTACTTTTTTTTTCGCTATGACGTCATCAAAATTATGTGACTCTACGTGTCCATATATTTGAGCATAGCTCTCTTGTTCTTACGGCGCTTATAAATGCTTTTTACTCCACGAATGTTCGATTTTAACTGTGTTGGCTTGACAAATGACACACCTGGGTCCAAATCCCCTAATCACTCAAGATATAATAAATTAGGTCTTTCCAATTTAAAGTATCTCCTAACATATCGTGAGATATCATTCGCTTCCTGTATAGGGCCTTATTCAGAGCGAAATCCGTGAGAAAAAAGAGCTATATAAGAAAATTTTAGGATAGTACCAATAATCACGAAGATTTAGGAAAAAAAAGAATATGATTTTTTTTCCAAACATGATTCGAGAAATCTACATTTAAACCATGCAAAAGATTGAATCACACAAGACAAAGCTTCTAATACCAATTGCCAATAAAAAAAACACTTGTAAGCTGCAATTCAAACTACGTTATATACCCTGTCCTCGTAAAAATCTGAAAGGAGCTCAACATCAGACATTGCTACTTTTCGATGTTTAATCGATTGACTCAATTAATTTGTATTATTCAGTTATTCATATGTAAGACATGTGAAATGAAGTCAAACTGAAAATAAAAACTTCTTAGATAGGAATATAAGAAATAGTTACTTTGAAATTGATGAAATTATTTTGAAAATAAACTTCCTACACACCACACAATACCATAATAGTTAAAAGATGAACATTTTGTATTATCATGTCTGTGCTCCACCACAGTTTTTTTTAGAATTCGTTCATAATACAGTAATAGGCTACGATTTATTGGAAGATGAAAAACAATCTTAACCTACTGACCTATTTATTATAAAAGAAAATTAGTGATTCATAACAAGATATGCCTTGAAGACTGTCCAGAACCCATGTTTGGTTCGGAAGTTCATTGTTATAACTTACAGCCGCAAGGCTATCTGTGTTAAAAAGCGCTTCAAAATACAGTACCGGTACCGGTACGTACCTTAGTTTACTATGAAACGACAGTCAAAACTCATTTAATAGAAAAAGAAAGACTCACTTCGGTTTGTTCGACTGCAGCATATTTGCATTCACTTTGTATAGAAGAATATGATGGCATCACATCACACTACATCAGAAATTATCGATCGACACCAACTCCCGACTGAATAAAAAACTCCAATGGAGAATGGAGAAATATCAAATGAAGATCTGCAAACGATTGAATAACAATGACTCTGTGCTCCCAAATAGTGGCAATGGGACAGTATAATAAGTATAATTTATTTCGACTCCATAATCATCATGAAGGACGATAAAATAAATGATACCGGTAAGGTAAAACTGAGGCGAGCAAATAAAAACCTAAGTTAGTTATAAAACGTGCGAATTTAAATTTTCATACGCATGCACTGCTTTAACAATGATTCGATCTCTACGCCTAATAAGCAACAGATTATTACAATGTTACAAATATCAGTTATAAACACCTGGCCATGTTAAATCTCCTCACCAGTCGCCCTACCCTAATAAGCAACACATTACATTGTTATAAACATCAGTAAAGTAAACACCTGGTCAGGTTAAATCTCCTCACCAGACCCCCTGCAGTATCTTTCGACGAAACCACTCGAGCTACCCCGCGTAGTTTATGTTTTGTATGTTAACGAATTTGACGTGCCAGTAGGCCATTGTTTGAAATTTATTGAATATCTTTCCTAAAGCTGCACATTTGGCACGTGCAAAAAACTCAACAAGACATAGATACTTCTTTCTGGAAATAATCATTTGCACTAAAAGCCTGTCTCTTTAGATCCTTTGGTAACTTTCACTAATCACAAAGTATTATTGATGTGATTGTATTGACATTTATTTGACATCATTTCAATTGTTGATATATTTCATGAAGAAAGTTAGAATTTTTCACAATGCGAAACAAAAAAGATCACACTAGTTACGTTTGAAAAATTGTACATGGGAACTAGATCAAATAGCTTACTTTCGTAAAAAACGGGATGCTGGCGAAAACAAGACACTGCTTGGGTTGGTGATTACAAATCTAAAAGATGATCTTCCAACAACTCTGTAGGTATGAGTGAATGAAGTGAATAGCATAAAGAGGGATTATATCTTCTATATGAAATTCAAATTTAGATAACACAGCGCAAAGCATTGTCAGTTTCAAAATACCCACTTTTGAATTAAATATGGAAACTGATCTATGAAACTAAAAAGAGGTCGGAGGTCATTAATGATTTTTAAAAAACGTATTATTGGCATAAAAAATCTATATCAAAGTAGGGCAGGTACTACGTTAGATAAAGTACTCATTAGGCCAAAAAATATGATAATATAAAAAGTCTCGTCTCATATGTAAATATAGGTACATGAAAATTATAAACCCTGAAGATTCAACTGCAAACAGCACGAAATCATTCAAAAACATTTATCACAATTCTGTCAGAAATGGCAAACACTTCCAACCATCTGTTATAGAAAAGAATAAGCAAAAGGAGCATTGTCATATCACTTTCCACTCTAAACCTACTTTTAACAAGAAGAGATCAGAAACCCCTGGAAAAACTTGACTGGTTTAAAATGTAAAACAAATTCAAATAGTCAGGTTTAGTCGCAGTGTTAGTGCTGTATCATTATACCATGGTTGAAGTCTGCCACAAAAAAATACCTAATTATATACCTTCAAAAAAACTATAACTGAAATTTTTTTAGTTTAGTTTAAAAATTCAATTCTAATAATTGGCTTTTAAATGTAGTTGAAGAATATGTATAAACTGTGAGGTTATGATTTATTAGCATAGGTTGTGATCAAATGCATTGTTAAAAGAAAAAAGCACAAAGCACAAAATAATTATGAACATGATATGCATTGTATAGGCTATATGGTGATTAGTAAAAAAGAAGTGCATTGTATACATAATTCTCTTCTTCAATGCAAGGAGGTGCATGCTAAAAATTAAGAATCAAAAAAAAGGTTTCCACAGGAAATGTGACCACATAATTATAGTATTATTATTCATATGTAAAATATCTTCATTTAGTAAATATTTATGATAAAAAAAAGTACTTTTGTTAGACTTGAGTATCATAACACATATTGGGGTTAGTGCATATTAATGACAGAAAACACAAATGCAGTAAAAAGTACTCAGTAAATTTACTATAAATCCATAGTAAATCAGAAACTTCTAAAATCTCATATGGGTTGGCGTTTTTTAGGTTCAATGAACATAATAAGGAACACTTTTGAGATTGTCGAATAAATTAAATAGAAAGTACAAAAGTATATATATCATTCAAATTACAGTACCTGGTAAACAAAAAATTGTGTTTGTCCTAACCCTTACACAGCATTTTTTTTATCTTAATTGTGCCAAGAAATTATTACCGAAATTTTTTAAATGCTATAAAATTATTTTTTATAAAATTTGTAGAACAATCCTGACACATAACATTTGGCAGTTTTCTGTGAGTTGTGAGTTTTCTGTTTCTTTCATGATTTATATCCATTTTTGATCAAGTATATTTAAAAAAAAAAAATATTGTTATCTAACCAAATTAAGGGAAAATTGCCCCATTTCAGAAATATAATAAAATACCTTTTATTTATTTTTAAATTAATATGATAATAAAGGAGCACAAAGACCTGTGCAAACTAACCAGACAATAAGAAACAATAGTAGTATTTATCAAGTGCCTGACAACATAAGACATCAAAAGCTGGTGAAAAAACTAGAAAAAAAAGATGAAAAAAAATTTAAAATATCATTAGTATCATAAAAGCAAATAGAAATTTGTGAAGAAGGAAATAACATATATACATTGCAAATGCAAAAAAAATATCTAAATACTTTTTTAGAAGATATTTTGATGCACGTTTGCATCCACAAGATCTTTTTTATCTGATTTATACTCAAATTATAAGTGTAATAAAATTTAGCACTGTGACAACACGGCCATGAGGTATATTAGGTGACTGAAGAATCTAATATGATCAAAAACTCAAATTATTAGAATATTCACATTTCATGAATTTTTATAAAGATTTTCGAATAAAATGTACTTTCATGTGGGAGATTGGTAGAACAATGTTAAAGTTTACTATATTCTAAACTCAAGATGGAATTTGAAAAACAAATTCAAAAGAATTGAAGATTGAGATTATGGGCAACTCTTTTTGATACAGTACTATTATTATTATCTCCTTCAGTTAAGAAAGAACTGGATAGAGTACATCCATATTTTTGAAATTTTTGTAAGAATGACCAAAACATATAAAATATTGCAAAACAGAAAATGCATTATTTTTAAAACAAAAACAGGGAAAATTTAAAAGCTTTACACACTAACTATACAACTTATACCAAATCATCATAAAAAAAAAAACATTTCAATCAAGTTTCACAAACAAAAACTCTCTTGTGCAATTATATTAACTAGTCTCCTTCCTCTTCTGATATTTCTTGAAGATAGATATTTGATTCAGACTTTATTCTTGATATTCTATGAGCTCGATGATTAATTCTCGCTGTTTCAGGAAGCCCACACGAACAAAGGTGTTTACCTGCAAGTGAATATTATACTATACTGATTCCGATAGTCCAAATGTCTACGGTGATTTAAGACAGGGTGACCCAAACACAATAAAAATAAAAAAATTTTTATTTAACACTTGAACATCTGTTCGTGTATTCCGATTGTTTAGTAACGAAGGACACTTTGCATGAAAGTTATGTTTTTTTCTAGAATATTTTCCACATGATCTTGATGCTGTTATTTTTTTTGAAGGATGGATGCAATAAATTGCATGCAATAAAATCGACTATTTCATAATTAACAACAAATTTATTAGAATAATAATTATGATCTTTCGTATTAATTTGAAACCTGATATGGCACAAAACTTCATTATAAAGCTCTTTTATAAAAAATTGTAAAACAATACCTTGTAATAAAGGTTCCTCATGTACATGATCATCTTTAACAGAAGAATGGATGACTTTTCCAACAATGTATCCATACATTACAATGATAATATAATAAACACATATTTCGAATAGTGTTGGATATTCTTCCTGCGAAAAAAGTAAAAATGATTTTTCCAACTATTTAGTATTAGTTGAATATCTTTTGCGCAGCTTTTAGAAGTCATTCAGAAGGTTTGATACATAATAATGAGGGAATAAACTCTAATTTAAGGAGAAATATGGTACTTTCGTAGTGTGTGGACCGCGTTAGGGTTAGGCCATAAATTTCCTTATTTTAGTTCTATTACGAGTTCGGAGACTGTCTGTGTTAGCCAAGTGAATATACCCCCTGCCCATAGGTTTCAGTTCCTTTACATAACTTGATGTAAAGTAGGTGAACAAAATTAGTTACCTACATATTGGTACACACACTTCTGTTGTGCCGAAAATAGGATTGCCAAAACCAAATAATATATCAGTCAGTACACATTCTGAAATAATGGGGGCCCTACTCCACAGTGGGTCGCGAGAAGGCTCAATGAGGGTGAAATCAACGGGGATAAAATCTTTTTCGACACTGACTTATGTCGATCAAATTAAAAAGATTTGGAACCAGTACTGAGACCCACCATCACCGAAATGGAGCCAAGATTCTATTTTCTGTACGAGAATATGCAAGCAGTTTTATTAAAGGTATTGTCCATTATTTTTTTTTAATATTTTCCGCATTATTAAATGTTACTTTATTTTTATTTTGGTTTCCGAGGGTTGCAAAACATTTTGACCGTGCCAAGTGGGTCGTGATGATAAAAGTTTGAAAAACACACAATGTTTCATAAGCGATTCTAAAATCGCTTATACAATATGTTTCATAATTTAAACAAATAAAAAACTGTGAAATGGGGTGTACTATTAACATTAGCAATCACATGAAACAAAACATAAGACACCTTTCATTAGATTAGTCAAATGGTAAAGCTGTGACGATTTCCTGTGACAAACTAAAACCAGATCACGTTGTGTAACAAGACGAACATCGTAATATCATACTAATATGACTCGAGTAATTATTTTGTAAAAAAAATTTTGCTTAGGTTATACAATATTAGACGCCGATAGAGAAAAGTTATTTAAGCATGATTCATTCACTGATTCACGATCAAAGAAATGACTACGCAAAACTCAGTGTGCAATACGTTATGACTAAAAAAGCAAATGGGTTCAAATAATAAAATGGTTTCAAATCATATGACATATTACAAAGCAAAAAATATATATTTTACCTGTTGTTGCAAGACACTCCATGGCCCTTCTGTGACATCATAATACACTCCCCAAACTTCACAATAGGCAGCAAATGCAGTTAAAATGTGAAACCACATATGAGAATGCCCTGTAAAACAATGACTGAACCTTAGTAAATGTAGAGGGTGTTTTTGATACTTTTTTGTGTCTCATCGCACCAATAACATACATCTAAATTTGCTCAGCACACATAAACTATGCATTGAATTTTTTTTATGGAAATCTTCATATATCGGGGTTATCATTACTAAAACAGTAGAGATTTTCAAAATTTTTATGTGAACACACCGTGACGTCAGATTTGCTTGCTTTTATAGTCTGAAATATTTAATTTGGTTTGGCCTCTTCTGAAATATGTTACATAATGCCAAACAATATGAAAAGAAAACAATGGTTAAAACGAATACCGAAAGCATCACTATTCATAGGTTAATGATAAACCGACGATATCTGATTGTGTTTGCTCTGTTTCTATTATTAGATTGAACAAACATGCGAAAAAGAATATGGAGCATATGATTTTAACATATGTTCTTTGTGTCACCTAAAAATTAACTTCACAAATTCGATTGTGGTTGATCAAAATTGGGGGAAATTGAAGTTAATGAACTGTAACACAGGGTTAAAAATGAAATAATTTCCGGTAAGGTAATTTTTTTTATCCATAGACAAATTAGGGTCGATTACCTGAAGTAACTTGAAATAATGAAGAATAAAACTGTACAACAAGTATGGGACATATATGATGCATAAAGTAATATCATGCAATGATATACGCCCCATGCTTGTTTGAATTAAATTTTAGACATAATACATCATTATCCAATTACCAACATAAGGGTTTCAAGACAATAACTTTGTCTGCTAAAGAATTTCTTATGGTCTTATGATTTGTCTATTGGGAAAGAGGAAAGACCCTACATAAGGATCATAACACATAAAAGAACAGTATGGCATTGACTGAATACCATGTAATGGAAACATAAAACCGGACATTATTGGGATAAAAAACCTATTCCCAATTTTTCAATAAAGATTATTTAATCAAAAAAGCAATGAGCATGCTAAGCCTATCAATATTTTACATTTTACAAATATCACTTGCACACCTGACCTAATAAAAGGGTTTTCAGAATGCAGGCTGAGGAATGATAATTAATCACCTTATCATAAATATAAAGGTAATGAAAATGTTTACCAGACAACTACCAATACTAAAGTACGATCATAGTAAAAACAAGATCGATGGAAAAAATTAGAACTTATTATATTCCTGACAAAAAAAAATTGATCGTACCGAATACATCAAATTTTCCCGGAAAAAATCGTTGTGGGAAATCCAGCCCATATACGGCCGGTGCAAGAAACATAGAAGGTAATGCAATACCATGCCACCATAAAGATTCTTCGAATTTACCGGTGGAGAAATTTTCGTACATTCTGAAGAAAAAAAAATAAAGATTCAGACTTCGTAAATAATTCCTAATGCACATGAAAGGAACACATAAAATATCCACAACAGATAAAATTTTGACGCATAATCAGAAAATTTTACATGCTTTATAAGGCACATACTTCAATAAGCGAAATTTTCAATTTTAGTATGAAATTTTCACATTCATAAAAAAAAATATTCATATTAATACGAATAAGAAGGCTTAATCATATGGCAAACTTGTCTGGCCTCTCGTCTGGTTACCGGTCCAAGCCAGGTATAAAAATATTTAACCAGTTACTCATTTCACATGTATGGACATTAAAACATTCCAGACATTCAGTATATTAGATTCGATTTTTTCAAAAACAGTGGTCCTTACCTAGATGTTCATAGAAAAACCTTGATCCGAGTGAAATGCATATAAAACAACATAAAAAATGTGAAATAAAATTTTTTTTAAGTTAGATTAAACATAAAATATTATTCCTCTCACCTTAAATATAATGGTATAGCCCCAAAAGCATAGCCAAATCCATTAACAAAAACTTTTAATTGACGACTTAACTTTAAAGAAACCCATTTCCCTCCAGTTTGAGTCAGACAAAGGCAAGTATAACCGACGGTCACAATCAAAGTGGAAATTTTGAGATAGTGACTTGAAAATCTAAAAAAAGAGTAGCATATAATTTTATCCTGGGGGAGAGGAAAGCTGATAATACAGCTTAATCATATGGCAAACCATAGCCTCTCGTCTGGTCTTGTTAAATTGTTTGTATTAATAGCTTATAAATTAAGACTTACATTTTAAAATAATCGAGATGTGCTCCACTATAGAAATTAGTCGAAAGTGAAGCGAATGCAAATAGTGAGATTCCAAAATAATCAGCAACAAACCAACAACTATGGTGAAGACTTGATCTGAAAAATCAGCAACGAAAAAGATAATTAGACAAAAGATTTTAAATTCATTTTGGAAGGAAAGAAAATAAACGTGACTCAAATTAATTTTGCACACCAGCAGGGCTGTACACAGAATATTTGCGTCAATTATTAATTCCGAACACTTGGGTTGTTTAAAAAAAGAGATATTAATTCCCTGTCTAATGTTGACAAAAATCTCTTATTAAATGTCAACAAGTAAAAATCAGAAATTTGGCTATTTGACTCGAGAGAGTCTGAAATGATATGACTCATATTATGCAGCCCTGCATATAATGTCATCTACTCATCTCGTCCATTAGTCTGATATAAATAAACCAGTCATATTTATTCAATCTCAGCACCTCTGTGTATCGAATATCAATATAATTTTCCATAAATATTTATATTATTCTTGGTTTTATCCTGAAGGCATTTTTAGGGAAGGCTTGACATTCCATCACTAAAATTTGATTATCTAACGATAAAACAAAGTGGTCAATTTTTTATTCAAGTTGAATTCGAAAACAAAAACTTTTTGAATGATGACCGAGTATTATGCCACTTTCATAACATATCTCATTGTGAGAGAGTTTTTTTACTCAAGAAGAGTACTATCCCTGTTTGAGCCATTTTCAATGTTAATAATAAAATAATGTAAATAACAGAAAATATTTACTTGGAGTGAAATAAATGGGCCGAGGCACTGAAGAAACATAGCATTGTACCGGCCGTTAGAACAAGAAATAATGGCCAAGCATGAATGATGTTGATTTCCTGCAAAAAATAAAATCAAACTTATCATTTTAGGAATTGAAGAAAAAAGTTTGTTCACAATATGTAGTTGAGGGTGTAATTTTCAGAATTTCGATTCTAAGCGATTCAAAGCGTTAGCCCACTAAGTAAAGCTCTATGGTGGCATCTTATAAATATTAATTAAGCAAAATGTTACATTCCATACCGTTTAAAGTTCCATGAATAAATGAATTTCATAATTTATAATTGAAGAAACTGTACCTGAGAAAAGGCAAAAAGTAGATAGAAAAAGTATATTGAAGGTATAAGGTGCGTCCACACATTCATAAACTCATAGGAAGGAGTGTAAAGCCCTCTCAAGTAGTAACTGTTAAAATACAATTTAGAATTATTATATAAATTAAAATTATAAATTAAGAAAACATTAAAAATATTACAACTTATTAACTTTTTTTTAAACTTATTTTATTCAAAAGGTTTGATATTGCTACATGCCATAAAGTATTACAATTCGAATACATGCTCAAGGTGCCCCCAGAAAACAGGAACCAGGTCACCTAGCAAGAACATATTCTAAAGAGACCATAACAGTAGATTACTGAAACCTCTGGTTACAATCATACACAAATAAAAGTTCAAGTGTTAAATAAATAATTTTCTTCATTTTTCGATCAAGAAATTTATGGGTTCTGTTCTTTGGGGCCTCAATTAAGATTTTAATCTGGTATGTACTCATGGCTTCACATTCTGTAACTAAACTTTTTTTATCATCTAGCGATAAAGCGAAGATTGTCCCGTCAATATTCCCTTCCCATGACTGTGTTCGGCAATGTACAATTTCATAATAAATGTTAAAAAACTCTCACCTCCATGGCATGAATGGTAAAAGATATCCATATTCGATATAAGGTTCTTGAATAACTTCTGGAACATGAGACCGATGTACTTTCATTGCATGTTTCCAGCTTGAAATATGAGCATGGTGATCGTGATTGCATGTCTTAATGCAGCCTTGACTATGGCTTCGCCAAAGCCTTGCGTTCTTCGGATAACGATGAACAACATTATTGTTTTCTTCATGTAATCGTTTGTTTGTTTCGAAAGACGTAAAGAGAACGTTATCATCGACAGTTTGTTTGTTTTCAACATTAATTTTAACTTTGTTTTCATTGTATGGTGGTAAGACTATTTCAGCAATTTTAGTCTTCAGGTCGGTGAATACGTTCAATGCATTATCCAAAATAGAAAAGTTTATGCTGTTTTTGTGTTTTGTTATTCCGTGCGTTCCATTTCCAATAGCATAATCTCGGACTCTATTTATTTTCTCAATTAGGCATGATATAATTTCTAGTCCTCCAATTGCCACTCTTAGACCTTGTATAGGACTCTGAATATTTCCTAGAAAATTTTCCTCATTAGAATTGCAATTCTTTGTTTCCTCATGTTTCATATGCAACGCCATGACAACATACTTCGAAGAGAGACAACTAACTAATCAATACCTAAAAATATAGAAAGTTAACGTTAGATTTTTACATTAAAGATTAATTAATGCTTAAAGGTTGTGATTAACGTGATCTATTCTTATCTTGAATTACTTTATTTATTTAATATAAAGATAGAGCGGTTAATGCACGTCAGTAGCCTAATCAATGGTTAATTTAATTACGATATATGATTCATCATACGTTGTGGTATAAGTTATGTTGCGTCTACATGAATTCAAAATGAATCAGAGACGCTTATTTTACACTCGACTTAATAATTAATATTTTAATCTCATTTGAATCATTTAAATTATGGAGGTCATATTTTGAAACATATTTATTACAGAAACAAATGGGTTATATTAATATTTTAAAAAGCTGATATTGGCAGATGATATCTGTAATGAATCACAATCATTTTTATAACATATTAAATTTCTGCAAGTTAAAAATATTTTTGTAAAGAAATGTCTCCATTAAATAATTAAAAACATATTCGAGATTTCATATTCAAGAATACTATTTTAAAAATAAAATATGATGCAACAGTTTTTTTTAAAAATTTGATGAATTCAGGAATTCTTTTAAATAAACAGATGTTCTTAGTAAATACTTGAGAAGAAAAAAAATTAGGGTTGCCACTTTCCTCTGCTTGAATTGTACGCATATTTCTCTGAGCAAAGCTAAGAAACGTAAGGAAGTGCCATCATTTTAATAACCAAAATCTTTCTGTATTGGGTAGGGGGTCTTACTACTTACTGAATACAGCGCGAAACACCGCAAAACAGCGCAAAAGAGAGGAAACCAGCGCAAAACAGAGGGAAACAGCGCAAAACAGGAGACGCAGTCATTACCACCTCCTGCCACGAAAGAACCACGGCGCCTCTCGCCATGGTTTTATGGCGCTATTTCCGGCATATTTACAAGGTTATGTACCGGATTATAGGTCATCTTGCGAAATTTTATCTACCTTTTTGGTGCTCCAGAAGTATGTGCCGCTACACACACACACACATACTATTTTCAGGTTGTGCGCCATCTTGGTGCACATACTTCTGGAGGTCCCTTTTTACCTAACCCTAACCCTAAAGCCAACCATATCCATATGGAAAATGTTCTAAATTATGGTACCCAAAATGTGTCACCAGCAGGGGCAGACCTGCCATTACAGCATTACTGGCTACATACGTTGGTTTGTGTATTTAATTTGCTGCCGTGGTACTCCAACTCAAAACAAGGTGCCCCGAACTCATTGCAAAATTTTTTTCTGCTTCACACTGTTTCCCTCTGTTTTGCGCTCTTTCGCGCTGTTTCCACACTGTTTTGCGCTGTTTCCCTCTGTTTTGCGCTGTTTCGCGCTCTTTGCGGTGTTTCGCGCTGTATTCAGTAAGTAGTAAGACCGATTGGGTAGGTGATGGGCACAGGATTTGAACCCAATATTCTGACGTTCAAGGTTTTTGCTGTATCAATGTGTACAAATATACCGCACATTCAGACATTTCTGTATTTGTACCGATACTGGTTCGCAGATACGGAATCGTATGCAGTTGATAATTACAGGTGACAAAAAAATTCTTGCCTAAGTAAGAACTAGAGAAGGATAGGATTTTCATTTTTTGTATTTAAAAGGCTAGTGTTACGTTGCCGTATTACAGTATTATGGACTATTTGTAATATGAAAAGTCACACAAAAAGTCATACAGAGCTATTTCTCTTTCAATGGAAAAAATACCATAAATAAAATACAATATTGTTAACAACAGAGCTATTTCTATTAACCGTACCTGAATTTTAAATGAACAATCCGTATCCCTGACTCCGCGCGCGACCAGGTAAGCAATGCGCAACTGTGCAATGAAACGCCGCGCAGCAATAACGAAGGAGGTGACCGACGCCCACTATCATCTGTGTCAAAATAAAAACATCAACAAATTCGCCACAAAAAGCGCCAAATTGCTGGAATATGTTGAATCAGAATCTCTAACTTTGTGCTGGATTTCATTTCCTGAATCGTGGTACTACTCCTGAATGCACAGTTTTTGTAGTGCGGAAGGTCTCTTATATCTTCTCAGCAAAATTTATCATGTTAATTTTATCCTGATATCATATGTTACTCACAAAGCGGTTGAGAAATAGCACACAGCATGCACGATGAATGTTTGAGCATCAACTTTATGATTGGCAACATTTATGATTGAACACATGCTCTTGCATCGAAGGCGCATCTGTCCTCGGCATAAATTCTCCTCAAGACCGCCGGTGTATAAGAAATCAAGAGCATCCCATGCTTTCCAGTTGGGCTTCGATCCCTAAGCCATACTCTTTCCAATGTCACGATCTCAAAATTTAGTACAAGCCTCATTACACATTAGGTGTATACCACGAGCATTCGAACAATACCCAGCTTTCCTCGAAGTTTACTTTGAAACCCAATTCTAACTAAGCCAACAAGTCTTTCTCTTGTAATCTTTTTTCAACAAAAATCCGAAACCATAACGAAAATTTGAAGCTCTTGGTAAAAGTACTAGCATGCAAAGCAGCTGTCACAACAAAGAATTTTATTGGGTTCTGATGTAAGCAGGACTACATCTAAAATTATCAGGTCGAACGATTTATTCTACCTTCGGAAAGGGTGAAATGAGGGTAACCAAAATGAGGGGGTTAGAAATCCAGCTACTGTATTGTATCAAAATATTTTCAGCCCAATTAAATCTATGATCCCTGACAAAGCTTTGCAGATCCTAATCGAGCTCCAAGCAATAAATAATCAACCAGACTTGTTCCTATAACTCAACGCATTCACCTCCCCCAAACTATTCACTATATACCCGGTTTCAATAAATAATAAACAAGAGAGAACGATTTTTTTGTTTTATTTCTCGACTCTGCATATCCTGAGCATATTTTAGGACTTTAGTAATACTCCGGGAATTCAAAAGTCACATCTTTGCCGGTAAGTTTCTTGTAGACGGCTCCAAAAGTGTCCAACTAAAAAGCAAAACAATGGTTGTGAACAAAAATTGTAGAAACAAATTTCAAGTTGAAAGTATTACTTATGAACCTGATTGATTATACTTGTCAACCTAATGTCCGCTGGGTATAATAACATCGCAAGTTTGGTATTTTCCAAATATATGATTATTTGTTTATATAGATCAGTGCTCCAAACTTAACCCAGGTTGGGGCTAGAGGGCTTAACGGGGGCTGCAGCGTATTGGCAGATTATTTAATCTTCTTCCAATTACCTCAACCTATCTGTTTTTCGACACAACTCGCGTTAAACAAAATATTGTTCAAATTCAGAACCAATAACGAGACCAGCCATCACCAAAATAGAGCACATCTTTCTCATTTGAAGTCTCTAACGGTCGCAAAATATATTGGCTAGGCCAAGTGCGCCATTATGAAAAAAGTTTGAAGAACACTGATATAGAATATAATATATTATGATCATTGATCAAATAACTTATAATATAATATCAATTCACCA
The DNA here is from genome assembly GCF_013122585.1 of Styela clava. Taxonomy (NCBI): domain Eukaryota; kingdom Metazoa; phylum Chordata; class Ascidiacea; order Stolidobranchia; family Styelidae; genus Styela; species Styela clava. The sequence goes on along the minus strand of NW_024102832.1, from coordinate 6,073,723 downwards.
AGGTGCCTTACCACATAAAAAGATACAGAAAAAAAGCATGGATTTACAGTGACAAAGCAGAGTTAAAAATTTCCTATTTATATCAGGAGAGAAAAGTCCATTAGACTAATCATATGATTAGCCATATGGTGAACCATGTCCTCTTGTCCGGTTACCAGTCCATGTCGAATATCGGAATAGTTATTTGTTTCAGACGCACGAATTGGATTTCAGCAGCACGAATTGGAAGAAGCCTAACTGACCACTGATTACATAACCATCCTATGACAGCGAGGAGTCGAGTTATTCTTTCGTACATAATTACGCCCCATAGAATTCAATGATGCGAACCCATGCAGGGTCTTCCTATAAAAAAAAACATGCCATGTTCAGTACCTTGTGTTCGACATTGTTTTGTTGGCTCTTATCTAAGTGTACTTTGATCAGCCTGGAACAATCCAACTTCACTCGAGTCCTCTTGCCAACGATTTCAGCAGGATAAACAATATCTTCAAGAATATTATCGTGTACTGATGTCAGTGTACGACTGAAATGAAAAAAATTAAAATGACATTTATGCACAAAACCAGGAAATTTTAGTTGAAAGACTTTTTCGGTATTTCTTGTAAAAAATTTAAACAAAAATATATATAATAGCAATAAAAATTAATCTCTTTGCTCTATGGGAAAATTTGATAGAGCAGATATATAGCACCTAATCCTGCCCAAACAAAGCGATGAAATAAGCAATTTAATGCAACTTTGAGCTTTGTATGAGAATACAATGTTGTTGTTGGCAAGCGTATGGCTTGATAACCAGCTGACGACAGAGCATAAGTGCAACACCTCAAGAAGATGTAATTAACTAGGTTACACCAACACATATATCCATGTCCGAGCCTTTCAGGGACTTGTTAACAGCCAATGTTCAAAACATGTCATGAATAGGAGCTGCAAAAAGAATGCTCCCACCCCAGAACTAAATGAACTTGGGAATCCATCGTAATAAAAATAATAGGTAAACCACACAGTTGTTATTTGAGTTAGTTCAAGGCAACATAGATTACTTTCTTGGTCTCTTTTGCTTGCTTTTCGACTTTGTCTTCCTCGTTGGCTTAGGGAGAATTCTCCTCTGTTAAAATACAGCACAAGGTTAATATGACATTCTTTGTTATCAATGCCAAGGTAATTTTAATAACATACACTTATACGAAAAATAGTAAGTTCTGTTATACTGCGTGTTAATAATAATAATAGATATTAAATTTGTACAGTTTATTGATAGAAACCCTATTTCTTAATATACAAGGGAAAGAAAAAGATACGGACGAACCTTGAGCATTCAGAAAATACTAGATTTAGCATGATGAAAATTTTCACAAAATTCAAGCTTTATTTTACAGGGTGTAAAAAAGAATTTCACCCGATTTTTTAGATAACAATTGTAAGTTGAAATAAATTTCATTGTATGATAAATAAGAACTACAGGCACAATAAGAACTATCATTAAACTATCAAAAAATGAAGGAAAATAAATTTTTAATTGTTATACCATAAAACCGAGCGCAATTTTTTCGACACCCTGTGCAATGCGCCGACATAAGCTAAAATCTATCAATCTCAAAAAAAAGTTTATACGAAGATGCAAAATATATGCAGTTCGATATACAATGATTAAATATATATAAAATATTACACATGATATCCATCAGTCAAAAGTTTGACAAACATACTTATAGACCAGATTTTGTATATTTCAAGCAAACCCCAAATCAATTTGCTGGCACTGTGTGTAAAATACATTTATGTATGCTTATAAGCATTGCTGTTTCGACCTAATCATGTAAAGTAAGATACACCATATATCTGCTAATACTCAGGTACAAGGTATTTCTGACAACGAAAAAGTTTTGTCTCAATGCACCAAATTTAGTGATAAGTTGATCTCTAAGATTCTGAAACTGGGCATCCAGCCAGCAGGTATTATTTTTACCAGATTTCGTTGCTTACAATTTAATTTAAATTGGCAACTAGTGCCATATCTGAGACTAAAAAATGGCTATACTTGGATATGTGACTTATCTCAATTAAGTTAACAAAGTATAAGAATCTGACCTATCCATCCTTCTACTAGCAGTAGGGCACAATTCTCTGATTCCAAGATGTTCTAGTATTTGGTTTAAAAAAACACTAAATATGTCACAAAAACGAGGGCATGTGGCATGACGCCGTGCTTCCACTATTAATTTAAAACAGTCGTGTCAAGAGTCTGCCATCATGTGACCAAATCCCTCCCAACGAGGACCAAAACGAAAAATTTTCATTCGGTAAAACTGATTATTTTTTTCTGAGGAATCCAATGGTTTACCCTTTAGTTCTGTAGTTTATTGCGCATGGATATGAATTCCCAGACTGTCTTGTAAAAGAGGGCTTTGCATACAATTGCATCATAATTGATGTCTTTTACTGTGGATAGTATTCTTGCAATCGAAAGACTGTGCCGTACTGACTGATGCATGGACATTGATCACTATATTACAAAACAAAATACAAACCTGCGCAATAAACACGATATGTTTTCCGCTGAATTTCTTTTCCAACTCTCTGACCAATCTGACTTGGATTCTTTGGAACGATCTGAGTTGAGGAAATGGAACGAATATCACGATCGCATGTCTACCACTTCCCACATCGACTTCCTTTAAAAATAAAATAGCGTCATGTATTTCTCTTTAGGAGTCGGTTTGCCAAAAAGTAATGTAAGAAAAAAAAAGCTAATAAAACAAATGACCTGTCTTCACACAATAGAACAAAGATTTTTCGAAACATTCAGACTCCAGGACTATCAATAAAAGATATTTTGAAAGCATAGCCTAGGTCACACCAAATCCAATGAATTTTACAAATTAAACCCCATAATTGTAATCTATTGCTTGCAACCTACCTTTGCCGCCGTGATATATAACTCCCGTAATTGGGTTTTCAGATCACTGTTACTCTCTAATTCAAGAAGAGCTTGAGAAATTGAGGACTCAAAAGCATCTGGCCTTTCATTATTGGCCTTGACTATCTTTGACCCACCGGGGTACATGGCTTCTGTTGTTTGCTACGCTGAAAACAAAGGTAATTATTTGAAACTAGGATTTCAACAAGAACGCTGTACAAACAGAAAAGAGGAGCCATAACGCCGTCGCTTCTATGTCAAATTGACCTCTTACTCTTAAGGTGAATAAAGGTAAAATTGTCATAAATCACAACAAAATGAATCAAAGAAACTTAATGTATATCAAAAATAGTTATTCATCGTGTAAAATTCGTGATTACTACGGATTTATTCAATGAAATTAAAAAACCAACCAAGTCCAGCCATCCACCATAAAAAGGACCTCGACACGGTTGATCTGCTGCGATCCCAACAGTGTTACGCATGAAGTAATATGGCTCAAACTGAAATTGGGAATGGATAAAGTTTATTATGTTTCTCAATCATTATGAATTCAGATGAAAACAAATATTTATATAACATATATTATCATTTACTTTAAGCTTTGACTGGTTTTTGCTGGGGCAAGACCCGTGAGTGCCACAAGCAAGTAAAAATAGCCGCAAATTAGAACCACGAAATTAAAATCTTAAATTACAGTTTTTCTAACTTATTCTTCGATTCTAAATTATTTTCATGTAAATTATGAATAGTAATCGGGGTGAAATTTGTAGCCAAGTTGGGGCGAAGCGAACGGGAGCCAGAAAACAATGGCTAGAGAGCAAAATAGAAGCAGTTTAGGGATATGTCGACAAACCGAGGCCTTTCTGCGTGATTGTCTGAGACTTCTCTCGCAACACCTCCACCACTCAGCTACCTTTGCGGTAAAAATGAAATTATTATGTACGGTCATTTATGACACCAATTATAACGCATGGCTATAAAAAAGTATCGACAATCATGCTAAATAAAGTAGCCTAGATTGTTCAGTCAAGTTTGCAATGCGTCGTTTTTTATGTGGTAATTGAATCAGTTATTCAAGACGAATATGGCGATTTGAATCAAGCCTGGAGTTGTTTCAAAATAATTTGGCAAACAATTTGTTGAATTCGTATACTTCTTTTTTAGCCTCTTTCTGTAGTAGGCCTATTTAGTATTTTTCTGCATTTGTGCCTTGACTTCAGGAAGGATTGTTTGTTTTTAGTAGATGTATTGTGCCGATAGCAATGGAAGGATCCATTACGTCCCACTAACAGCGCAAATACAAAAGCGTAAAATGTGGCTTCAGTGGGTACGGCCCATGTGACTCTCAAGACGATCTGTGAGTCGTAAAATCTACTGAAAAGGTGTCACATTACTCTTGTTACATGAATATTAGTTACAACAAATTAACATGATTTATGATTGATTTGTAATAATATAAAATGTAAACTTTCCACCTTATTTATGCCAGGAGTGTTGTTTTAATTCAGTGACCGTGTGATCCTTCCGACCTCCTGTCCATTCCGTTGTTTGTCGATTATTCTATTACTTATCGATCTTGATCGGTAAGTATGGTAATAGGTATTTGTCTGTCTGTATGTCTATTTGTCTGTGTGTTAGATGCACGTGATATCTCACGAAAGTAAGATTGGATCTGCTGCAGATTTTGTATGTGCAATTATCATAGCTCGGATCAGAAGCCTATTGGTTTGGGATGGGTTATGTCGTATGATTAGCGAGTTATTAATTAATTAGTGATGGGACACACGGTGTCACTATGGAGTAAGACCACTGTTTTGGGGGATCCCCTAACCTTCGATCGATAAGTCTTCGGTTTCCAACCGAATTCTAGTTTTACTTATAGAGTGCTATTATTTGTGTTTCTTGTTTGATATATTGGCTGATGAATAAAATTTTATTTATTTATGTTAACTCTTTACCTCTGACGGCTCTGAGCGAAGTTACTCGCTCACCCTGAAGGTTCGCGGCGCCGTATTGGTAGAACAATAAAATAAGTCTAAATACTGGCTATTTGGCACGCTTATAATTTTTTACCAATTATAGGTAGCACGTTGTGTGACATTTCAATCGAAAGGAAATTTTATCGTGCATTCAGAATGTATTTTCCATTTCGAAATACATTTTGTCAAATTAATAAAATTGACCCTAATCTAACAGTGATTTTTCTGCATGTATGTGAGTTTTGGCTTGAAATTTTGTTATTTTGGTAAAAAATATACCGCCAATATTTGATGTTCATAAAGAGTTTTTTATAAGCTTTTTGTTGATATTCGAAATATTATTGTTGCTGCCATATAACCAATTTTATATTTAAATATTTAATTGTGTATCATTGTGTCGGGTGAACAACTTCGATAAGCGGCCATGACGCACTGATTACGCAGCTACGCAAAAGTCGATCACGTGACTACCGTCATGAAGATGTTGATTTGTACGTTCGAAACGTATTGCGTGGCAAAATGCGCAAGATAACTTTCACGACGACGTTCTCAGCGAGTCATCGGTCGCCGAGTTTCGATATGATATTAACCCTGTATGGATTGAAGTACCGACGCCGAGTAATGCAAGCAGTAATAGCGAAGTGAAGGGAAGTTAATATCGTTATATAAAATTTCACGTGGAAAATGTTTTATTCGCCCATCAGTATTTGTTCAAATATCAACCAAAATAAGTACTTGCCTGCTTTGCAGATCAAAATATCTGATTGTACGAATGTTAGGCGAAGCAAGTGGATGGATCAATATTTGAGAGAACTAATAATGCAGAAAGAGCAACTCTTATTCCAACAAGATCATATGCGTCGCCAGAACTAGATACCCTACCGCAAAATGCCAGTTCTAATAATAGATGCGTCGTATGCAGCAAAATTTACATTATTGCCAAAAAACCAATCCAGCTGCTAAAGACAAAGCGTTGCTGAAACGATGCGAGACAGTATATAAGTACAAATACTGTAATGAGTACCTATGTATAGATAACGAAACCAACAACCATAAGTATAACTGACATAACAAAGTGCAATATTGGATTTAGAATGTGTCTTTTATCTGCATAATATTTTCATGTTCTTCATTGTTCCGGGCACAACAAAGTGCAATATTCAATTTAAAAATTTTAGCAAGCAGTCTTATATGTACATACATTTTTGATAGTTGTTATTGTTCCGTTATTTGCTAATAAAATCACAATCTTGTTCATATTGCGTATACGTAACCACAACTTAATTAAATATTTGTTATCATACAATAATTTCATACGCACTTTCAAATTGCTAATTTCACCGAAACATCGTATATTAGAACACCGATATTTACAATATAATTAGTCCCAATAACAAGCTTTCATGCAATCTAAAATTTATTTAAATACTCATTGTGGTTCTTGAGATACGAGATCATAAAGTTGATTTCTTCTGACACGAAAAACAAGCCGGTAAACCGGCTTGCCGGGGCACAGAGCGTACTCAAACAAGCCGGTAAACCGGCTTGCCGGGTTCAAGCGGTTAATATTAATATAACATATAACAGTAAATATATACTACTACGATATAACTAATTAATCCCATGATGGGTTTACCAACTGCGAAAAACACTGGCTTCCGATTATGGTTATCCCAATACTGCTTAAAAAATGAAATAAAAATTTCAAACAAATTTATATTACAGCGCTCTCACCATATTCCACGCTATACAGACCCTATTACAGCATTTCAAAAATGAATCATCGCACACATATGTATGATTGAAAGTATAAACAGGCTATTGGTGTAAAAATATTGTTAGTATTGGTGTAAAAGTAATTGGCGCACTCATGAACGCGAAATAAAAATTGTTCACAATTGATTTGAGTATTGTCTTATAACACTGCATATTTCGATTCATTCATACCTAAGCATCGTTTTGATTATTACGTTATGTAGAGTAAAGTCAATGCTGTTTGTATCAAAACGGTTAAATTCGTCAAATTTGCAATATTTGAATCCGATTTAACTGATGCCAATTTCGATATCCGCAATGAAATCAAACAGAAACAGATAACATCTTCTAAATCTTCGATTTCATATGTTTATTGTTTTTACTTATTATATGTCAATTCGAACTTTCAATTCGTATTCTCGCCGTTGATAAATGATCAATTTTTGAATACAATTTCAATTTTTCTATATATATACATTGTGGTTTTTCAATTTCATGCATTATCAATATTGGGGTGCGTCAGGGTTCTTATTCACAACTTGGTTTACATTTACATAGTTTGAGTCGGTCATTTATTTAGCATTGGGTAGATATTGTCTAAATTAATTCAGTGATAATTTTTTCTGGATGAAATTGACGTCAAAAACGTTGAAGTAATTCCTAATGTATTCTGGAGATGATATAGAACAGCTGTCGGAACATGAAAATATACAAAATCAGACCAGAGGATACGCTCAAGGATACAATTGGGAGGCTGAATATTTATCTCTAAAAATATTGCGTCCTATTGCAACTTCATTCTCTCTGTACATGGCAGTAACACAAACAATATACTGTTTCATCCAAAGGAAGAAGGATAAATCAAGAAATTGCAAAGTACCGGAAGCTAGAAGATTTGGTTTACGACTCAAATTCCTCATGAATGCATTTTTGGCAGCGTCCTGTATATTCACTACGCTTCGAGGTGCTCTTACATTTCAATATCCCTTGCTGACCAACCTCGAATGCAAACAATGGACATCGGCAACGTTTGTCTTTTATGATGTTGCGATGCTTCTGGCATACGCGGTGTTATGGTTGCGACAACTCTCCTTCTATGCCAACCCTTCTCTCAAGCAATTGGAATCTAAATTCACCAGATTCATAAGCTGGTGTATTATAATATCCATGGTGGCATCGTCGATGTCTGTTATATGCTCTGGACTTATTCTACACGAATACCAATCATCTGAATATGGATGTATAGCGGTGCCAACTACGTTTGCTTACGAATATGGTCTTCTTATAAGTTTCACTGTGCTGTATCAAGGCAGTCTGCTTGGACTCTTCATCTATCCATTAATTAAACACAATAAGAACGCTGGAGTGAACTACATTCGGGATTTGATCAGACGTGTCGCTGTAGCTGCAGTGATTTGCGTTGTCACGGATGCCTCATGTGCAGTGTTTTCTGTTGTAAAACCAGAGAGAGAAATTGAATTAGCTTTCTTTATGTATTTCGTGAATCTGAATGCCAATGTTGCCTGCGTAATTTTCTCCTTTTCTGACTGGAGAAAACGACTTTTACCATTCAAGAGGAAGTCAAAAAGGACGAAGAATGGGCGAATATTCAAGATTTCTTTTGTGTATAATCCAAATAAATCAACAATGAGTGGAATGCGAATACGTCGCGTTGCTCCAACTTGTAATAAAGGGACTAAAATTCCAGGAATAACAACTGATTAAGAGACGATGGCGCACTTACCCCAAAACATAGCTTGTTACGAAAATGCATTGAAAACGTTAGTGCCCACTCAAATCGAAGAACATCATCCCAAAAAATTATAAAAAAAAATTAAAAATTCCTATAATAATCAATTGTGGAGTTGAATGTTGTCACACATTTTTGTAAGCAAGCTCGTGTCATGTAAGCGTAAGAATATTCAATGTACAGTAGTATAAATAAATTTCAATTTTGTCCAAGTTTTGTTTTGTTAAGATAAGCTGCATTAAATATTTCAATGAAAAACCTCACCTTGAATTTAGTATTTTTTCTGGTTGTTCAACATTTCTATTACGGCGAATGAGAAATATATTAGGCCTCATAGTTTTAGTTTGTTCTAAGTTAAGTGATGTTCGTTATCTCATATCAAACGTTTGGTATATTTTAATCACTTATTTTCACTTTGAGTCATGTTCTGTTTGATTTTCTTTTTTTTGGTGATCATGCATTAATTAAAGAGCTTGTGCTCTATACTTGATTTAAAAACAAATCATTCAATATTTTTAAATTTTTATCGAATAGCCTCAAATCGAATATTTGAGCAACAAATATTACTAGTTATGTATATATTCTTATTATTTGATTAAAACTGACTTTTTTCTGACAGCCAATAGGGACACGTACGTTGGTATTTGGCCGGCAAACGGTTGGGTTTTGAAACAGTTACTAGTATTTTCGTTGAAATACAAATGTCGTCTTCAGAGTTGGACATCAATGGTGTCAATAATGATGCAAGAACGTCCCACCATATACTAATCAATCAATCATCAATTACCTCCCAAAATTACGACTGGGAAACTGAATATTTTGCTCTTAAGATATTGCGACCAGTTGCAACATTATTTTCAGTTTATATGTCCGTGACACAAACTATGTATTCTGTTAAGCAAAAAAGGAAAGATTTTTTACGCGCCAGGAAGAAAAACCGCAACGGTAATTCTGCACTACGTCTAAAATTTTTAATGAATTTAGCCATTGCTTCATCTTGCGTATTTGCATCTATCAGAGGAGCAATGGCGTTCCAGTATCCTTTACTGATAGACGCGCAATGCGAGCTATGGACCTCAGTTACCTTTGTCCTTTACGATATGTCAATGTTTCTTGCATACGCTGTACTATGGATGAGACAATTGTCGTTTTATGCCAACCCGTCGCTAGGAAAATTGGCTTCAAAATGGACAAAAATGATTAGTTGGTTTATTTTACTTTGTATGACAACATCCTGTCTTTCAATAATATGCTCCGCACTGATCGTCCATGAGTACAAAGCTTCCATGTATGGGTGCATTGTAGTGCCTCCCACCTATCCATACGAATACGTCTTTCTGGTTTTCACAACGATACTTTATCAAGGCAGTTTGCTTGGCCTTTTTATCTATCCACTGGTGAAGAATAATAACAACATGGGAATAAATTATGTGCGAAATCTAATCAAGCGTGTCGTCATAGCAGCAGTAGTCTGCATTGTCACGGACGCGTCGTGTGCTTTGATTTCATTTATAATGACAAGAGACGAGGTGGAATTATCCTTCTTCGTGTACTTTGTGAATCTCAACATGAACATTGTATTTGTCGTATGCTCTTTCGGCGACTGGAGAAAACGTTTCTTTCCCTTCAGCACAAAGGAAAAGGAAGTCAAGTATAGTGTGAATATTTTTCACGTTTCTGCGGTGTTCAAATCAAATTTATCGAATACACAGGGAATACGGATTCGTCAACTTAGGAAGCATTGCAAGAATCAGTCGACCACCATTGCAGAGGGAAAACAGCGATCCGAAAACTAATTTCCCTTCTCGCATATTAATTATATGCAAGCCTGGATTTTGTCAAAGCGAAGTGGCGTAAAAGAAGATTCTTAATCAAAACTGTGCTTGCCATCAAATAATATGTCTAGACATCAAAAATCCGTCATTTTCATTTCGAAATTTATGAAAATGGTACTTAAAGAAATGGTAAAATCTTTGTAAATTGGACGCACTCTACGAAATAAACGGTATTCATCTTGATACAATCTCTGTGGGCTGGATATAATTTTAATCCTTTTTTCCGGGTTTAGCTAACCTCAGACATAATTACGGTTTTTTCCAGACGGCAATGATAACTTCATTTTATCAAGTTTATTTTACCTGCGGATTATTCAGTATAATTGAATCGACCCCAATTGTTATATCTTTTGACGTTTGATTCTTGCTTTCCATAGAGTAACCAATTTCACAAATTATTGGATTTTAACGTTAGATATATTTGCTGTATATTTTTATTACTGTGGAATTTTTTTTTTTGTCAAAACTGATAATTTCCATCACAACTAATTCCAATACAATGTGACAATTGTCCCAAACATACTACGTCATCAGCCAACGCAGTGTTCCAAGCAAGATTCACCAAACTATCTTAAAACTAATATGGATGTATGATAGATACTCTGTCGTGTGAATGAAAGAATTATGAGTTTCGCATAGTGGATTGAAAAAATGCAATAACCTATTGGAAAGCACAAGAAATTGTAATTGTACTTGGCTCCTTACATATTTTTCTCCTATGCCCGAAAAAGATTCTACATTGCTCCATTTATATTGAGATTGAAATATAAGTCAACCATCTTTTTGCCATACTCGCATCACATCACTTCACACAATTCAATTCTCTTGAGGTTCACAGAAATTTTTAATATGAGTAAAAGTAATAGCCCTCTGACAAAAAAAAATCAATCTTCAACCACTGAAAATTTCAAAGCATTTGGTCCATTATTCGGAGAGAAAAGAGATCATTTTACCATGACGAAGGAGAAGAATATCAACAAGAACAACAACAAAAATACCAAAACGATCGTTATGTCCACTGACGTGTCCAAAAAACGATTTTTTCATAACGATAAGAAGAAAATACCAACAAGAGCAACAACAACTTAATAACAAAACGATTCATATATAAATTTTCTGTCGAATAAACATATGCAACATCGTAGAATCTATAAACATGAAAGTGACGTCATAATCACATCACATTGAATACACATTTGATGGCTATTTCACAGATATATTCTGTGGCGACAGTACACATGATTCAGAAAATTTATCATGCATGCAATCTCTGTAATAAAATGAAGGAGTATAATCAATATTTATTCAAGTCTGAGTCGTTACGCAATAACTGTGCCAGCAAAGTTTATTTTGTTGTCGGTGAATACGCTGACACTGTGGTTAACTTCAACAATGTAAGACAGTAATATCGTTGTAAAGGCACGCATGTTGTTTTGAGAAGCAGACAAGGATGATTGCAAGTCGTATTGTCAAGAGCAAGGCAGTGTGTAGCAGACTTCCATTTGAAGGTAAAGTGTGTTTTATTGTTTGATAAAAATAAGCAGATTATGCCCATTATACAGCAGGCAAAAATGCGGTACCAGATGCAATCAAATTGAACGTGGTTTGGTAAAAAAGAAGGCGCAATTTCAGAAATATTTTTAATGGAAAATGACGAATCAAATTCCCAAATATCCAAAGCTGTGCAGACGCTTTTTATTCACCAGATTTTAGAATTACTTTCTTGTGATGTCGCATACGGATAGTTGCTATTATATACTTCAGTACTATAACCACATATTGATAAGAGCGCATGTTGTTTGTCGGAAATAAACTTGTCTCGCAATGTCATTTCCTATATGATAATTTCATGCAGCGTTTTAGGCGGCGAAAAATTTGATGACGTATTTCCGTATGATACAGGGAATAAGAACACGCAGCAGGGACCCATCTTCTCCATTTAGGCAATGTTCGTGTTGTACTTGAGCATAGTTTATTTCTATAATGAGTGTTTTATACATGCACAAAATAGTCCGTCTGCGACGTGCTTGTGTACATTTCCTCGGAAGAAAATGGTTGAAGCATCCTCCAAATGTTTTCTTATATATCATTATCTGTGTTACAAATATGCTTAAGCGTCACGGATAGAAATCATTGGAGGCTTGTACAATGCGGCAGAGCTTGTGTAAATGATAGAAAACATCGTGGTCATATTAGTTTAGTTGAATAAAATTTCAGAATCGCTTTCTGGAGAATTTGTTGGTAACCGTTCAGCGTTGTAGTTATTGTTTGTTGATTTGGAAGTTTTAAAATTTCGAATACCGATGTTGAGAAATTTAAAGTAAAATATTTGCAAATTAGTACAGGCATTTAAAACATCTGTTCCCACCGAGGGCCCGTGGTCTTCAAGCGGGCCACAGAAAAACCCGAGGGGCCATAATGCTAGGCGCAAAACTGATTTTACTTTTCTCTTTACAAAACAAACTTTCCGTTCATCTTAGTTTCATTGCTTGATAAGTTTATTTCACAGGGTGTTTTTCACTTTGTTGCGCATGAATTGTTTGCACATAATGAATTTGGAATCTACCAAGTTAAATAACACTATAAATACCACTGGTATGATAAACCGAGGGGCTATAAATGCAAAAAAAGCTTTCCAAGGGGGGTCACGAGCCATAACAAGTTGGGAACCATTCATTTAAAGCAATATACAAAACAAGGAAATGAAACTTATTGAATTATTGAACTTGATGAAACGGGCACTGTCTATTATTTTCTTATAAATTTATTCAGTTTTCCAGCAAAGATGTTTGTCTTCTGTCATCTCGGATTCGTCTTCCCTAAAGAGCAGATACGATGCCATTGTTATCGGAGCCGGACACAACGGACTAATATCGGTAAAAAAAATTATTAATGCAACTCTGTATTTTAATGATGAAAACGGTAGAAACGAATTTTATGAAATAATCTCAAAAGTATAGCTGTGTACCGAAAACCAGATATTGTGACCCTCAAAATGCCGCACAACCTGAGCATAGTATGTGTACCAGGTTAGGGTTCAGGTTATGCGATATCTTGGTGCACATACTTCAGGAGCACCGCCATTACAGCCTTCATGCCTTGGTTTGTGGAAGCACAGTTTTAACCACAATGGTTTTCAATTTAATGCCGTGGTACCCCGCCTCACGCCATTGGTTTGTGACAGCTAAAATGTCAGCCGCCATGGCTTGGCCATAGCGGCCATGGTTTTGCGGCAGCATCAGACGCTAATTTCTCATGTTGTTCTTAGAATACAAATCTAACTTTCCTATTACAGGCGACATACTTAGCAATGAAAGGTCTTAAAGTAGGTGTTTTTGAGAGAAGACATGTAGTAGGAGGGGCAGCGGTCACCGAAGAAATAGTTCCTGGCTACAAATTTTCAAGAGCGTCGTATGTATTAAGCTTACTACGACCTCGAATAATAAAAGAATTGAATTTAGAAGTAGGTAAAGCAGTTGATGTTTATTTATATTTGGTACTTCGGAAGTATGATAACCAAGATGGCGGACACCGGTACGTAGTATGTGTACCAGGTTAGGCCATAATTTTATTCCAATTTTCCTTATTTTAGTTCTATTACGTGTTCGGGGACTAGTAAAGTGATTCCCATAGTATTTGTACTTGAGTTATGGCGTAACCCTAACCTGGTACTCATACTACGTTTCGGTGTCCGCCATCGTGGTTCACATACTTCGGGAGTACCTATTTTGCACCTTCTGTATTCAAATTTCTCACTTATAAACAGTTACTTTATGAACCACCAACATTATCCCTCAGAAACACGGACTCAAAGTTCATCTAAGACAAACGGTCGCCTTTACTCCGATACTGGAGGATGGAGTAAACGGCAAACCACCGAGATCACTTTGCCTTTATCCAGATGAAAAAATGAATGAAGAAGAGTTGAAGAAATTTTCAATGAAAGATGCAAAGGTGCTTGTCCATTTCTTCTCATTGTCATCCCCTTTTGTAAACTCATTTTACAAGTAACTTTTCAGTCTTTAGCTGCCTATGACAAATATATACTGGACATCGCATCAGCAGTGTCGCCTCTCCTAGAAACGCCTCCTCCAAACTTGAAAGATGGATTTTGGAAAGCACTAAAAACGTCTAAACCTCTTCTGGATACAGGTATTTTTTTACTAAACCTGATTGTACGGAATATTTTTCGCCGACGCCGACAGTGAATTTCCCATCACTCACGCAGATTTTTTATCGATGTTTTTTTTACCAAGAGCCGTATTTAATGAAAATGAGTGTAATGCGGTATCAGATACCTAAATTAGACGTCTTTTTCAATTCAAATGGTTGGCAATAATTTGTTTACAACCGTGCTGTTACATTTATGTTGCATCATATCATGAAGAATTGTTAACAAACTGCGGTACTCCCGTAGTTTGTGTACCAGGTTAGGGTTGGGCCATAATTTTATTCCGATTTTATTTTTATTTTAGTTCTATTACGAGTTCGGAGACTGTCTGTGTTAGTCAAGTGAATATACTCCCTGTTCATAGTAATCCGTCTCTTTACACAATTTGATGTAAAGTAAGCGAACAAAATTAGTTGCCTCCATATTGGTACACACACTTATGGAGCGCCATAATTTGTGTACCATCTTGCTGTTACATTTTTGGTACATCATAAGAGGAAAAATTGTTATAAAACTGCAGCACTATACCAATATCAAATAACCCAATTTTTTGCTTTTTTAGTAAGAAAACTTGACGATGTTTCTTCATTTTATGATTTTATTACATCTCCCATTACAAAGGTAAAGTTTAAAATTTTACATCATCATGGTGCAACTTATTCTTTGACAAAAAGTATTGTGATTGAATACTATATACCTACCGATCTTTTTTGTAGACTCTCGATAGATGGTTTGAGACTGATGTACTGAAAGCAACCCTGGCTACTGACGGCGTAATTGGGGCCATGGTAAGTCCCCATACACCAGGAAGCAGGTGGGACATCATTCTACGAAATTGAAATCACAATTACGTTATATTCAAATTCACAATAAAAACGTGATTGGTCATTTCTAGGTTGATATATCGGGCTCATATTTCAGGCCTATTCTCCGATAGAGGATAGAAAAATCAAGGAATTTATATACTGTATTATTAGATTATTATTATTTTACTTTGCTTGCGCAGAGTGGCGCATCCAGGGTATGTCATTCAGGACGCCGAATCGAATTGGGCGCAAAATAGGTAAAAAGTTTTAATTGTAAAATGTTTCAATAAAATAATTTCAAATTAAAAATAATTAAAAACTTGTATTTTTTCTTGAATAATAACGTAGAATATCTCAATTCAACAATTGGTTGAAAATTGTCAGTGGACGATCTAGTGGGCGCATTTTCAAACTTTGCCATGTGCGCCATTTTACGTAGATACGCCACTGCTTGCGGTCATTCACCAAACTGATGGGAATACATTTATAACAAAATTCATTCGTGAATCTTTTAACAGTTATGTTCTACTTCATCATATGATTGGGGAAGCGGAAGGAATAAAAGGAGCATGGGGGTTTGTTGAAGGGGGCATGGGGGCTGTTTCAAACGCGATCGCAGCTTCGGCAAAAGAACACGGAGTGGATATATTTGTCGATCATGTACGTGTCACTAAGGCTTGGTTCTAAAACAACTTTGAAAAACTTCGTGAGATAATCAACTCTAGATTTCATATATTCTGCTTAATATTGTTCAATGCTCAAACTTTTATACTCCCGAAGTATGTGAAACAAGATGGCGAAAACCGGAACGTATTATGTATACCAGGTTAGGGTTAGGCCATAACTTTAGGTACAAATATTACGGGATTCACTTGGCTAGTCTACGAACTCGTAATGAAACTAAAATAAGGAAAATTGGAATAGAATTATGGCCTAACCCTAACCTGGTACACATACTACGTTCCGATTTCCGCCATCTTGGTTCACACACTTTGGGAGTACCCAAACTTTTAATATTTAACCTTTTCAGGAGGTTCAAAAAATTGACATCATCGACGGAAATTGTGGCGGAATCACTTTATCTAATGGAAATAACGTGAAAAGCAACATTGTTCTATCCAACGCTACCCCTCATGTTACCTTTCAAAAATTACTAGCAGACGATTTTGATGCTTTACCAGAAGAATACAGGAAACAAATAACAAGTTTTGACTATACTTCTCCAGTGACAAAGTTGAATAGTAAGATATGGGTTATTCGTATTGGTCTTTCTCATTGTTGTGATATAAACCAATACAGCAATGCACAAATATATGGACACGATAGCCAAAACGAAGTAGTACGACCATTTAAATTACAGTAGGCTACCGCAGACCGCGTTTACATGGCTTCTCCTGACCACCAGAGAGCAGCGAATGTGGAACCGCCACAAGATGCGCAATTTTCAATTTGGATGACGTCATCGCACACAAAATAACGAAGCTCATATAGCACGCAGGAATTTTGAAATAAATAAAAGTAATAGTTGTCTGGTGACAAATACAATTTTCAACCACTGAAAACTTCAAAGCAAGTGGTCCAGTTATTAAAGAAAAGCGATTATTTCATAACAGCAAGAAAAAAAGTCCATGCTTCTGAAATCTAATGACTGTCTTACTATTCCCATAACCGACATGGACTGATATCCGGAAGAGAGGCCATCATAGTAATATCATTAAGCCGTCTTATCGGCTCTCCTTCTGGATAAGTATGTAAATCCTATCCTAAGAATTCAAACAACAGCAACAACATTGTACCAAAACGATCTATAGGTCAATTTCGTGTCCAAAAATCTCTCTTACTTTTTAACAGTTGCTGTGGATCGAATTCCAAATTTTTTAGCTCTACAAAGCAGCAAGCCAACTGAGGTGCCAAATCAGTTGAAAGGAACGATACATTTGAATTGCGAAGACATTGGATGCATTAACGATGCTTATTTGGATGCCATGCAGGGCAGGTTTTCTAGAAGGTTAGATTCGTACATTAATTTTAATTAATAGAATTCAAGTAAATTTTTGAGTAAATGAGTTGGAACCACGTTTCTTGCAGATATTCCCGACAACATGCTAACAGGTAATGCTGGGCATTTTGAATCGAATAGCAAATTTGAATAGGTTTAGACAAAATTTCGAATCGCCGCAATCTTTTTTTTTTGTCCGCCAAAGATTGAATTGAATTCCTAATTTATTTTTATTGAAGCCCTATTTTAACAATGTAATTCTGACATATGACTCTTTCGTCCTAGTGAGTTATTGATGAAACACATTTTTCTCATTGTGTGCGAACGGATTCCATGCCTTCGGTAATTTATGTGTGTGAAGGATCCCTTACAATAAAATAGTCGCATTTAATTACATGTCTTATCAGTATTCGAGATTCGATTTGAAAAAAAATATTTGATTCAGTTTTGAAATCATCAGGTATTCGAAAATGCTTAGCCCTACAAACAGGAAGGGTACTAGTTATGTACTTGTGCCGTACACATATGAATTTAATTATTAATCCCACATTCAGGCCTATGATTGAACTATGTATACCATCAACTGTGGACACCACACTTGCACCGAAAGGCCATCACGTTTTATCTGTGTTTACTCAATATACACCTTATTACTTGAATGGAACACAAGAATGGACGGACTCTGATCGCGACGATTATCGTAAAATAGGTAATAGATAAAGTTTCTTTTTTTCTCCAACGATTCTGCGGTACTCCCTTAGTGTGTATACCAGGTTAGGGTAGGGCATAACTTTATTTTGATTTTCCTTATTTTAGTTCTATTACGTGTTCGGAGACTGTCTGTGTTAGCCAGATGAATCCCATTTCCTTCACACAACTGGATGTAAAATAGGCTAACAAAATTAGTTACCTCCTTATTAGTTACCATATTGCTACATACACTTCTGGATCGCCAAATCTGCAACGCAGCTAACCTATTCTAAAAGATTCAAGAGTTCTGCTGCACACTAATACAGATATATTTCTGTACCAAACCAAAGTCTGACTCCCTTAGAAATAGATTATACAACTAGAACAAAAAAAAAAAATTGCATGCATATTTGAACAATGTCATAAAAAAGGGAGTCAAGCTATTTGACGAATCTTTAGAGTCGGTGATTGTATAATTAATTCACAGCGGGAAACTGTGATAAAGTATTTGAAAGATTGAACAGAGTATTTCTCAGGAGCTAACCTATTACAGTATTTTACACTTACATACTTTATTTTTGGAAGTGTTCATACAAAATAACAACTTGTTTGTTTTTAATACTAACTTTCTGTTTGTCAGTGTTCAAAAGTATTGAAGATTATGCACCAGGTTTTATCGATAGCGTTGTTGGTTACGAAGTTCTGACGCCGATGGATTTAGAAAATACGTTTGGATTAACAGGAGGGGTAAGCAATAATTAAGTTATTTGGAAGTTTTGAGCTGAAGGACATTTGGTTGGTTAACTGAATATGTTAAGTGCGCAAAAACTGCAATAAACACGCTAAAACTTGCAAAAAGTGTGTTTTTGTGGTTTTAGACGGCTTTTGCACGTTTTGGACACGTTAAATGTGTATAAACCGTCCAAAACACGCTAAAACGTACAAAAAAAGCGTATTTTTAGTGGTTTTAGACGGCTTTTGCACGTTTTAGACACGCTCGTACGTGTATAAACCGTCCAAAACACGCTAAAACGTGCAAAAGGCGTGTTTTGGTAATTTTAGACTATTTAAAACACACTAAAAAGAAATTTCAATGAAACATAGCACTGTTTGATTACATATTTAGAATATTTTCCACGGTGCAATTGGTTTGGATCAGCTTTTTCTATCCCGACCAACCTCGTTCATGGCATCTCAGAGAACGCCCTTACAAGGATTATACATATGTGGAAGTGGAACACATCCCGGTATGTTTTTACATTTGTCTTACACTCTTAAAAGTTGAATCTAACTTTATACTTTAACGTACGTACATCTTTCAGTGCTACATCTTAACGTACATCTTTCAGTGCTATGTATTTTCAATAATGCTATTATGCGTATACTTTAAAAGTCTATACCAGTTTTTCTCAAATACTCAAAAACTATTCAATGTAATATATCTACGACTGTAAAATTAGAAAACTCTTTAATCTGGTATTTTTTACCAATTTATATAAATTCTTGTACCAACAATACAAAATCCTAAAAATCAGTTTTCTTGTTATTTATAGGCGGAGGAGTCATGGGCGCATGTGGTAGACTGGGAGCAATGGCGGTTTTATCTGATCTCAAATCGAAAAAAATATCAAAGAATTTATCGTAAAATAACTGAACTGGGAAATTCAGCTTTTCGATTCTAGTAGCATTTCAGGCGATCAGTATAGCAAAAATTGATTATATGGTGAACACACTGAATATATTTACACCCAACTAAATCTAAGATCTATCTTCGCGCAAAACGTTTCATATGTAATTGTGATTTCCTTCACAGCTGCACTTTTCCCTTATGTTTGAGTCTAATAATTTAAAGTTTTTTGATAACACAAAAGACGGAGAATGCTTCACTTAGAAATATATTGTGATGGAAAGATAAAATCATTGGAAAAATTCAAACACGGAAGATCATTCTTTTATATGGCGGTTTGTGGTGTCTCCAGTAAGAATTTACTGAATTTGTCGTAGTTAAGAATTCCATTTGTTTCCTCCTGTCCTTGCATCATTGCTGACACTTGAGCAGATGTCAACTTTTCTCCTGAAAGAGAAATCATATTACAAGATAAGATTTGTTCTTCCAAACGATTCTAAATTAATTCCAAATGATGAACCGATAAGACGACATAATGAGATGTTTCATCGGGTTGTCAGGTATGGTATGAGAATAGCTTAGAAAAGTCAAAATGTTTCACTAAATACGAAATTAATTATTGCATTATCAAAAGTATTGGAATAAGGATTTGGGGCTCCCGAAGTATGCGAACCAAGATGGCGGACATCGGAATGTAATATGTATACTAGGTTAGGGTTAGGCCATAATTTTAGCTATAAATACTAAGGGAGGCTCTTGGCTAGTCTTCAAACTGATAATAGGACTAAAATAAGGAAAATTGGAAAAAAATTATCGCCTAACCCTAACCTGTTACCGATGTTACGTTCCGATGTCCGCCATCTTGGTTCGCATACTTCGGGAGCACCAAGGATTTAATATTAAAGGTTTATTTTAGTAGCCGCTTTCAACTGTGGTGAATTTTGAGTTTGTATAGTTTTCAGTGAAATAGTAGAAATGGTGTTTTAATATAATCAAAACATGTTGTTACAATAAAATTTCATGCGTTTGTTTGTTTAAAGAAATAAATCAATTAAAACAAATTACCCAGAGTTGTCAGAACGTGTCTGATTTCAGCTCCCATGACAGTGCCGTTGCCGTCTTTGTCAAAAACTCTCAATCCTTCCATGAAATCTTCATAAGTTCCTTTGACAGATTCTTGAATAATTTTAGTGTAGATAGGCAAAAATTCTTCAAATCCTATTTTCTTTGCCAAGTCGTCTTTACACGGATTTCCCAGCATTTTATCGACATCTTCGTTCGTTGGACATTCTCCCAAAGCTCTCACGATGTCACCGACTTGATTGAGAGCGATCTTGTTGTCGCCGTCTTTATCGAAAAGCTCAATGGCTTCCTTGATGTCTTCCATTTGTTGTTCGTTGAATTCGATTGCCATTATTATGTTGTGATGGTTACTTCTTGATAGGATATCCAAAGTTAGAATGATAATTTTAGGAAGCACTGAGCGGTATTTATACCTAATCGTACACCGCTCATTAACACTCTAACACCAATTTGTGCTAAACAGTGCTAAATAGTACTTCCACCGCGAACTTTTATTCACCCCAAAAGGGGGAAAATTATTCAAGACATTCAAGTATAATGAGTTAAAAGAATTATTCGTCAACATGCTCGGAAATATTTACGAATAAAATAAAGATGTGCAAGATCGCAGAGAAATAGCCGGAATAGAGGCCATAAGCCTTTTAATGCCTACAGAGAATTTATCAATTATTTATTCATTCGACTTATTCGGGTATTATTTGAATTGGAAGTTAAAGATGTTCAAGTAATAGCAGATTGATCACGATTCTCTTCATAACTTCTTACATGGGAGAGTAATTTCTAACTACTTTAGTAAAGATTAGATCCTTAGAACTTCGTAACGCCTGCCCGTTTGTTTTGATTACATTGTGGGTATTTTTTTTCTCGCTTTTTAGGGGGGGGGGGGGCACATGTGAATTTGAGTCAAATATTTTAATCTTTTTTCGCAAACATCCTACGCGACAAAACACACATACATGTTCGAATAGATATAGTTCGTCGTTTAACATGGGTTGCAATGTACATTCTTTACAGACAATCGATAATACTCATTTCAACTTCAACAAAAAGGAATTGTCAATCTGATACTAAACTAAAATCGAAAATGTTTTTATATAATTCAAGTAAACGGATTCATGTTTCAACCTGCAATGCTAAGTAAATTCCTAAAATGCGTTTTAGTAGCATTAAAACTAGTTTAAATACTGAATTACTTATCTCGACCATTCAAGCTATGAAAGTCCGCGTAATTCATTTCAGACCTAACTTGAAAATGGATGAAAACCTGGCAATATTAAGTACTCACTCATCTCCTAATATATATCAACCGTTTTAGAATATTGTTGAAAACCTTGTTAAAATTCACAAAATTAATGAAACTTTATGACAAGGTTCATAGAGATTATGTCGTTTATTGAAAAGCTTCGGACAGCATCCACAAAAGTCGAAATACTCGATAAAAATATCACCATCCTTTATCATATCCAAAACCAGCGAATATTTTCAAGTCATTATTTCCCTATTGCACTTAATTAAAGGGCAAAGGTCGTACATAGTCTTAGGCTATTTATCACCTTTTAGGATAAAGAAAAGTTCAGGGCGGAAGTGCCAACACCTTTTCAAGACAGCAAACGGTGCTGGGGTGTTAATGAACGGTGTGCGATTAAGTATAAATAATGCTCAGTTCTCCAAAAAGTTATCATTCTAACTTTGGATATTCTATCAAGAAGTAACCACCACAACATAGCAATGGCGGTCGAATTCAACGAACAGCAAATGGAAGACATCAAGGAAGCCATTGAGCTTTTCGACAAAGACGGCGACAACAAGATCGCTCTCAATCAAGTCGGTGACATCGTGAGAGCTTTGGGAGAATGTCCAACGAACGAAGATGTTGATAAAATGCTGGGGAATCCGTGTAAAGAAGACTTGGCAAAAAAGATAGGAATTGAAGAATTTTTGCCTATCTACACTAAAGTTATGCAAGAATCTGTCAAAGGAACTTATGAAGATTTCATGGAAGGATTGAGAGTTTTTGACAAAGACGGCAACGGCACTGTCATGGGAGCTGAAATCCGACACGTTTTGACAACTCTAGGTAATTTGCTTTAATTGATTTATTCCTTTAACCAAACAAGCGTGTTAAATTTCAAATGGTGAATATTTGTTTGCAACAAGTCTTGATTGAAATAAAACACCATTTCACTGAAAACTACGAACGAAAATTCACCACAGTTGTAAGCTATTACTCGACTGAACCTTTAATACTGAACAATGAAATCAATATCAAATTTTTGATTGTTTAGCTATTCTCATACCAGACCTAATAACTCTGTGAATAGACATGATTAACTCTTTAATTATCGTCACTGTCAAGTAAAAAAGAAAAAAAAATCATCTTGAAATATATATTATTTCTTTTTCAGGAGAAAAGTTGACATCTGTTCAAGTATCAGCAATGATGCAAGGACAGGAAGAAACGAATGGAAGTCTCAACTATGACAAATTCAGCAAATACCTCCTAGAAACACCACAAACTGCCATATAGAAGAGAGAAACGATTTTTCGTGTTTGACTTTGTGAAATGATATGATTCTGTAGAACAATATAATATTCTGCTATTGGATATTTGGACTAGAAGTTTTAGGTTTGACGAGTGTAGAATCCGGACAGGCTGCTTTGCTTAATCAGTGAGCTGAACTTCGAAAGACTCAGTTCAGTTGATATGAAACTGATATTGAAAATGTCCTAAGTAGATATAGTTGCAACGTTGAAATTAAATATGAGTAGCTAAATCGAAGAAGCAATAGCCGTGAAATTACTCAAGTGAGGTTAATATTCCGATCCACATGACGGAAATGAAAGAAAAATCACGAATACTATGACCACTGAAGAACATCCAACAGATTAATAACTCCGACACAAGTCAAAAACACATACAGACATAACAGACGTAAACAAAACGACACTGGAACAATCAAATGTAAGATCAACAGATCAAAGTTCCAACGTGCGCCGTAACAATCGGTAGTAAAGCGTGACGGAGGCAAACACACGTGACAGAATATAATTGATTGCCAGATTTCACAAAAAGGTTCCACTGATTTAAAATAAAACAGAAACATTTGGGGTGACATGTAGGGCTCATGGAACTCGAAAAAGTTCGAATAATAAAGTAATACCATATTAGCAGTACAAATCATTTTCAAGCACTTAAATTGATCGGTCGATTAGTTACGAAAAAAGGCGTTTTTTACGAATTTAATAGACCTATACAGAGGTTCATCATCGTCCAATAATTTAAACCAGGAATGATAACATGAAATATCTACATTATGTGTTGCAGGATGATTGGTCGGCGACAATGCTTCATCGAGAGCGTCGTTCTTTAAATCTATATGAAGCTTATCTCGGCGCGCACACGTTTAATTGAAGCTGTTTTTTAGTGTGACACTCTCATCATTTTTCTACCGTTAATGGATAAAATACCGTTATGACGCACACAACCCCCACAGTGTTATCAATATCGATCCGAAATATCAATAGAAGTTTGAAAACTATTTCTATTCATCAACACCAATCCACGCACATAACTATCATAAGCGTTGATATATAGCCTATATATCTTTTGTGTAGAAAGCATAATAATAAAAATATAAAAAAATGAGGTATATAAGAGAAAACGCCCTCGTCACCTTATCAGTACTGGTGATTTCGTTCGCAACGTTTCAAGTAATCGTGTGTTCGCTATCCCTAGCCCTGACATTGCTGAATTTCATGAATAAATAAGAATTCTACTTGTTAATCACAGTTTTTATTTTGAGAGCTGGCGGTCACAAAAACTGTCGCCGTGATGTTCACTGATGAACAACAATTGGCAGTAAAATATTTCAAGTTCAAATCGTCTTTTATTCAACACAATCCAACTTGCTACTCCATGCAGCTGTTGGTGAGTTGCGATATTTAGCACCTTTGACACGTCATGGTGTCGCACCGATTGGCGCGATATGTCCACTAATGATCGCAAAGTAAGACTAATCTACCACAAACGTCGCAATTAAAAAATATTCCGCTATACAGATACTCATTTGGGACTAAGTTATCTCTTTTTCTGTCTTTTTTTATCAACAACTGTGATTCACGGACTTATTCATAGTAATGAGATTCCCACTGCCTAACCTCAGTCTTTATACTTTTTTACCTTAGTTCCTTTTACCTCAGTCTTTTTACCCCAAATGTTTTTTACTCTTTTCCTTAATATTGCATATCTATCATTTATTTTGTGATGGGCACCGACAGTGTTGTCTAGGTCTAGGAGACTGGGATTCGCATGGCAATCTCCAGGCTTGTTCTGGGAAACATCCTCTGAATGGAATGAGGCAAAAAATGTCCATTGGCCACGCCTGGTGTTTCATACACCAGATGCTTCATACATCCTAGATTTATATACTAAACCACGTAATAAATTTCGATTCAACAAGTTCATTTTTAAGCTTTAATTAAAAATAATAATAAATAACATACAATAACAGAAGTATATAGTGTAAGAATTCATTTTGTTCAGTATAACCCAAACAAGTAAAAATCCATACACTGACACAAAAAGTCAAGCTAGTTCGTTTTTAAAGTTATATTGCCGATTGTGGGTTCTCCAATAAGAATTTGGAGAATTTGTCGTAGTTAAGAATTCCGTTTGTTTCTTCCTGGCCTTGCATCATTGCTGAAACTTGGGCTGATGTCAACTTTTCTCCTGAAATATATAAATGAATATTGATAAACAAATTGTATTCTTTGCAGTAGAAGAAGCTCTTCATTGCTAATAAAGATTCGTCGCGAACTGCAGCATATTGTATGCTGTAAGTGTAAACAATACCCATTTTGTAAGCGTTCGTAGAATCAAACTGTATTTAAAAAAGAAATAAAGCGAAGTAAAATTAAATAAGTTTACCTAGAGTTGTCAAAACGTGTCTGATTTCAGCTCCCATGACAGTGCCGTTGCCGTCTTTGTCGAAAACTCTCAATCCTTCCATGAAATCTTCATAAGTTCCTTTGACAGATTCTTGCATAACTTTAGTGTAGATAGGCAAAAATTCTTCAACTCCTATCTTTTTTGCCAAGTCTTCTTTACACGGATTTCCCAGCATTTTATCAACATCTTCGTTCGTTGGACATTCTCCCAAAGCTCTCACGATGTCACCGACTTGGTTGAGAGCGATCTTGTTGTCGCCGTCTTTATCGAAAAGCTCAATGGCTTCCTTGATGTCTTCCATTTGTTGATCGCTGAATTCGACGGCCATGTTTTTTTTTCGCTGTTCTATTTGCTGACTAGACAAGTAAGATCTCTTAGTTGCGAGTGATGCTATCTACTGAACTACAAGGTATTTATACAGAATTGTAGTGTTCATTAACACCCCCGAAAACAGCTTCAAGCAAAAGGTGTCGGAATATCCGGCGCCACATTGTTAGAAATTGATAAAGGCGTGAAAGTCGAAAGGTAATTCCACGTGTGAAAATGGCTATACTGGTGAGATTGCTGCTGCGAAAAAGAACTTTTAATGTAACCTAAATTTGAAACCCACGATTTTATGTGTCATCTCACTACATTCAGTTTGAGCTATTTTATTAATAGATATCACATATGATCCTACAGATACATCGCTAATGCAATTTTAAATTGAAGAATTGTCCTGAATGGAATTCCCGATAAACAGGGATACTGGACTGATTGAGCGTTTCCGCATTTCCTATAAGCATTGGGTGTAGAGGTAAGATCGAGCCCCAAAAAAATTCAAACCCGGCCCGACCCAGGCCTGTGGGTATTAAACCCGACCCGAGCCCGATTAATTAACTGGATTTGCAGGCTTGAGTCCGAAGCAAACCCGAAATTTCATATTTTACTTAAGAGTTTTTTGAATTCCACACATAATTTTAGTATATATATATATTTTTAAATATATATTTATTTAAAAAAAAGTCCGAGATAGAGGGGCCCAACCCGACCCGAACGTAATGGTTGACATTTCAGGCTCGGGTCTTCAGATCTTAGCTCCAATTGGGTGGTATGAGCTAGGCAAGGGTCGGCAAACTGCGTCCCGCGGGCCTAATTATTAGCTGCACTCTGATTTATGTCGTAACGATGGCTTCTGTACGGCGTTTCCTTTGTAGTAAGTAAGCGAAAGCACATGTTAGTTGTATGTAGTTCGCTCTCCGAACGTGCTTTCTACTGTCTTATTTGTTATCATCAGTTAAGTTCAGCTTGATATTTAAAATTTGAAAATGGATGGAAAACGTCGAAAAGTCAATGCGGCCCGCACACTACCGCAAATGTGTATATTTGGCCCAATATTGCATAAAGTTTGCGGCCACAGAGCTATAGAGTAACATGCAATAATGAACCACTGCGCTGAACAAAACGACAATAAATCAACAAATTTCCATCTAATTTGAAAATTAGTAAACTTAAAATACTCAATAAGATAAATATTTAAGCATCAATAACACAAAAAAACTGGATGTGTAATACAATGAACTTGTAAGTTTCCCAGCCCCGTTACGTGATATTGGTTTAGTGGCCTTTGTTAACCAATCATAAACTTCTTGTTTGCCTTGCTTCTTTGCTTCGGCGCCAACCTTTTCTAGGACTTTGGCGTGGTAATCATTCAAGTAGTTTAACTGTAATATATATCAAAATGATTTTACGGCTATAAAATGGTGTGTGATAAGATGGTGATCGAGCTGCGAAACCCAAGGTTCAAATATCTAATTAAAAAATTTTCATTTCTAATTAATCGTATCCTACGTAAATATTATCAATTCGCTAGAATTTTAATACCAAACAAGACATATCATAGTTCTGGTGCCCAAAACTACTCCAATTACAAGGAGGGTAGCGTTGTTGAAATTTCAATTTTCGATTTAGTTGATGAAAAATTGACGCGTTTTCTTCGTTGTTGCCGTGGAAACGAGACTCTAATTCGGACTTTTGATGGAACGAACATTACTAGTGTAACAGGATAACCCACGAGAAAAATTTCGTACAGATCGGCCGAGCCGTTTAGACGCTACAGACGCTTCGACACACAGACAGACAGACAGACAGACAGACAAACAGAACGACTGAGAATAAGGTTCTCCTAGAGCGGAGATTCGACAACAATAATATTTATAATAACCCACCTGTTTGTCACTAAGTAGGTCCGAATCAATCATTTTAGCTTGGAAAGGAACCAGGGTTGCCGATTCAAATGTTAAATACTGATATTCTCCGAATTGATACTGTAAATATAATTTGTGAATTTGCATAATCTGTATCATGTGTAACATTGATTTCGAGGTACGCCCGTAGTATGTGTACCAGGTTAGGGTTAGGTCATAATTATATTCCACTTTTCTTATTTTAGTTCTATTACGAGTAAGGGGACTGTTTGTGTTGTCAAGTGAATGCCCTGTCCATAGACTTTCATCTAGGTACACATACTTCTGGAGCACCGACCTCGAACCATTATAAATATTTTGGCTCAAGAGTGTCGAATAGTAATAATATTTGAACAGTACCTCTGTGTTTGCATAAGTAACCATTATGTTATTCTCGTGTCGTATTCCAAATTCACCATCGTGATAATAACCTGGTTCTGTAATTTAAATAGTAAACGGATTGATACGTCTTTCAAGACTCACGAGGAAACTAATGAGGAAACAGGCAATAATTCAAGACTAATGAGGAAACAGGCAATACAAGTAAAAGCCGTATTATACGACGAACTGTCAATAAGTTGCTTGGACTGGATTTTTATTCAAAGATAAGGCGCAATGGCTCTTAAAACAATACCGGTACTGGTTTTGAGTGTAGGCAATAAAGCAGGCGCACCGGCTTCCAGGGCGCACGATCGATTTTTAGAAGAAAAAAGGTATTACCGAAGTATGTGCACTAAGATGGCGGACACCGGAACGTAGATGTGTACCAGGTTGTGACTAGGCCATAATTATATTTCGCTTATCCTTATTTTAGTTCTATTATGAGTTCGGGGAGTAGCCTAGTGACTCCCGTAGTATTTGTACCTGAAATTATGGCCTAACCCTAACCTGGTACACACACTACGTTCCGGTGTCCGCCATCTTGATTCACATACTTCCGGAGTACCGAAAAAATGGGATTCAGAGTGGGTCTTATGGTCCGTAAAATACGGTAAGTTGTTACGATACTCGATGACTTTTAATCTTGTGACTTTTAATCTTGTGAAGCTCTTGTCTGTCGCCATTTTACGCTTTTGCTAGTGCTGTTACTGAGTACCGGAAACGACAGATTATTATCAGTTAAACATTGGAAGTGTCATTTGTCCATTTCAAAATTGTTTAAACATGAGACTGGTGATAAAGTGTCAGATTGACGGTTTCAACGGTTTCATATAAATACAAGAGAGCTATGCTCAAATATATGGACACGTAGCGCCACCCAGTGGGAATAATTTTGATGACGTCATAGCGAAGTAATAGCCTTCTGGAGAAAACTTTTATCTTCAACCACTGAAAATTTCAAAACAATTGGTCCAGTATTCGAAGAGAAAAGCGATTTCTTTAAAACGTGTCAAAGAACAAGGACACTAAGAACAACAATAAGAACAACAACAACATAATATTGAAACGATCGCTATGTCCACTACGTGTCCAAAAAGGGAAAAGGCTCACCTATGCTTGTGAACATACCAACTTGCAATGGGTATCCGGCGGCTCCTGACGTTCCAATTCCGGGCGGGTCTGCAAAAATATATTTAATATGCTACAGTGCTTATTCAATCTGGTTCACGTTGCAGTACAATACTGAAATGGTTTATTTTAAGGGCGACTTACACTCATGTATACCCAAATAGTGTCCAATACCATGGCCGCTACCATGGTTGAAATCCAATCCCACGT
The DNA here is from genome assembly GCF_013122585.1 of Styela clava. Lineage (NCBI taxonomy): Eukaryota > Metazoa > Chordata > Ascidiacea > Stolidobranchia > Styelidae > Styela > Styela clava. Next base: position 6,044,210 of record NW_024102832.1, on the reverse strand, counting down.
CATAAAGGGGCTGTCTTGCCAAAATACCGATATCGTTGCCATCCAAATATTCAGGAAAGACAGCAGTTTCAATATCGATTACTCCCATCAAAACTCGTGTAAATGTTTCCTGCCAATGTTTAAAAGAATCAGTAAAGTAGTTCCTACGTTGTTTACCGTGTTTCCCCGGAAATAAGATCTAGCCTGAATTTTAAAATGATTTCAATAAAAGTTTTTCCCTTTAAATAAGACCTAGTCGATGGCGAAAATATTTTTTTGACATGGTCGATGACAAAAAAAATTTTTCTTACGCGTTTTAAGTGAAATATCTAAAACGTGTGAGAGAGGATACGCCAGGATAAATATTTTGTATATTTGAAAATCTCGCAATTCTCTACTTTGTAATTTAGCTTTTGATAAATGAAAATATAAGTCATTCCCCAAAATGAGCCCTAGTGTTATTTTTCGAATGAAAAATGAATTAAGATCTTGTCTCATTTTCGGGGAAACACGCTAGTTATTTTGTGTTACAATGCATACCTTCTGAAAATCTGATGGTGTGCCGAAATGCAAGGTTCGTGTTATATCTGTTGTACCCTCAAAATAATGTCCACCTGAATCTAACAGATATATTTCATCCAGGGTAAGGTTTCTATTTGTATCTTCGGAGGTCCTAAACATAGACTAGCATTGTGAAATTTTAAATAGAAGATAAGCAGAAGACAGGTAGACACTCACGAATAATGTGGCAAGGCAGCGTTCGCGCCACTCGCTGAGATTGCACCAAAGCTTAGTCCTTTATTAGCTTGTTGGCTCCGCCTTAAATTGGCAATTTTATTAGCTCCAGTAATTTCATCCACGACACCTTTGGGAACATTTTCTTCCAGCCATATGAAATATTCGCAAAGAGCAATGGCATCAAATATCTGAACATTTGGAAGAACTTTATTAAACTGTCATATATCGAGATTTATATTAACAAAATCGGAATAAACTAAACGAGGCATGTCTTTGCGCAGTAGATTGAAATCGTAAAAGTTTTCTCAATTCCAGAAATATCTATTTCACATTTCTGTGCGTTTTGTTACTTGTTTTTTAGAATACACCATGTTTACAGATGGTGGAGCCTTAAATTTGCACCGACTTGATAAGGCGTTTCGGATATTCGTAGTAAATGTACATTCGGTCTTCAGGGGCAGTGTTGAACTTAATTTATCATATTTTTGTAAATAGACTGCATACTCTATTCCTTATGCATGGGCAATGACGACAGCAGCATATATACATATATATGTTTAAAAGCGGATCCATTGATAGTTTTTCATAGAAGCATACCTGAGCTTGCTTCATCCCATGTCTTTCTATCTCGTTTTTGATTGTTTTTGGTACTTTGATTGGAGATTCGTCTTGTATTTGTTTGTCCTTAATTAAATGAGGATGGTATGAGGTTAAATTTAGCCTTTTTTTAATTAGTCCAAAATGAATAAATAATCTCACCTCCGGTACAGCGCTAAACATTCCATACGTTGTGCTTGCTGTGCTCATCCATACTGTACTTTGTGTTGGTAACGAGAGCAAGTCATTCCGCGCCTGGGCATAATCAATCAGTTGGACACAGAGATTCCCGCAACCTGAAACATATCTTGTATTATAAAAGTGAACATGTACAGCACTAAACTAGCCTCTTTTATTGGACACTAAATGGACCTATGGATCGTTTTGCCATATTGTATTTTTCTTCTTGTGAAAAAAATCGCCTTTCTCTTCAACTAGTGGACCAATTTCAGTGGTTAAAGGTTATTGTTTTCGATAGAAGGCTATTAATTTTATTGATTTGAAAAATATCTATGAGCTATATGATATTCGTTTTCCACTGAAGTTTTGTGTGATGTCACTGATGACGTCATCAAATTAAAAAAATTGCGTGCCATGGTTCCGTGATCACATCTCAGTGATATGTCGGTCAGACTACCGGTACTGTGGAAGATTTGGAACTACTTCGTTTTAGCTTCCGTGTCTATATATTTGAGCATTGCTCTCATTTTGACATACCTGTCGGTTGTAAATGTGCAGTAATTTCTGATGTCTCTGCGAGTGATAGGTTAACGTATAAACGCACATCAGTTCGTCCAACTAGTGCATATGATTCAAATACAGGTGTGTATGGAATATCTGTTCCTCGTAAATTGAATAACCCTAAAATTTATGTTAAATATATCTTAACTCAGATGCTGACTTGTTCTCAACCTAGGGCCAACTGAAGCCTGGCGCTGTTCAAAACGAATCGAGCGGGGCCCAGTTCCAGAAAAAAAATGATAACTAAGAAATGAGATTTTGCAATATGCAAGGATTTCGTCGTTGCATTTTCCAACCTTTTACCTAGCAAAGACTTTGCTTGACAATCCTTTCTTGTGCAGAATACACATGCTTGCCTATATAGACATGATTATAATGGTTAGCTAAAAATTTACACCTAGGAGTTGCGCGGGGCCTATGGTGCAACTCACATGCTATTTCATCAAGGAGTGTTAGTAACAGGTAATTGGCGCTCTTTTCTTCCATTGCCTTCCTTGCGTCGGTAACTTTTTCCTAAATTTAATTATATAATAGGATATGGTTTACATATTTAGCCCCCGGGGCGAGGAAAATCGGTAAAACGGCTATATTTTATGGCGAACCACGGCCTCTCGCCCGGGTACCAGTCAACGTCGAGTGTGGGATTAGTTAGCTAGTTTATTATGCAAGTCTCTTACAGTGATTACAATCTTTATCAGTTGGAAGTGAAAATACAAAGTACAAAATTACCTTCCACTGTTTACCGGCATATGTAATTGGAAAAACAATGATTTCCGATCCCATCGGTCCTGGTCGATCTGTCCATATACGATCGATAAGATCCGGTATACTTTGGTTAAAGGCAATTCCCGCCTTACTGAACTCGCGTTCGTAGAACTGCCACCGACCTAAATATAGTTATGGTGAAATTGAAATGGGAAAATTTTATTAACTGCCGTTTTTAGAAATGATGCACTTGAAAAATAGGCGCTTCAGGAGTATGTGTACCAATATGGAGGTAACTAATTTTGTTTACCTACTTTACATCAAGTTGTGTGATGGAAATAAAACCTAAGGGCATGGGGTATATTCACTTGGCTAACACAGACAGTCCCCGAACTCGCGATAAAACTAAAATATAGAAAATCGGAATAACATTATGCCCTAACCTGGTACACATACTACGGGAGTACCGAAAAATATACATTTCTTACCTATTGAAAGTACAAACGGATTTGCGGCGACTATTGAAGAATTCTCAAGGGATTGTTCTAACCATGCTTGTATAGTTGGAGTTTCTGGATCGCCTGGAAATGATCGCACATTTAACAAACAAAAAACAGATTTGTTACAGCTGATAAAATACTGACAAATTTGATAACCTGTGCGCATTAATTTCCAGTTGCAATCCATTTCTCTTTCAGCTTGTATATAATATCGCCCATCAGCCCACAAGGCTGCGTCTGTTTCTGTGATCACGGCTATACCTTGCGATCCAGAAAATCCCGAAATCCATTCTCTTCGTTTGTATTTCGGTGCGATGTATTCTGACTAGAAAAGGACAGATTTTTTAGTATTGAATATAAAAATTCCATGAATCGACAAGACGAATCTTACCAAATGCTCATCTTCTGATGGTACCATGTATGCGTTATATCCAGAACTTCTCATTTCTTGTCGTAGAGAAGATAATCTTGCTGATGTAATTACCGTAGTTGGGGGTAGATATATATTCTGAAATCAACAATTTAACCGAGTTTGAAGTTACATATTTTTATTGGTACTCCCGTAGTATGTTAACCAAGATGGCGGACACCGGAACGTAGTATGTGTACCAGGTTAGGATTAGGCTATAATTATATGCCGATTTTCCGTATTTCAGTTCTATTACGAGTTCGGGGACTAGCCAAGTGACTCCCGTAGTATTTGTACCTGAAATTATGTCGCAACCCTAACTTGGTACACAAAATACGTTCGCTGTCCGCCATATTGGTCCACATACTACGGGAGTACCTTTTTATTTTCAACATACATATTATCTTTCTTACGTTTGGATCGCTGCAATCTCTAATAGAATTATCGTTCTCCCGTAAACTGCGTTTAACATGGTGGTGTGAAGTGGTCTCATCCCATATTAGCGAATCCATATGGCTCGGTGAAATTCGCACGCAACATACTGCCAAAATGGAAACTGGAAAAAAGTAAATATGATTAAAGTATCACAAAGTAAAATGAGTTATCAAGATTTGTAGAATAAAATTAATTTCAAATTTACAATAGGAGAACTTAAACTACCATGCCTTAATCTTGATTATATACCACTGTATAAAACGGCACTTACCGTACACTAGTAAGATCAAACACAATGCCATCATAGGTTCATCAAGCTTTCTTTAAATGTTAATGAATATCAAACTAACCTATTCTAAAGCAAAATCAGATCATCGGTTTTGTTCATTTGAAGCTGCACATATCCTGTGCTCGCTAATAGTTTAGTCACGTCAAGCCTATCACTTTAATCACGTAATATGACTGCCTCTCAGTGAATTCATTCTACTCAAAAATGAATTTATAATAGACCTTTTTTTATACAAATATCTATCTCCGCTTAGTCATAGCTTCGTACTGTCTTTTCAGCCTCTCGCACAACCGACAATGATAAGCGTTCGGCACCTATGCAATCAGCGACAATTTGTGCAAACAGACACCATGCAGACAGATCATCATGCAAGGTACATTATACTGGAAGTTAATGTTTAACGGAAAACGACTAATGCTTACTTAGATTGATGAAGTCGTAAAGTCACATTTCTAAATAAGGTTATAAAACTGACATGGGCAAATTAGGCCCGCGGGCCAAATCCGGCCCGTTGGGTGATTTAGTCTGGTCCGCCTGATGCTGCCACAACCAAACTAAAACCCTATTTTGATGTTTTGGCTAAAAAATATATCACGGCATTTGTTTAGATTGTGAATAAATTTAGTTGGGGAACGAGGTTTATTGTTTTCAGTTTTGCTTTTGTGACACTGTAATAATTGTTCATAAAATGTAACTTTTTACGTCACACTTACATGGCCCGTCAGAGTAGGTGAGCAAAATTTGTTTGAATTGTAGCTGGTTAAAGATCAGTTTTCAAGGTAATTCGTTCTGGATAATTGCAATTAATCCTGCGCAAGTTTGATTTTGAGATAATGAACGCCCGTTGTTTTGAACTGACGGAAAAAGTGGGGCATCAACGATAAGAACAAATATACGAATCAGTCAGACCATAACGACCATGCACTGCACTTTATTTTGGACACAAACAAAATACAATATATACCAATTTAAATTCGGGTATATCGAACTTTATCTTAAAACTTCAATAAGTGATCTCGTGTTCGTAAAAAAAATAATTGAAAAAGAAAAAACACAGGAAGTTAATACTCCAAAAACTGATTTCACAGTGTATCTAATGTATTAAAATTAAAAGGCTACAAAACAAAGACGAACTTATCTACAATATGTTCATCCGATAGAATAAGATAAATATCCGTATTTCGTCGTACAAAATAACATACCGAAGTCCAGTTTTGGGCCTGGATTAAACTAATATTAGATATTCAGGTACATGGATATTGATTTGGATCGATGAATTGATAAAGCATATACCGGTACAAGAAAAACACTACGGATATCATTTTCTAAACTTTGATTTTGGTTGCACTTTTCAGTTTTTGTGAGCAGTTTGGTAGCTTATGGCTTATGGACATTTGTACCGGAGAAATTCGAAAATTTTGAAGTCGAAATGTCGAAGAGTAATGTAAATTTATAGAAATGGTTCGCCGTATCCAGACAACTATGTTATATGTGGCGGGACATTCATTTTATTCTAACGCACCCGAAAAAAAAACGAGAATTTCGAAACTTGTTTTATCCTACCAAACTTTACATTGACCATTTAGTTTTCACACACGCGGATGATACTCTCCTTGTCGGGGAAGATGACATTTTTGAACGCTTTTTGGTGTGAAATTCTTCTGGTATTGTTGGAAAACCAAAAGAAGTTATCGTTGCCCTTCTATTCAATGATATAGTATCCTTTTTTGTTGTGGTTTTTCCGTTAGTTTGAATGTTCACACTTCCATTTGTCCTATTTTCCCAAACTCTTGCCGATCTTAAGCACGGTACATCTGAATGCCTTCGCATTGAACTTGTGGTTGGTCTTCTGTAACTACTGAGTGATTTCGATCTTTCCTTGTTTTGCCTTTGTTGAGCAATATTTGTCGATCGTCCCATACGTCTTACATCACTTTGATTGTTGCTTGTAGTCAAGTCTGGATGAGCTGAAATGGTAATATTTACGAACGTGTAATTGTATCGTTCGAAGATGAAGACTTTTATTGTTGATGATTGGGGAAGTTCACTAATATGGTCGATTGAATGAAGTGAGTAGCTTATCATAATAACGGTTCTTAGTCCGATTATGGGTATCAAAATAACAAAGTCAAAAGAATCGATATTTGATACAAGATTATAATTAGGTTCAAAGTTATAGATGACCTATGGTTCAATGATATAGTTGTCAATAATATCACATTTACTGAAAAACTAAAAATCACCTGTTTTAGGACGATATTTAAAGCGATTAAAATCGTCCGAAAATGGATTATCAGTCTTTCCGGCCCATGATAAAAGTGCGCTGCCTCTTCTGTTCCGATTGCTGTAAACTGGACTTGTTTGAGGTCTTTCTGGTAAATGGTTCTAGAATAACACCGAAAAGTTTTGATTTTAATGTAATATTCAGTTTTGGATCGAATTGTAAGAGCGTGCGGTTGACTAAAAAGTTGGTACTCCCGAAGTATGTGAACCAAGATGGCGGACACCTGAACGTAGTATGTGTACCAGGTTAGGGTTAGGCCATGATTTCAAGTACAAATACTAAGGGTGTCACTTGGCGAGTCCCAAAACTCGTAATATAACTAAAATAAGGGAAATCAGGAATAAAATTATGGCATAACCCTAACATGGTACACATACTACGTTCCGGTGTCCGCCATCTTGATTCACATACTTCGGCAGTACGAAGAGTTTCATTAGTTAGGTCATATTGTGTGAGGTACTCGAACCCATAATTTAATATTTATATATTTCTGATCTCACATATATTATATATCCTTTACTCAGCTTGTACGTGGGTAAATGAAAACTCCAGAGAAACGCTCGCCAAGATTGATTAAGTTATAAAAGTGGGAAAAACTATCTTTTATAAATTCATACAACCAAAGTTAATTGATTGCACTCCGCTGCAAGAAAGCTGGCAACGAACGTTTAATATATTAACATATATGCACTGAGGTACTCCTACCGTTGTTTGTTTATCTGCAATGTTTGGAGGTAACGGTTTGTTTTTTTATGACATGTATGAGATTTAACCAAAAGTGGCACAGCGTGGGGGTACGGGTAGAAAATTACAAATTACCTCCTCGGATTCTGACTGTGAATCACTTCCATTCAATATATCCATTTCGGACGTTTTGCGTTGCATCATCGCCAACTTCTCCATTTGTTGGGACATTAATTCTGCTCGGATCTGGTAAATTTCGGACGACAAAATCCTGCGGGATGTTCTTTGCTCGTCGTCAAGTTTTTTCATTTGGTTACTGAGCCGTCTTCCCAAGTGCTGGTTTAAAGAAGCTGCCCTCTTCCCAGCTGTCTCGGGTAGCCTCGAATATCTTTTCTCGTTTTCATCAGTCATGATCCCTTTTGACATCAGTTGGGCGTATCCTATGTGTACGTCTGGAAGCCTATAAAGCTATCTTACCCTATTTTGTCAAAACGTTTCCTTAAATCGTCGAATACCCTTCAAATTAAATGCACGCAATGGTCATACAATTTTATGGTTAGTATATAAACGCTGCCCGTAAATTTATGTTCCTTCCGGGAAAGTCCATTAAATCGAATTGTAATCATCGGCGTGGAAGGTAAATCATGTTTTTATTCGAACTGTAAAAAATGTGTTGACTTTGTCAATAATGGAACTAGAGAATTAATCTATAATTATATAAAAAGAAAATATACTAATGTGCGTTACACACTATACAGCAAACAAAGGGTTGTCGAACATAATTTGAACACAAAGGCATACACCCCTCGTAACCGCTCATAACTTGTTAGCTCAGCGGTAACGTTAGGATCGCCCTCGTTATAAAACACCACTTGTGGGAATCGACATCACGAATCTCTCATAAACATCACATATAAATGTCGTAAAGCAGGTTAAACTGATTCACCAATTACTATTTTCATTTATGACATTATAGTAGTATTCTTAATAAGGTAAATTTCTTAATAAGATACTCCCGTAATGTGTACCAGGTTAGGGTTAAGGCATAATTTTATTCCGATTTCCCTTATTTTAGTTCTATTACGAGTTCGGGAATTGTCTGTGTAAGCCAAGTGAATACAACCCCTGTCTATAGGTTTCAGTCCCTTTACGCAACTTGAGGGAAAGTAGGCGAACAAAATGAGTTACCTCCATATTGGTACACACACTTCTGCAGCTCCCATAATAATTTAAATTCTTTCTACACCATTCTAAACAAAAGTCGTTAGAAATTTATCTAATCATTTGTTACAAGCTAATAATAGCAATGAATAAAATTCATCAACAACAAAATCTTAGAATGTTAGTTGGCATTTATCACAGACAATATAGAATGTTCATAGAGTCCTAAATTTTAAAATTGCAATAGGAATTTACCGATACCATAATATTGTTTTGGCCGTCACAGATGTATTAAATGAAGTAAAATTACTTAAACAATTATTGATTAAAAAACAACAAACCTGATTAAGATATATTGAGAACTGACTTCATGACAAAATTGAAATTGTAAAGCGACTCTATGGAGACTCTGTATATTTCTGCGTTCATTAGTTTTGCCTTGCGGAAAGCGATCGTTAGACGAATAGTAACATTTAGCACGCTTGTGTGACAGCATATATTTTGACGCGTTTTTAACCAATGAATTCAATATTTCATTGCAACTTCGCTGAAACTGTTTATAAATCTTAATAAAAATTTCAAAAAAATTCCCATGCGTGCCTGCGGTCTCATTATTCTATTGACAAAGTTCGTTTCACAAAAGATTGACAAAAAGTGCCATGTAGACCTAACGCGATGTCATTGTGTTTGACGCAGAATATTTACCTTCCTAACAAACTAATGAATCAAATAAAACGACGAACAGTAGAAATCGTTGTATGATGGAAGAGCGGATAAAAGTTCACGTTTGAGAAAATATGGTGAATAATTTAGCTACCTCGCCACTCGCCGATATGTATACCTCTATATGAAACTGATTTATCCCAATGTAACCATGCAAATGTATATACAGTTGGGGGACATGAAGTGGACGTATGGATCGCGTTGTTGAAAAAAATCGCTTCTTTTTCTTGGTATTATGCACAAATAGTAGTTCGACTCTTAATAGTTCTCAATACGATAACAATAAAAGTAATACAATTCATTGAAGTGTGAATAGCTTGCGTCGAATATTTCGTCTAATCCATATGGCGGCACATCATCGATACTTAGGGCGACAAGCGAACAGCGAATAATGGAGACCATTCATCATTCAGGGGTGCGTACTGACAGTGATAACTGAGGCTACGTGAGCGTAGATAGATTGCCTCTCACAGTTGACTAAAATTTATAATGATTAATCTTTCGAAGCTTGCTAAACCGAGGCCAAGACTTATAAATGAATCCATTTTTGCCTTCGGTCGTGTTGGCGATTCTTTTGCTGACTTTTGAACACAAATTTATGGGGATTTCATTGGGATTTCTCTTTTATGCCGAGTCAAATCCACCCTACATCAAACAAAATCTTGTCATCATTTGGCTTTTATGATCGTGATTTTTTTACGTCGTTTTACCTAGGTGTAAGGGTAAGTATCGGGGTCTGATAAATTGGATTGATGGATGATTCCGATTTCATTGACTCAATCACCTGATTCAGTGTTTTTCTCGTTATACTTCTCTAGGCTTCTATATAAACAGATCACTCTGATATCTAGTAATACTTGAAACATTGAACTAGATATTCCATCTATTTTGTATATACAGAGGTATACAGAGATATACAGAGGTAACCGAATCTATTGGAAAAAATTGTCGCTAGTGGTCTTGTACGACCTTTATTCGTATCTTAGTTAGCACAACTGCAGAGTCGATATTCTCACGTTTTTGTTGATATCAAATCCGGAGCAAATATTTTAATCCGGTGTAAAGAATTTGACTTTCTTGTGTTAAGTTGGGTCTACAAACATGGAAAGTCGTTAGTTTAAATTATTTTTATATGAAACAAGAAAGCAATACTCAAATATATGGACACGAGGAACAAAACGAAGTAGTACTGGTATCTAATTTTTCACAGTTGACGACCGGTACGGATGCGTATTCGTCGCGACTTCGACTGACTATTTTGGTAACGTCATCACACACAAAAAACGAATCCCATATAGAGCCCACAAAAAATTTGAAAAAAAAAAATAATAATAATAGCCCTCTAGCGACATCAACGATTTTTAACCACACTGTTAATTTCAAAGAAATTGGGCCTAATACCAAAACTATCCACATGAACACTTAGTGCCGAATTATTTTCAAATGAAAAAAAAAATTGTTTGATGACGCTAAAGTATAGGGAGTGAGATTTAGTCAACCTGTAGATGGTGGGAAATTCGGTTGATAGGAGATAACTTTAGTCTACGTCTGCCGCTTATTTTTGTCAATTCATATATATATATCTGACTTCATGCGTTTAAATTACATTCTTAGGACCATTTATTCTATTCCGACGCGTAAAAATTTTGCGTTCGTCTTCTTCAGCTGCGAAAAACGCGAATACACACAAAACAAATCGTAGATAACTAAATTGACAATGTCTGACAGTCAACGCGTCTGGAAAGAAAGTGACTGCAAACAACTTCCCCGTGCGAATGAAACAGAGTCAGTACTATGCGTAAAACTCTTTTAATATAATAAATAATTACAGTGCGTATAATTAAAATGTGCAATTAAAATTTACGGATTCAAATTTCCATAATAGTCGATTTAAACCATATATATTGAGAAAAATACTCAAATTATTTCGATTAATACGTATTATTATTACGTATATAATATTTCAGTGAATTATGTAATTGTACATTGAAAAATTATGTTTACGATTATGAAAGTAAAATATGACATCATAACAACGAATTATCATCATTGGCGTATCTGTTTGCTCCTTTTTTAGCTATATATTATTTAATGTAACTAATCATAAAATGGTCCATGGCCGAGAAAATAGGCAGTCAAGTGGGATTTAAATTATAATTGGACGATATGATTTCAATTAATATAAAGCTCAGGTAAAATTTCTACAGTTTAATTACAGTAAATAGTGAAACATTTTAAGAATTAAGAAAAATAACAAAATAATGACATGTATAATTCATAAGAAAAATTTGCCCGTGTGGCCAACAATGGGTTATATTAAGCAAATCTTGTGAAATTTGATTCATTTTCTATGAGCCATTGTGGGTTAATATTTAGTGATGTATTGCATCCGTTTGACCTTCTATCGGCTTCCGCCTCCAACTTCCGCCATTACGACCTCTCCATTCATAACATCATCCATAATGTCATCTGTGATTTTTCCAACAAGAAGTAAGTAACCATGCACGTCACCGAAAGCAGTAGATGGTGGTGCGTTAAGATTTTCTCCAGAGCGTTTTTCTTGCGTCATTTCAGCACTTCTGCGTAAAAATAGAACGTAAAAACGTGAATGTATCCTACTTTGAATCAAGCTATCTATTTTCGTTATCTTTTTACGTACATAAATAGAATAATTTGAAAACGTAAATTATCCGCGTCCGCGAAATTGTGGGTAGACCGCATAGTACATGTTATCTCATAACTATCGGTATAGGTACTATAAATATTAGATAAGTAAGCCACCCTGTTGTGTATTAACAGGGTCATATAATGTTTCATATATATCGCATTAAAATATGTATATAATAAAAGATCTTTATTCAATTTCCGACCCTCCGTATTAATAGAAAGCACACAATAACAAAAATATCAATTTTGTCAATACATTTGAATTATTTATGCGAAAAAAAAACTCTATAAAACAAGGTATAATTTTCTTGTCTGTGTTAAGAATAACAACTTGGCTCACTTTGAAAATTACCGATCTTTTGTCAGCGGATTAATTCTTTATTCAAGAAACAAAGTTAGGCATGAGCAAAAGACGTCTGTACCCGTTTGTGGGCATTGGTTTAGCTTTGTGTTTACATTAATAATTACAGTGGATTATAATATTCTCATCACGTTTCTGCGAGACACATTTGCAAAGTTCGTGTTTGTAGTCTTTGAATGATTTGAATAGATTTTGTTTTGAACCTAATTCCTCTAATGTTGACCTAAATTTGCAAATGCAATGTTACTGTTCTCACATAAATACCAGATCTTTTTCAAAGCCACCATCACCAATGCAAAAATATGAGATTTTGGAAAAACATCCCTGCCACTTTGTGAGATAAAACATTCTGAAGTATCCAGGGTTAGAGTTACGAATGACTTGAAAATTTGAATTTTCAAGCGCAATCTACATTCCTAAACCTAACTGGGTAAATACTAGTATTCTTACTTTGAGCATTTGCGGGAGTGTTTTTTGGTACTCCGGTAGTATGTGTACCAGGTTAAGGTTGAGCCATAATTTTATTCCGATTTTCATTATTTTAGTTCTATTACGACCTCGGGGACTGTTTGTGTTAGCTAAGTGAATATACCCCTTGACCATGGGCTTCCGTCCCTTGAGATAAATCAGGCGAACAAAATTAGTTATCTCTATATTGGTACAAAAACTTCTGGAGCGCTGTTTTTTTTAAATAGAAATCTATACCTTTTGCCGACAAGCATGCTCAAGAGGCGTCTGACAGCAGCACGGTCTTCTCCTCGTCCTCTTTCAGAAGTGTACATTGCATGTGAATATCTTTTTTCGGCGATTTCATGTTCTTGACCTGATCGTTTTGCTTCGGATTCTTCGAGTGATGCCAGTTGTCTGAATTAAAGTTGGATTTTAAATTGACACCAAGCTTTAAGGGAGAAATCTTAACACGTCACATTAATGACAAAATGCTGAGCTCAGGGGGAATATTTAACAACTTGCGCTGTATCCAGCCATGTTTGTTTCAAATATTAGAAACTTCGGGCTAACTATTATTCATCTTTAGCAAGCATCTCCAGAGATGAAATAGCACGCTGAATGTAAGATTTGTATTCCCCTAAATGAGAGAGCTTCTTCTGCATTAAATGCTTATTTGTTCAGTTCACAAATATACATTATGTCGTAATAATACAAACAGAATTTACCTCATAATTCGTTCCTGTTCAATTGGTACAATGCTAGCTGATTCTGACAATTTGATGTACGTTGATATCATAAGTAACGCAGTGATGCAGAGAGTAGAAGAAATCGAATTCATGTTTATAGTTAGTAGACTTTGAAATACTGTTAAATTATACTTATCTAATATAAAAATAAAACATTGAGTCAAAAATCAGCAGAATATCGTGCTCTCGAGGGTAGAGGTGTTTACTGCAATATATTAAAATTGTCAGTGTGGCATACCAACTGATAAACGTAAAAAAAAACATGAACCATTTCTCTTGGTAAAGCTTCATTGCCATAAAAGTCAGTAGGTTATTTCAGAATATCAAATCTCAATAATCACGTAATGATCCAACTATAAAATCATTTTTCCGTCGAGAAAAGCATTTGTATATTGGAAAATGCACGGAGTATTGAAATAACCCAGACGAGTTTAGTTTTGTTGATCGACAAACGAGCTAATCAACAATACCGATTCCAGATAGCAAAAGAATCGATTCAATATCATATTAAAGTTGTGGTAATCCTGTAAACCGACAACTCATCCAAGTACAACCTGAATAAAAGCATTTAATCTATAAAATTCAGTCCTTAGCTAGTCTAGATGTTGCTTCTTGGCTTGTCCAGACGCTTGAATGACAATGACAAGATGCGCTCCTGTATTTATACACGCCAGAAGATGGAGGGTTGAATTTTTCTTATCGCTGTGTATTCACTGGTTGCTGGGGCAACAGAAAAAAATGTGCGTGTCGTGCGTCATTTTTTGACGCAAACGGAAATCTTCGTGCTAATTTTCTGAGTGGACAAGATGGCTATATGCTATAAATGACCACTATGTAAACTGACACCATATGGAGTCGGATTTTTCACAATATCTAAGAGGACTCTTTCGAAATATTAAAACAAAGTTACGCATTCTGAAGAAATCAAATAGCTCAACAATTGTTTGCAAATCGTCATAATCGGTAGATTGAATTTTTCTTGTCACCTGTTCGGTTGTCACACCCTGCATTACTTAGCAACACAGGAAATTATGATCCAATTGCGTGCTTGACCTCGTTCACGACGGTTCATTTTAATCACGTCATCGAGATAATTATCATACAATTAATTGGTGGCAAGCTATGTGAAACAAGCTGCATAACTACAATATATAGATATTGCTTCAACTAATTGCTTCATCTATATCTGAGCCCCGGGGAGACCACTGTACTGCGATAAAAGTTTAAAAAAAGTACTTTGAAAGGCACAGAAAAATTGTAAAATTCTGGAACATGTTGACAAACTCGCACTGAGTCACGATCCAAACGAACATAATTTCTTCGGCTTCGTTTCTCCCCTATTTACATGTTGTTTTATATATTTTTCACAGAATCACTATTATTCATTGTTTTAATGTAATCCAGATAAAAAATTGTTGTAACTAATTTTCTTGAAATTATGTTGAATAATTCCACGAAATAAAATATATTGGTGTTTTCAAGTATTTCATTAATTTTATTGGTGAGTTAAGTGAATCAGCATCATCCCATGATTTTTTTTATAGCGCAATCTATGTTTTTGTTTTTTAATCTTGTACGATACTCATTCAATATTTTGATATATAATTCATTTCTGAAAACGTGCGGGATTGGCCGATTCATCTGCTATTTTCGACCACGTAAACTGCACGCCTAAATACTTATTTTATTTTTTTCATTCATTTTATTATCCGACTGGATTAAAGATTAGATTTTTGTATATTTTCAGAAACCACCAATGTCAACTTTAGGGATTTTTCCAAATAAACTAATGAGAAAAAAAAATACCCAACTCCATCTGGTCAACGGCGCCTGGCAAAGAAGACCGTAAAATGGAACTTCCCTTTATTTGACATAAGAAGGTTTCAGCCAAAGTGCTATTTTATTTAATATCAGTAAAACCTATTAACCGCTATGTCATATGAGAATGTTTGACGAGATATTCGGCACATTCGAAAAATAGTATTCGAATGTAGGAATTTAAATATCAACCGGTTGCCGGCATCAAACCGGTGTGCCGGTTTGGGACATTAAACTAAAAAATATGAAGATTTATGTAAAATGTACTTCATTGAATTTTGACACTTTTATTTGGAATGATCTGAAATGAAACATCCCATATTCGATATTCACTTTCCCGTCACTAATTGATTGTTATTTATTTGAGAGCAATTCTTTTTACCGACCGGATAGGTCATTGACCAATATGACCATATTTTGAGATATAATCGATATTTCCGTTTATAAATTTCACGATATTATTAAATTTACTAGAAGCGGAAGGGTCACTTCATAAATAAACAATAAAAATCTCGAAATAACATCTTTATGAATGTATACAGACATTTTTACACAATCCCGTAAAATGCTGTTTGTGGGCGGTACCGCATGTACTCAATTGACGACCAAAGAAGCAATATTTCTTTGAATAGGGAACTGAACATTGAAAAAATTAGGGCGCTCCAGAAGTGTGTGTATCAATATGAAGGTAACTAAATTTGTTCGCCTGCTTCACACCAAGTTCTATGAAGGAACTTGAAACCTATGGGCAGGGGGTATATTCACTTGGGTAACACAGACAGCCCCCGAACTCGTAATAAAACTAAAATGAGGAAAATCGGAATAAAATTATGGCCTGACCCCAACCTAGTATACATATTACGGGAGTACCAAAATTAGTCGGCAAAATAGTATTTGCGAGCTCTAATACTATGAAGCGATAACTACAGAAATATACTAAAAAATTCGTTGAATATTTTCAAAATATACGGTTCGAAAGATATTATTAAGAAAAATGTCCGAAATCGAAAATACTATTATTTGATTATTCTTGTAACTGTTTGTTTTTGCAAACACGTGTTAAAAATATTTATTTTGCCGTCTCATAAAAACGTTTTTGTCATTACTTTAATTGCACTCACTAAATCTGATGATAAAAATATTTCAACGGTTCACACAAAAATATAAACAGCTACTTCACTACTGGTTTCCATATGCCGGTAAATCTGCGTATTTGCTTAGTTTGTACAAATTACACAATTTATCATTTCCGTTGGGGCGAAGTCATCTGCATAACAGTACCTTACTGTTATAGGAATATATTGGGGGCAGCTGCATTCAGGCCCTACGAATTTGGCCAAATGGTTGACGGGGTGGCGATAATATTATCAGTAGTTTATGTTATCAGTAGTTTAATATTATCAGCGATAATATTAAATGATTTATATAGAAATATCACATCAAGACTTTCTCAAAACACCAGGAATTTTTCTCCCACCAGGGATAAATATGTGAATCCTAGCCTAAACTGAAATGTTGACCACCTATAATAGCTCTTGATAAAACATGAATGTGAACTTCTAGAATCTTATCATTCCGAAAAATTAAATTAGCATATCAAATGCTAATACTTAAATTTCACGTTCATCGGTAAAGTTATAGGCCGCAATCGCTTATTTATTCAAATTCGATATTTCATTCACCCAAGTATACGCATTTGATAAAACACGAATGTAAACTTCGTACTTCAATGGTAACACATTTTTCGGGAATATGCAAAACATATTAAAGTTTAATACTTAATTTCAAGGTCATATATATGTGAATCGTTGCTTTGGTATTTAGTTGTTTTTGCATACGGGTTCATTTTTACATACCATTTCAAATCGTGCAGCAGGAAAACCGTCATTGCCATTTCGACTGATTGCAGACACCAATGAGTGCAATTGATCCTCTTCCGACCATGACCCGCACATGCATGATAGTTTTCAGACAATTGACATGCCAAAGTTTTTTGTCACGTTAAATTTTTTTTGTAACCTTTAGACTGATATTTAGATGTTGTCTGTCAACTCTATATATTGGGTTATTCATTGGATGGTCAAATTACAACGCGAATAGCGCCGCTAAAGGTAAGAGATGACAATTTTTTGTTATGTTCTATTTCAGCGTCAATCTTGGATATCTTTTCAATTCTTGCTATGTGGTTTATGCAAAATATTTTGGAATCAACATATTAATCTCTTTCCACGAAATAGTAAGTATATTATCGCATTCGAATTCGCAGCATCCTTGTGGCAACTGACACATACGGATCCGCAATAAAGAGTAAACAAGGAGAAGGGACTTGCAGTCCAGTTCACACTTCATAATATTTTAATTGTGGTCTTCTTGTGATACTTCAGATTCGCAATCCTCCTATGGTATTCAAACGATATCGTATGCGTGTCACATTACTATAATTGAATTGCTATAAACCAGAATCGCTAGGCAGTGGTTCCCAACCTTTTTTGGTAAAATCCTTCCTGCCGATTTTGGATTATTCCTTCTCACTATACGCAAAGCTACTTTGTTCGTTCAATTTTCAATGGATTCTTTGACAGTGTTATGCGCAAGTTGCATCACGTTTTTTTGGACAGTTCAAGTAGTTTATTATGTGTTCATGAATAGGTATCGTAGTAATGATATAAAAACTAAAATATATTAGTATTGCTACAGTAAAAACAAAGCAAAATTCTTCTCCGAATACGACGAAACGTTGGGCTAGTGTTTTACGAAACAGAACGACAAGGAAAGTTACACGCTCATCAGTTTCATATAACAATGAATAGATTGCATGGAACCCCACTCTAGAATGAAGACCGCGTGAAAATTGCAAAATTCAAATCTTTTCAAAAATGACAAACCCATAAATCAAATAAAAATGACATCTTTTGAGTAATCGCAAATCAATTTAAATCCTAATAACGGGTTTTGTTTAATTAAACATTGTAGCATTAGAGACTGTTGACGGGCGTTTTACGTAACATATGGACACTGACACAAGAAAAAAACGTATTTTAGTTCGATTTTTGTTGAAATCAAACAACGAAACAAGCGCGATGTAGCATGAGTATGGATCCATGTAATCCATTTTTGATGGGCTGTTGTCACGGCACGAGGGGTATAACGGGTGAAAAATATGGCGTTATTTGATACATCATCCGGTATGCAGTTGTCCTTTCACTAAAACAAATTTGCCTATTGATTAGTAAAAATCTATATAAAATAAAGTAAATATTGACACGGGAGTTGGGAGTAAACACAGTAAATCACGGTAACCGTTTTTGAAAGGCGATAACCACCGAATACAAATATATTTTAGCACAGGTGTTGTTTGGTTACGCACTAGACATGCGAAACAAAAAATCCGATTTTTCAACTCCCAAACTTCAACAAAAAGCTTTCAATAAAGACTTGCATACACCGATGCCTTCGTTGTCACATATTATTGAAACTAAGCGGATAAGAGTCTCTGGAGTTCTTGCAACGAATTACCGTAATTCTAATTTTATCTTTGTTAATTTAATACTTTTACATTCAGAAGTCAAAGAAGTTGCTGAACACAATGATAAAACTCGCTGTATTGGCATATCTGCTGGCGTAAGTAATATTGCAAAAGGCATCTTCATGCATTTGTATTTTTAAGTTATGCACAATTATGAAGATATGTATACGCAACACTATAAAAATATTGGCTCTCGAAATTTGAAGGAAAATAACCATTGCATAAATAGGTATTTTCGCGGTCACTTCAGAACCTTTCCCAGCTCCAATAGGATAATTTAACTGCTTATAAGAAACCAATAGCAGACTTTATACGCAGGTTTGCTCTGGCAAGTAAAAAGAGTGGAGCTTCTCTGTCAAGCGAACTACAAGAAAGTCCTTTGCTTTCTTTACTGTCGGAAAGCAATGAGGAGCAAAAGGAAAGGTTGATGTCGCACTTCATGCAAGCTCGTAGTATCAAGAAGAGGAGTGCTGCGAGATCCCGTCTGCGGAGAGGTCTTAATTCAAGCTCTGCAAAATCCTCCGGTTCTGAATAAAAGTGTTGAAAAATGCTATCACGCAGAAATTTTGTGTTTTTTAAATTAGGGAAAAGTGGGTCGATCTCGAACAAACGCCGACTTCAGATCGTAGAGGTGTAGACCTGAAGTTGAGGCCGCGACCGAAAGATCGCCAGTCCAGAACCCCGATATAAATGAGACAACTTTAGCATAGACCAGAGAGAGACAATTTATACACATATATTAACGACGTTTCGCTATTCGAAAGTCAGTAGTAAAATCGTATAATAGGTTTTAATATATGGCCGTGAATCCCGGCTGTTACTATAGTGAAGATCAGATATTTGTGATTGATAGTTAGACATTTTTATACTACTAAACTAACAGTTAACAAGACATTCTGATTTTCTGCGAGATTCTTTGGCGAGTTGCCGTTACATTGAATTACAAACTTAATGCCAAAACACAAATATAGACGTTATAATTCGAATTGATGACACAAAAACCCGACAAATACAATGGCATAATATCCCTTTGAAAAACGAAGGAGGCGTTCTGAGACTTCTCTCGGTGTAAAACTGTAAAATTTCAAAGAAATGGCTGCTGAACGATATAAATCTTATTTTGATTCAAAAATCTTTAAAGCATTTTTTCTATTTACAATAGTAGTGAAGTGAGTAGAGACAAATAATAAGCTTATCAGCTATACCAGACATGGACAAAGTACGGCCCGCGGGGTAAATCCGGCCCGCTGGGTAATTCAATCTGGCCCGTCTGATGATGCCACAACTAAACTGAATTCAAAATCAATCAATGAAATCGATGGCCCGCCAGTCCAAGCGGGCAAAAATTTTGACCACACCTGAGCTATATATAATATTAGTTTCCAAACAGAAACATATAGGTACCGAGTGTCGGTAGCCGATTCTATCAACCAGGCTATTTGGCTCCTATTGTCAGATCAAGTTTTTGAGTCCTAATACAAGGTTGGCCCCTTAGTTCGTCACGCATGCTTCTGAGTTCAGAGAATTGGCATTTTTGATCACAGCCAGAAAGATATCTGACAACAACTGTGTCACAATTATGGAGCAACATAACTCTTCATACATCGAGTGTTTCTTGTCCTTGTCGAATGGGCGCATCACATCAGTATATTCTATTTGTATTTTGACCCTATTCGTTTCCCCAAGATCTGCACCGAATCGCGACGCCATTGTCTCGTCTCCACAGGTCTTTGGGAATAAGCATTGTCCTAATATAGAAACACGATTTTAAAAAACGTCAGAAACTCTTGAAGATTTCGACGAGGTTTGAGAAAATTTCAGTTAGAAATGCTTTTCCGAAATTTCCAAGCGAGTACGACTGATTCTAAGAAGTGCCAGTTATTAAATGCCGCAAGATATGAAAACTTCTGCTTGCATTAAACTATAGAAAATACTTAAATACTTTCACTCTGTTCAAAAAGCAGTATATCGCCCAGAAACGTAGATAAAAAAAATTGAGCATTAAACTAAAAAGATATAGTGGGTATATGGACTACGAGTTAAAAAACGTCACGCCTAGCCTGTCAGAGAGATTAAATTAAACAATCGACATAGTAACTGGTACTTTATTGGGCCCGGCAGAAATATGTGCACCAAGATGGCGCACAACCTAAACATAGTATGTGTACCAGGTTGGGGTTAAGGTTGTGCGCCATCTTGGTGCATATTATGTTGTTGTTCTTCTTCTTCTTCTTGTTCTTTGTCACAGAAAAAAAAGCTTTTCTCTTCGAATACTGGACCAATTGCTTCGAAATTTTCAGTTGTTGAAGATTGATTGATTTTTTTGCCAGAAGTCTATTACTTTTATTTATTTCAAATATTATGGGTGCCGCTGCCCGCTATGGCTTCCCTCGCCCTGAGACTCATTTATCATATTTATTGTAATTTTTTTGTATATCCATATGTGTTTTCAGTATGGTGAAAAAATGAATTACTGATTACTGATTACTCAAATATACCGGTGAGATGCACGGGAATCGTTTTTTTGACGTCATCCGAATATGCCACTAGGTGGCGCTACGTGTCCATATATTTGAGCATAGTTCTCTTCTTATTAGTATGTTGTTCTTCGACACAGAATTTCATCGTTATTAAAAGTCACTTTTCTCTTTGACTACTGGACCAATTGCTATGAAATTTTCAGTAGTTAAAGATTGAATTTCTTCAGAACGATATTACTTTTATTTATTTCTAAAATCCGTATGAATTCTATGAGATCTGATATTTCATCCAAAACTTTGCTGTATTATTTTTATTCGTGAGAACACGGTTTTTATTCCGCGTGATGACTGGCTGTCAGTTTTAATTCTGCAAATTTTTTCTACGCGAAATTCGGAAAATTTTTTGACGGTACCGGCATCGTTAAAGGTAATGTAGACTACTGCTTCGCTTTCGTGTCCATGTATTTGAGCACTGCTCTCTTGTTTTTACCATACTAAAAACAGACACTGTATATGGGGATTGTGAATGGCCTCCAAAACGCCCTTTCATGGTCAAGTGAGACACGAAAAAATCAATACTGGGTAAGTAAAGGCAACACTCTTGTTGAAGCAGTAAGTCATCCAATAATAAGAGAAACAAACTCGAACAGTGTAGTGCATAAGTTTGAAAGAAATCCATTGAAGAGACCTGCAATTCCTAGAATTGCTCACTTCAACAAATGAGAATCGACAAGACAAATAGTCGTGGTAACAGCACTTTAAAAACTATAGCAACCTCATTGTGAAGTAACTACGAACGGACAATAAACAAAGCAAGGCGATAGATATTCAAGTACATTATTTTATTGATTTCTGTATTGTACAGTGTTCAAGTGCACACTGACAGTCTCTGGATATCACTACAGAGTTGGCAAGCACACTCATCCAAAGGGTTTTTAAGTATTCATACGTATCGGTCAATTAAAAATATTTACAGCGCAAAAAAAATGAACAGTATTATAATTCAGATTCGGTACTCATAGTTTTTAAATAGTTCTGATATAAATGAAATTTCTCAGTCAGTTTGTTTTCAAAGGAATTTCGTTGTAACAGCAAAGTGATAGCAAAACCGACCTCAAAAAGATAGGGTGGCTCAGTCTCAAATTAGTTTACAATACTGTTTAATAAAAATGGAGGAGTATTTCAGAATAGTCATTTTTTTAAATTGTAGGCTTGGTTGTGAAACGATAATATTCTAGATGGAATCATTTCAGGTATCTATTGTTTTTCTTAAATAATTCATTAGAGTGGAAACATTAATGATAAACTTGATTTGATAACGCTTAACGAATAACTCGAGTATATTTTTCATATATTTTCATAATGATATTTAGTTTACATAAACTTTATATAAAGACTTATTCAGTGGGTATAGTCAAGACATAAGCGAGTAACGCGTCTAGAGGGAGGAAATAAAAACTGTTCGCAAAACAGGCAAATGGTTTCAAATGGCAGTTAGAACAATAAATCAACCGTGTGTGAACTTCACTGTGGTGATGTGAACTGAAGATAGTAAGGCATACAGAGAAACTCACCATTTTTTTTATATAGTGAAAATTTCAATTGTGTCGAACCTTAAGACTTTTGACCGAAAGCAATCTGCGTTTAATGTGAAACAAAAACATAAATTTTATCGATCTTAGTGAATAAATTTAAATCTTTATATTCAGAAATCCGAAGCAATCGAAGACCACAATGATAAGACTCGCCGTATTCACATACCTTCTTGCGTAAGAATAATGCATATTTAAAAAAAATACACAAATCTGTATTCTTTTTATGATCATATTTCAGTCAATAACCACTCAGTACTTTTTTTTGAATGGGAGATACATAAGTATAATGTTCAGTGTTTTTGCACCCTTGTTATAATAAGTGAATAAACCTTAATAATTGAAAAGGTGTTTTCCAGCTTTATTAGAAACCCTCTTTTGCACAATTCTCAGTTAATGGACACGTCAGTGGACATAATGATCGTTTCAATACTATGTTGTTGTCATTATTCTTCTCTATCGTCATGATAAAATCGCTTTTCTTTTCGAATACTGGACCAATTGCTTTGAAATTTTCAGTGGTTAAAAATTGATTTTTTTCCAGAAGGCTATTATATATTTTTAGTTATTTCAAAAATTTCTGTGGACTTCAAGAAATTTGTTTTTTACGTGTAAGAATAAAAAAATAGTGACCCCTTTTGACGTGTCCATATATTTGAGCGCAGCTCTCTTGTTTTACGTATAATATTAACGGAATCAGTTATAACGAGTAATTTCAATGCCCAACTAAATAATTATATTGAGTTTCAGAATAGACCAAGATACGAATAATCGCATGCTGAAACAAGCGTGTTTGAAACTAATATTTCTTTATGCTATGCAGATTTGCTCTGGTAAGTAAAAAGAGTGAAGCCAGCCCGACAAGCAAACTACAAGAGGGTCCTTTGCTAGCTCTACTGCCAGAAATCAACAAGAAAAAGGGGGAAATGCTGGATTTGCCTTTGTTTGAAACCCACAGCATCGAGAAAAGGAATTGTAGACGGCGCCGTGACGCCTCAAGTTCTGAATCTGCTCGAAGTTCTGGGAGTTCAACCACTGATGGCTTGTAAAAACGTGGTCATAAATTTTCAATATATATATGGTTTATATTACATTCGGTGTGTTTGCTCTACACTACAAAGCATCGAGTGCGGGGATGGGTGTTAGGAAGTACCGGGTCTAGCATGGAGCAACACAATTTAAATTTTATGTCAACTCTTAAAGATCTTAATGATAGTTAATGCTTTTCCAAAATTCGCATGCGAATTCGACTGATTCTGAAGATGCGCCGCGCCAATTTTTAACGCCACGGGACAGAAAATATGTCTGTTTACATTATATTGTGGAAAATACTTAAATACCTCCCCTTTATTGTTCAAAATGTAGTATATCGCATTGCGCTTCGCACAGAAAGGTAGATAAGAAAATGAGGATTAACTAAAAATATATGAAATGTAATTTGACCGGGGTTATAATTTGACATATTGTCAGAAAAGCACCAAACTGTGTATACTTGGTTAATAGAATTAATGATAAATGTTTCTACATTTCAGTAAACGGAGGGTTACCATTACCACATGAAATCTTACAATAGTTAGCAACATACAAAAATGTCACATACAGAAATATACCTGGAAATGATAAAGAGAAAAACGATCTTTTCTGTTGTTCGAAGTAATAACAGATAACATTAATGTTGTGAAGTGACACAATATGTCAATAAGAACAAGCAAAAATTCTTTCACTTGACGTCGTGGTTCAGAAATTCGGTGTTGAAGAATTCAAGAAACTTAAAATAATAAATATGGATGCATCAGCTATTGCTATTAAAGCGAAAAAGGCACTTTAATTTAATACACCGTATTTCCCGGCAAATAAGTCGCTTTTCTAGACCCAAAATTTTAGCCTGATTTTTTTTTTTGGGGGGGGGGTCGTCTTACGAGGCGAGAATGGTAATTTTCATTTTTTTGGTGTCGCCTCATTATGCATTAGGTAATGTTCTTTTATGGTGGACGCAATCGCGAGTTGAACACAATTAGATTGAAATTTCAAGACAGTTTGAATTCCCGTAGTTATTATGGATTGAATATTATGCCACAAGAAAACGTCATTATAGGCTATTTTAACCAACGCGCAAACGCGGAGATCGCTCAAAAGGCATACCATGGTAATTTGAGATTCCGATGTTGACGCGATTTTACTACCCCGACTTATTGGCAGGTTATATGCAAAAACCCATTTTCAGGCCCAAAAATGGGCCTCGTCTTATTTACCGGGTAGACTTATTCGCCGGGAAATACGGTATATATAATATTTGGCATTTTATGATATTGCTCGAGTTAGGTACACCCAATACCCGGCCTGTCGAACATAGTCAGAAACGTTTGAAGAGGGGGGTTCTGGCATTTCTAATTGCCTAGTTCGACTGCAAGGCTAGCGAGGACGAAAATCGAGGGCTTTCAGTTGTCTTGAGTGTCTGAAAAGTGTTTCAAGCTACAAAAAATTGCTATGTAGGATACAATAATGCCTATTTTTACATTTTAAAAGAAGGGGCGGGGGCGACTCTCACCCCTGGCTACGCTTTTGAATATTTAGTAATCAGTATTTCACTTTCAGGGTCAAGTGAGACACGAAAAAATCAATACTGGGTAAATAGAGGCAACACTCTTGTTGAAACAGTAAGTCATACAATAATAAAAGAAACAAAGTCGAACAGTGTAGTAGAAAAAGCTTGAAAGAAATCCATTGTAGAGAACTGTGATTACTAGGATTGCTCACTTCACCAAATGAGAATCGACAAGAGAAATAGTCGTGGCAACGGCACTGAAGAAACCATAGTAACCTCATTGTGAAGTAACTACGAATGGACAATAAACAAAGCAAGGCGATAGATACTCAAGTACATTGTTTTATTGATTTCTGTATTGTACAGTGTTCAAGTGCACACTGACAGTCTCTGGACATCACTACAAAGTTGGCTAGCACACTCATCCAAAGGGTTTGTAAGTATTCATACGTATCGGTCAATTAAAAATATTTAGAGCGCAACAAAAAAATTTAACAGTATTATAATTTAGCTTCGGTACCCATAGTTTTCAAATAGTTCTGGTATAAATGAAATAGCTCAGTCATTTTGTTTTCGAAGGAGTTTCGGTTTAACAGCAAAGTGAAAGCAAAAACGATCTCAAAAAGATAGGGTAGACAAGTACTAAAGTAGTTTTCAATACCGTCTAAACAAAGATGGAGGAATATTTCAGGACAGAATAGTCATTTTTTTTAAATTGTGAGATTGATTGTGAACAATTAACAATCTTGATGGCATCAGTTCTCTATTTCCATAAATAATTTATTAGAGTTTTAATGTTTGTGGAAACATTAATGATAAACTTGATTTGGTAACGTTTATCTAATAACTCAAGTATATTTGTCATGTCTTTTCATAATGATGTTTAATTTACATAAACTTTATATAAAGACTTATTCAGTGGATATAGTCAAGACATAGCGAGTAACGCGTCTACAGGTAGGAAATAAAAACTGTTCGCAAAGCAGGCAAATGGTTTTAAATGGTAATTGGAACAATAAATCATCCGTATTTGAACTTGAACTAAAGAGAAACTCTTTTTTCCTTCCCAGTGAAAATATCAACTGTGTCAAGCCTTAAGTTCCTGTGTTTATTGTAAAACGAAAACGTTGGTGAATAAACTTATATCTCTATTTACAGAAGTCCGAAGCAATCAGAAGAACACAATGATAAGATTCGCCGTATTCACATACCTTCTTGCGTAAGTATAATGCCATATAAATAAAAATCACAAATATTTATCATATCTCAATAACCACTTGGTACTTTATTTTGAGTGGGAGATGAAAAATGAAACGAATACCAGTATAACGTTCAGTGTTTTTGCACCCCCCTGATATTCCAATTGAATAAACCTTAACAAATAAAACGCTGTTTCCCATCTATATTAGAAACTCTCTTCTGCAAAATTCCCAGTTATTTTTGGTAGGATATTAACGAAATCAGTTGCAAGGAGTAATTTTAAAGCCTAACTAAAAAACATATGGCTCAACAACAAAATAATATATTAGGTTTCCAAATAGACCAAGTTGCGTAAAATCGCAAGCTGAAAAATGCGTGTCGGAAACTAATACTTCTTTCTGCTATGCAGATTTGCTCTGGTAAGTGAAAAGAGTGAAGCCTGCCCGACAAGCAAACTACAAGAGGGTACTTTGCTAGCTTTATTGCCAGAAATCAACGAAGAACAAAAGGAAATGCTGGATTCGCATATGTTTAAAACCTACAGCCAGGGATGGCCATTTCCGAATACTAAACTATTCCGAATACATTCTAAAATAATGTTTTCGAATCTGGAATTCCGAATACATTCTAAAATCGAAAATAACACATTTTTGTTTTAGTCGATTAAAACCCAGAAAATTAGGAAATAAGCTTCAATAGAAATATCAGAATGAAGCCACAAACCAACAGTATATGTACACAAAGTAATTGATAGTTTATAGCTATCAATAAAAAATAATAGCAACTTGTGACACAGTCAGTTTATTAACATTATTCACTTTGTACAAATGACCATATGAAATAATAGCCAAGGAGTTGTCTGACGCTTTCTATCATTGGTACCATGATATTACGATAATAGTCAAGTCTATTGACAAAAATACTACTTGTATTCAGATAATTGTGTATATTTTCTGAGAGTAATAAAATTTATTGGCAATACAGGCAACAACAATCGAAAATCCATTATGCCTTTAAAAATTCTAATATTTAGGCCTGAGGTATTAGGCCTGGGGTATACTACCTACCAGTATATTGTTATTATGTGTAACATAATGTTGTGTTTGGAATTAGAAATAAATTAGTAGAGAATAGCTGACCACCACTGCCAGCGCGCAGCCAGGATTTTCGAAATCGGAAATTCCGATTGCCGCCTGTAACACCCACCGCCGTCTTTTCAGTGTATAATGATCATTCTGTTACGTAAAATATTCCATCCATGACAACTACGAGATTCTAAAATATCTTTATATATTAATTTAATATGTCCAACGTAACTCACGGTTACTTCTTCTTACGCCAAAAAAAAAACATTACTATTTGGTCCACGGCGATCTGTGACCTAAAATTACGAGATAAACTGCCTGATGTATTTAATTTTAATACGTATTTTTGCAATCTTGCCAACTCGTTATCGCCGTTAGAAAAATCTCAAATAATTATATAAAATCCTGTTAAGTGTAGAGTATAATTCATTTGATACAATGAATATACATATAAAGTTTAGCAGTAAATTAAAAATACATATTCATCGCCGCGATTATGCCACCTCGACTTTTAACAACAAATAATATAACAACGAATATATATTTTTCTGTTGTGCAAAGTGATGAATTCGTGACCGACACGGGCATATTTAAAATGTCTTGCTTTATTAATTTAATTGTCTTCAATTTAACCTGCGGTTGCGTCAACAAAATAAAATCCTCACCACTCTTATATACCATTGCAATCCGCGGTCATAAAAATAAAAACGTGAGGTAAACTGTCCGATTAAATATTGTTTTGATCCGTATTTTGCGAATTCGTCAAATATTTAGATGTACTTGTTAACAGTGACTCCGCTCGATCGAAATACTGCCACTCTGTGATTATTTTTAGATAAAACTGTTCGAGAAATCCATAAATATGCTGTAATATCTCAGAGTAAAATTTATTTCATCACAATAAAATTGATTGAATATACTTTAGATTAATTATATTATATACATCCTCACAACCCGGGAAAAGTCGCGTTTCAAACCTTGTATCGTGTTAACATGAAAATATTCGACGGCAATTTAAAGTAGTGGATAATCAGGCAAACCCCGCCCTCAATTAGTGACGATATGTTTCTAAACGCCGACCAAACATGTGTGCCAGAGGCACACGATATTTTGCGATTTTCACTGCCTAGAAAAGAGTTTTTTAAATTTTCGCGGGCCTCAATAAAACTTATATTGTTTACGGTTTTATTTTCAGTATTCCAAATTGCCGCTTTTCAATCAAAAAGTTGCGTTGTCTTTAGAAACTCGCCGCCGATGAACGTATTTACCAGATTCACAATTCCGTGCGCGTACAAAAATAAAATAAATGTTATCGTTATCGTGGAACAAATTTGTGGAAAATTTTCGTTTTAGAGTAAATAACACAATCGTAAAGGCGTTTACGGGCCTAAATAACACGTTACGCTGATGAGTGATGAAAACAATCACGCGCAAGTTTCTATCGAGAATGTTTTCATTCAACGGAAACGTCTTGAAAGCGGCGTCGAAAATGTGTGACGTCACACAAATATCCGATATTCTTATGAACGTGAATTCAGATATTCGAATGACGAGATATTCGAATACATTCGAATACTTTATTCGAATTGGCCATCCCTGCCTACAGCACTGAGAAAAGGAGCGGTAGAAGACGCCGTCAAGCGGCAAGTTCTGAATCTGATCGAAGTTCCAGGAGTCAATCAGATCACGGATCAAATTCAGATTAAAATTTCGAAAAAAAAATAATGCTATATATCGCAGAAATGCTGTTATTTTTATTTTTTCAAAGGGGTGGAGTAGTAGGCGGAAATTAACAATTGGGGTCTATGAAAAAGGAATAGAGGAAAACGTTCATCGCCGTCATGAGGTTGTTCCAACACTTATATTTCGCATAATATATATGTGTATTATCAACACAACAGTTTTCCTGGTGGCAATCATGCATTATATATGTGTGTTTTACATATTATGTTGTCACCAACAAAAACAATATATCGACTTTGTTTAGTTAGACTTGATAATTAGTACAAAAATAGTTAAAAATTCGACCACGACTTCAGACATTGTATGAGCGAGGCAATAGTTTAAGACCAAGACACCAAAAAAACAGTACGAATGTGGTGATGTCACAAAGGGCTCTGGTTCCAAGGAATCGTTCGAGCATTTTTTAGTTAGAATAGATTTGAGCGTATGGCCATTGGTCAAAGTAAACGTAAGCATGAAAAAAAAACTCACTCCGTCGTAGCTCCATGCAAACGGCAGAGAAGCTGCTCAACAGTGATCAAGCCAATTTATTGATCACGGCAACAAAATCAAAATTTTCTTCAGAAACAAAATGACCGCTTTGTACCTCAATTTCGACACATTAGCTAAAACTGACAACAACGTTCAGAACTACGAAAACGACGCAAAGTTTATTTCCGCACTTGAAACTGTCGGACTAGTTAAATGTCTGATCGGATGTTAAATATCAATTGTTACGTCGCAATTGTATTATTGCTGATTGGCCATCGATTCGAAGATATTCAATGAAATGATATTAGTGGAAACATCTACAGCTCAGTGGATGTTTCCTCGACCTCAAAAAAATCATAAATTTTTTAACGTATATTTTGAGTGTTTTGGACAGTTGGTGCTTAGAACCCGGTTTACATACACGAAACCATCGTAATTTTTTGATAAAAATATCCAACCACTGTTACTAGTTTTAGTTCTGTTAGCTAGTTTTAGCCTAGTCTATCGCAGCTTTTCCAGGATTATTTTTCGAATATTGCGACTAACTAAAGCTTCTAGGAAGACATAATACGAACTAAGTTATTTGATTTGCAACCTATTTTGGGGTAAACAACTGAAAAGTGATAAATAACACTCAAAATCACGAGGACGAGGCAATTTTTGAAACCGTGCTTAAAATCTGTCTGAGCGAAAGAAGTGGCCGAAACTTGAACAGTCCCATCCTAATAGAATTCGTGGTCCGAAGACGTCCGAACACCGATAGCATTTTTGCAAATTAGCAAAAAACTAAAAGTGAACAGCGAAATACAATTTGCCACCACGACAACACAATATCCAATACGCAATATCGCTTTACATCGGACGGAAAACTTCTCCAGCTAGGTTGGATTTTGTTCAATTCCAGCTTCAAGAAGATGAGAATTCGAATGTATGAAAACAGTATATTTGGAAGTACCAAGTACGTAACTACTGACTAAAAGTGCAAGATAGTTAAATATGCTTCAGAATATATAGTTAATATTATACCAGTAATGACATAATGTTATATTTCAAAGTATCAAACTAGAAAATATCTAAATACTATAGCACTCGTAGCAGTAATGAAAAATGAGACACGATGCTTGGAAAAGCATTATATCGGATGACAAACAACTCGACTACCAAGAGAACTGACAAGTTGTCCGTTTTGTTGTATTTGCGGTAGCCGAGTTGTCCGCCTCCCATTATATTGCATTGCATTTCCACAATAAGACAGAAAAAAAAATAGAGATTTATCTAAAATATAGCTGATGTTAGAGAAGCACCAAAATGTTTTTATGGTTGTTTGATGACAAAATTGGAATAATATCAGAAGGTAGGATAGGATTCACATATTCACTCCCGGTGGAGAGGAAAGTTATAAGACCGCTTAATTCGAACCACTGCCTCTAGTCCGTTTACCAGTCCATGTCGGGTATGGGATTAGTTAGCCAGTTAGGTAACAAAGAATAACGCAAGCGAGGTTGTTTTGTTGCAAACATACAGAAATATGGTTGGCTACTAATTAATCGTTGTCGAAAACTAAACATTAGACATTGATATACTTGTAATTTTATGCACAAAAAAAAGAGAGCAAAATTCTTTTACCAAGTCATGGTCGCATTGCAGACTATTTAACAATTCATTTAAAATAATAAATAGATAATTAATCAGCTATTGCTGATAAAGAGAAAAGTCTACTGCAATTTACCACATGTACTATTTGGCATTTTATAATATTGCTATATTTGTACACACCCACAAAACAAACAATTGCCCTGTCAGACAAGGGAAATAAATCAAACAATGACTATAACACCAGGGGTTGGAATATAAACTGAAGATCAGAACCAAATTCTTGCAACGTTTCAAATAAGACAATCATTTTAAGTTTTTTTGAGATGAACAAAATTTAGCAAAATAATGTTTATTCTCTAAGTTTCTAAAGGAAAATGGGGCAAATTTGATAAACTAAACATAATTTAGGATTTTAGAAAGTTTGTTCAAAAATCTGATAGATTTTGTGTTATTGTAAGTTTTAATTCAATGCATGGATGTGTAATGTATGTAAAAAAATTATTTTTATGCATAACCTAATTTTTGCAAATATTGTTCATGATTATGTAGTGCGGCGAGGAGGCCGCCATCATTTTTAGGGTCGCCAGATCTAGAATAGTCTATCCGAGACCCAGATAAAGTTGTCATTTTACCACCTGATGTATTTAGAATAGCATTGCCAGCACAAATGTCCCACTTCTTTATTAAAGTGGTATGAAGATACACTGATGCTTGACCATTATATAACGCTAAACTCTTGTATCCTGAAAAAGGTTTATATATGATATTAGAAATCGGGCAATAATTTCATGTGCAATATTACAAAGGGAAAATGTATATGAACAATATTAGAGGTAAATTTTGAATTCTATTTCGAGTATATAACTAGAGTACTGAACAATAAGTCATATTCATGACAACGAGTTACTTCAACTTGGTTAATTTTTAAAATGTTCCACGAAGCAGAAACATTCACTTGGTTGAAAATAATCTTACCATACGGCAATTCGTTTTCACCTAAATAATTATATAGCTGCCACCAGAATGGCTGAATTTGACATAACAAATATGGATAAAAATTCAAAATAATGCTTACCAGCGCCACCTGCAGGTACAACGACCACATCCTCTCCAAATGCTTTTTGTGCAGTTTCTTTTACTGTGCCTGCATGTGATCGAGAAACAATGATTCTATGTTCTCCTTCATTCCCAACATCTTTCTTCTCTTTGACGTTTGTACCGTGATCAAACCAGGCCCAATCTTAACAAAAAAGCAATTTATGAAAAATATTCTATTCGCCATAAGAATAATGAATGTTTGGCGGCGCTCCAGAAGTGTGTGTACCAATAAGGAGGTAACTAATTTTGTTCGCCTACTTTACATCAAGTTGTGTAAAGGGACCGAAACCTATGGGCGTATATTCACTTGGCTAACACAGACAGTCCCTGAACTCGTAATAGAACTAAAATAAGAAAAATCGGAATAACCCTAAACTGGTACACACACTACAGAAGTGCCTGTTTGTCTATATACTTACAAGTCTCATTAGAAAACGGTTTATGTATAACTCCGATAATTGGTTGACCTTTTACGGCAATGCACACCATTGTTGTTACATACTGAAGCAAATCCTCTGTAAAAATAAATGCATCAAAATATAGGATAGGATTTACATCTTTATCCCGGGAGTGGGTAAAGACAATGAGTCGGTCACAGAAGGGTGTGGGATTAGTTAGGCAGTTATTTATTTTCAGGTGCATGGACTTGGAGGAAGCCATAACTATAAACCTGCGAACCCACGTAGGGTAATCTAAGGTGAGGTGTCGAGCGTATTCCAAACAGACTTTTAAAAACTGGTCCCAGCAAATTGACTCTAAAAATTTGGCTTTATCAAAGCTAGAACAGTACCCCACACCCCAACGTTTTCAGCAAAATGAAAAACCACGAATAAAAAATAAAACCAATACCAATCAGGATTAACAAAATTCAGCAAATAATGTCAGCCCTACCAGTATACTCCTTTGTGGCATCCAGAGGATCGATCCAAATTGTAATGTCTTCTGCTTGCACTACTTCATCACTTGAGCCAACTATTTTATCGACTTCTGAATTTGTCGTTGGAAGTGGTGGCAGATTCATAGCAAAAGGCTTGCCGTCATTTTCTTCAGAGATGAGCTAATAAAAGACAATGATTTATAAAGTAATGCATCTTTTTCTTGATGAGACAGGGCACGAAAATGCATCAGGCCTCAGATATAGACTTGTTGTAATATAACTTGCAATTGAATGTAATTTTTTGTTTACACAGTTGCAGTCCAGCGATTATTGTTGTGTAGAGTGTCTAAAAACAGACGGCAATATATGCTGAACTATTGTGTGTTGTTGATTCACTCAACATTACTCATTTTACTGTTGACAGAGTCCTATAATCGCTGACACGATTCGCTAAAACGCAACATAAATCGCTGTGTTTTACCTTAAAGTCTTTCTAAATATGCTTCGATTTCAAGTTGACTAAAGCCCTATATCAAGGCACTCAAGTTTTTAATACATTCACTTATTCACATAAAACCAGAAATGTATTTGTTTGAAATTCAAGATTGACGTCATTGTTGAAGTTGGTTTACAAAAAAACACACAAATAATTGTAATTTTATTTTTTCCTTTGAAGATCTGGCATACATTATTTTGCAGGCATTCAGCCTGCAGAATATACGTCGACGCTCCATAAGTGTGTGTGCCAATATGGAGGTAACTAATTTTGTTTGCCTACTTCACATCAAGTTGTGTGAAGGGACCGAAACCTATGGGCAGAGGGTATATTCACTTGGCTAACACAGTCTCGAACTTGTAAGAGAACTAAAATAACTATTACACACACTACAGGAGTACCTATATGACAGTGATATTTGATTCTACTATAGTCTAATTATATCGCAAACATGATTATATCCTAAGTTTGCAATAAAAATCATGTAATACCGGAACATTTGGGAATCCTCTTGCAAATGATGTTGACATAGCCTGATGAGATAATTTATCTCCCATTGTCAGTGGATCATTCACTCCTTCCTTTGTTTCTCCTTTACTTTCTTCGCCAAGATCTGCTGATTCTTTTACTTCCTTCACCTTTTATAAAAATGACATTTTTTATTTTTGAAGGTGACAATAATATTTCAAGTTTGAGTTTGTCAGAAGGTTGTTCAAATTCAACCCATTAACTTCTTTGCGCATAATTATCCCCTACATCAGTGGTCGGCAACCACCGGGCCGCGGCCCATCGCCGGTCCGCGAAAAAGTTACTGCCGGTCCGCAGAGAGGTGACACAAAAACAGACGAGGCCGTAATAAAACCTCTACAATCTAACCACAAGCCCTACGACTAAAAAACAGCACCCAACAGTAAACCAGACAAACACAACATTGAGAGTCGGCAAACTGCGGGCCAAATGCGGCCTGCGAGCTAATTTGTTGAGACTCTCGAACCACTCGACATTCAATACATAAAACAAAAATTGATCCCAAATTTATTATTGTCTCTACACGAATTTATGTGGCGACAAGTGCTGCTGTACGGCGCTTTTTATGAAACAAGTGGCTTCAGTTGTATGTCGTTCGAGTTAATTTAGATTTTTAAAATTTAAAAATGTCCGGGAAACAGAGCGACAAGGGTCGAGCATTCCAAAGTGCTTGAACGGAAAAGTATTTTCTTTCTTGGGCATTACAAAACCAGTTTGCTCGATATGCCCAGTCAGCATTGCAGTTATTAAGAGTTTCAATGTTTTAATTAAACTCGTTACAAAACGAGTCGTCGAAATTTCGATCCCGAAACCCGGGACTGTGCCACAGCTCATCTGTGCGTTAGGGCAAAAGATGTAAAGCCCACGTTCGGAAGAACATATGGCCTTGAGCAGCTTTATCTGAAATGCATTAAACTTAGATTAAATTTCGTACTCGCTTGTCAGATCATCACTTGGACGACGAGTTGCCATAAAAACATCATCTTTCACATTAATAATAGATAAATAGAAACAATGTATTGTTGGATAATATATTACAAAAACGCCACATACACATCTCCTTGGGACAGGCTTTCAACACAGCAATAGAAGGGCAGCAATGCAAATGCGCCATAAATTGAAGTTTAATTAATGTAGCGATTGTTCGAAGGCGGAAATATTGCGGCCCGTGCGCTACCGGAAACGTGTATATTTGGCCCGCAAGAACATGAAGGTTGCCGACCCCCGCACAACACTATTGAGCAGCAAGTCTGACTTCATAAACAATTGCCATGTCAGTATGTTGCAATAATGCTGGGCCAATTATTTTCTCTACGCCCGTATAAGAATGTCTCTCATCAGTCCGAATAAGATCTCCCCAACAATATGACGCAAGCATTGGTAACCCGAAATCTTAATGTGAGGCCTGGTTATCAATATTGATAACTACAAAAACGATATAATATCGAAGTAGGTTAGATGTAAGAAACATGTTACGTGTGTCAATGTCTCGAATATGGGAACAGTTAATGGCCATCAAACAAATACAGATATCGCATTAAATAGCATAACCGTCGTTTTTAGTAAATTTCCTAATGCGTATGATTTATTGCATAGGCTTAGTTTATTTGTATAAAGGTGGTCCGCCAAAAGTTTTGTCAGGCTTTACCGGTCCGTCAACTGAAAAAGGTTGCCGACCACTGCCCTACATGGTAAAATAGAGGCGATTGCAAGCGTATTTCTAATGCTTAGTATGATGCACAACATTTGCCTTTAAATAAGAACTAACCATTTTTCCTCCTCTCATAGCAACGTCGATGCTTGCTATCAGCAAGGCTTTCATGCTGACATGGTTGTCTTGTACAGAAATTGAAACATCATTTTTTCCAAAATGGTTGAATGTTAAATAAAACACGACAACAACAATGAAGACAAAAAATCCAATGCCAACTGGAGAAACTTTGACACCTGAAAATTATGACATATTTTACGCCAAATAGACTCGCTAGACATAGTTTACTTTGAAAGCTTCTCAATTGAATATAAAACCCCTAAATCCAGGCAATTTCTATTAGTCAAATTCAATACGGGACAATTAATTTTGAACTCAAGACATAAACAAATTACAATACACCAAACAAAAGTGACAAGATAGTCAACTCTCTAAATGGACTTTGATTTTTGTGATAATACATGACGATGACATACTGTACTCAGGCGAATTGGAAATGCATACAATAGATAACAAGATAAATATATTAATGTGGGCACATATTATCCCGGTCATTCAAGGTTAGATTTTCCTTAAAACCAAACTAAAATATCACGTAAGAGGTTTATAGGTACCTTTTTATAGTGATACGGTAACACTGTACCAATACCATAACCAAACAAGCACCGAAATTGACGAAATATAATTCAGGACTTTGCATATTTCCAGTATTTCTGTATTTATTCCCAACGAGAGAAAAACTGATGAGAGTTATTCGGTTACCAGTCAATGTCAGACGGTGTGCTGGTATGATAATATTTAACCCAGTACCGTAACCAGGTATTTTTTTCATATGCAACCACCTTCTGACTTGAAAATATCACATAAATTTCCTACCTCGAAATAGGGGAAACATAAAAAACACCATGAATTTGCCACTGTACCGGTATTGTATTGTGACCCTCTGGTTAAAATTCAATATAATAGCAATATAAATATACCAGTAATTGCAACTTACCGCTGGGTGACATTTTTTCCTGCTTCAAAACTAAAACTCCTCCCTCTGAAATTACGGACTTGACGTTGTTTGACGTTGAGCGACAACCATTTTCTCGAACGTGGATAGTTTACTCACGCGTGACCAAACAGGTTTTCCATTTTAGAACGTCAATTTGCGTGTGGATAATCATGTTCTCTGCAGCTGGCTGCAATATTTAGAAATACGGTTTGTTAATTTGTTGATACACTTGGGTATGGTGGGCATTACATATTTAATCGGCTACATGGAAAACTCCGATAGACATTTTGATTTTATTGTGTACATAGGACCAGAAAATGTCTCTCATACTCAAAATCAGAAAATATGTGGAGAGAGTATGCGCAACGATATTACAAAATCAAAAAGATTTGATGTCGTAAAGAAGGTTACGGAAAATGAAAAATAACTGCTATATAAATATAAAATATTATCATTTATTTAATCGTGTTGAAGTTTACCTATACTCCTATTTCCGACATAACCAATTTAAAATTATCTTCTCCCGACCGACTGGGAGATTTTGAGAGGTATTCAATCATTGTACGTAAGTAGCGATCGGCTTTTACATGATCGTAAACTGCGAGCCAGTGCTGGATTCACCCTCCAGGGCCCTAGGCAGAATGAGCCTGTGCTTGGGGCACCAAGAGAAAAGGGGCACCAGTGGAGCAACTTTCCTCTCCCTTGGGATAATATGGAAATTATATCCTAATTTGCCAAATTATTCACCTTTTATTTCTGACTCAAGAGCTTTTCAAAATGAGCGATTGTGCTTCTCTGAATCTTCTCATTGCCTCCGCAATTTCTTTCGTTTCCTGAGTTTTTTCTTGTGCTTTAGCAATAGCATTTTTGAGTGAGTCTCTGCAAAAAATATCAATAAGATATGCTGCGAAGATAACAAGTTGAAGTAAAAGGTTAAAAATTTTATGTCAAAACTCATCATGTAAATTCCACATAGTCAGTTATTAACTTTTCTATATGAAGCCATCTAGACGAGTGAAAAGTCTGAATCACCAGTGATCAGACGAAACAAACCTCAGCATTGGCCCGGTTGAAGTAAAGTTCTTAAGTGTTATCTTAAACTTCTCTATCAATCATATATGATCGAGTATGAGAGCTGTTTCCAAAAAAATCATGCAAATTAATCGTAACTTGGCTCTCAATTATCAATGAATACTAAAAATTACTTATTCAATTACAGATCAAACACTACCAGTTTCCTTATTACTATACATACAAAATCTTTGAAAAAGTGAGACTGTCGTAAGCACTCGAAGTACGGACAGCTATGTTTCGTGGCTCCGGGCGGAGGAGGTGAAATTCCACTATTGTGTTGGTTCCATGGCTATTTATGCCTCTTCGTGATTTGGGCGTGTTCGATACGACTGCTGCGGCGGTCTCCAGTTATCTTCACAAATTGACGCTCAGCGAGGGACTTGAAGGCCAAATTTATATATATAATAGTTCCATGCCATTCGCCTACAATATCCCAATTTGATTTGCAGTCTTTTATCAATTTTATCACAATATAACATTATTTGATTGAATAACTTTACTGCTCAATTAATAATGTTTTTTACAATATTCATCTAATATAACTTATAACCTAGACTTTCTCACTGGCTGATAATATTCAATTATGTATTCCACATGTTCGTGAACCACCGCCGAGTTGACAACCCCATTGCAACTGCTTTATATATATGAGTTAATTTTTTATGTGTGTCTTGGTCTTGGTTTTGATACTAATGTCCCATTACCGTATTTTATTATATTTTTGTAAATACTGTTTGAACACATTGATGCGAGAGAGATCTGGGTTGTCAACAAAAATGTGCCCTATTTTTTCACAAAGGGCATGAATAATATTTACGGAAAAACACCAAATTTTACCGAGTTAGGGACTATGTATTCAACGATTTATTTGACTTTGAATGGCGTTCGGTTAAGTCAGCCTGCGTGAACAAATGTATTGTTTTTTTGCTCATAGACAGCGCTTTGTTTTGACGACTTAGTCGAAAATACCTTCTTGTTTTTTTTTAACTTTTGGAAAAAGTGTAATTGGCTTCGTGCAGTGTAGTTATGTTTCATGAATTGACATGACCGATCTGTATCTCAATTTTATATAGAAGCAAAAACTGTGTCAGGGATGTCGCGCCACGGTGAACATAGCAGTGACAAGTGTCTTTCAAAGTAGAGCTATTACACTATTTGCTCGCCAATAGGAATGCTCTTCGCTGAATATTAATTACTGACTACTTGAGTGCAGTTAATTAAAATAGCTCCGCTATTGAAGTCAAAGCTAAATTTTGCCGAGAGGTACTCAAGTGGTGTCTGTCGTGGCATTGAAAATCCAAAAACATAGATTTTAGTTGTATTTTGTGGCCTTAAAATATCGATTATGCGAACTAGTATTTGTGTCATGCCACTCGCCTTGCTGTACAACAAGGGCTATCGACACGCCCTCAACGGGAGAAAAAATCGTCCTTCAAATGAAAATGTAAAGCATACGGTATCTATTGTTTTATAAGAGCTTATAATTCTTAATTACTTTACTATTAGCAAGCACGGCGCACATATAAAGCACGGTTTTTATACGAGATTCATCCATATTCCGTAGTTGACAAAAAATCTAATAAAATCAAAACTTCATCCCAACATAAAACCGCACCACTAGCGCGATCGATTTTTATTTTGGTGACGGCATCAGGGAAACCGATTACCAAAATGAATATACATCTCAAAGCTTGTCAAGTGTCATGGAGACAAGATAATCCGACGTTTAACTAAACTTAGTAGTTAGGACGAATCCACATCAATGCTTAAGACTTTGGACTCAAAATGGCGATTGCAGTCAAGAACACTAGCCCAACGCAAGTGAGAAGCAGTGGAGGCGTAAGACACTTGCAGCCAAAAATGAGAGTTTATACTTGTATGTTCAAGTTCATGTGTCTACAATGGGTTTTTGTGATGTTTTGTGGACACCACGTATCTTCTTCGTGCCCAGATGCTTTTCTCTCAAGTTCGAATATGTTTGCCCTTAAACGTCCAGATAGATTTAAATGGGAATCAAAGAACGCTACCACCACAAACAATGTAAATG
The DNA here is from genome assembly GCF_013122585.1 of Styela clava. NCBI lineage: Eukaryota > Metazoa > Chordata > Ascidiacea > Stolidobranchia > Styelidae > Styela > Styela clava. The sequence goes on along the minus strand of NW_024102832.1, from coordinate 6,003,857 downwards.
TAGCACGGTCAAGGTAAGACATTTCATATTGCCTTTTCAAAAGTATTTGATTTAGTTCTCCAGCATAAAACGAAAAAGCTTACTAGAAATCTTAAATTTTACCCCAATACGGTATCATCTATATAACTCCGATGTGCCATTTTATTTAGTCAATCCTAAATAAAAACCGCTTCTCCAGCAACGCAACACTAAATACTAATTGGTATATGTGCAATTCTCGTCTTAAAGATAAATCTACTATAAAAAATAATTATGGGCTATATATAATTTCAATTTTGCAATGATTTATTGAGCAAAACATCAACATGAGCTTAATAAAACGTGGGATAGGCTACTCCCGTAGTATATGCAACAAGATGGCGGACACCGAAACGTAGAATGTGTATCAGGTTAGGGTTGGGCCATAATTTCAGGTACAGATGCTACGGGAGTCACTTGGCTAGTTCCCGAACCCCGAATAAATGATATATACCCATTAATATGATTACCAATTTTGTGGGTTTCATTTATTTTGGGACACCCTGTATATATAACCCAATGTCGCTACGATTGCTTGCCAATAACATTAAATAATAGTAATATGTCGATCTTCTGAATTTTAATTAGACAGCAGTACCTTGAGTGCCGCTGCTAGATAGCCAGCTTTGGATTCCCTTTCCAAGGAACAATATTTTCTTGACTATTTTGCATTGTATCTGTTTATTATTTTGCTGGTTGGAAATAATAAACTTGACTATCTATGACTAAATTCCACACGTTTAAGGAAGAGTCTATTTAGAAATTGGAGTATTTTTTTTGCAGCAAAGACAATTCTTCAAGATTGAACCTAAGTTTAGACGCACTTCAGGAATAGAATTGTTATATATACGTCATTTCATCATAAGTTCCTTAGGTAGCCAAGGACCTCATCTTTAACCCTTTTTGTTAGTAATTCACGATATTCATCTGATAGAAAATACTGCTTTTAGACGAAAAAGATCTTTACCGAATTTGGAAGACTCAAAATTGGCAGTTGATGCACACAATGGTCACCGAGCTACAATCGGCGACGAAGGAGAGGAGCCCATACCATCGAATATGTTGTACATGGTGAATAGGAATGAAATTAGTATTTATAGACAGATGCTTTTAGTACTTATAAATGATGCAGTATGCAAATTGTAAAATAAAAATAAAAACAAAGAGAAATCCGCATATATATAAGAAAACCGTTATACTGTCGACCAGTAGTGATCGGAAAGGTTATCCTTGTTCTAGCAAGAAAAACTCCGTTAGATTTTCCATAATACCTATATCAGCAAGTTTGATAGCTAGTTTTAGAATAACTAATACAGTGTTTCCCAAAGTATTGGTCGCGTGTTTTTTCAACAAAAGTAATTGTTTTGCACGGGTAGTTTAATTTTCCACCATAAAGTGACTATGACGTTTAGGATTCAAAAATATCCTTCGTTAGCCAGATTCTACAAACATCATTATTTAAAAAACTTGGGTCGCTCGATAAAAAGTTCGGAATTGAATTGTATACATAGACATGCGATCATGATATTCGGTTTGTGGTTCGATAATCCTATTATTATGCCACTATATACTACTATTATACTGTACTATTTAATGTCATGACGTCTACAGCACTAACTTTGAACGCAAATTTTGGATTGATGTTTTTTGAAAATAATTTAAAAAGTTTTTAGGGCTATGCTTGCTTCGTTGATTTCTTGTTGAATTCCCAAATATATAGATTTTGTTATAGCTTCAATTTCAACGGGTTTGCAATGGTCATTAAATCATATTTTAAAAAAAGAGGGAAATTACTTTTGATTTACCCGAGCCAATTTGCGCTATATATATAAGAATAATTATGAATATGTTCGGAATTACATATTTGTCCTGGGGTAAGAAAAGCCGATAAAACGACCTAATTATATGGCGGCCGACGGACTCGCGTCCAATTACCAGTCCATGTCGGATGTGGGATGAGTTAGCCAGTTAATTGTTTCAGAAGCATGGACTTAGTGGTGGAGAAAAGCCCAACCGACCAGCGGTTACGTGAACCACCCTACCGCGGCGAGGAGTCCAGCAATCCTCAATTCGCACATAATTATCCCCATGGGATTCGTACCCACGAGCCCACGCAGGGTGATCAGAGGTGCGGTGGCTAGCGTATTTTCAACGCTTAGCACGATACATGCACCATGCCGACGAGTCACTATTAAGATTACAAGATGTTACGTCATCCATTTTTCAATTATATAATCTTGCAATATCGAATATGTAACAAATCTTCATTTTTCAGACTTGGGATCCAACTCTTGCGATTACAGCGATGATTTATGCCAGAAAATGTATATTCGAACATAGCGTTGAATCTGAAAGATCGACATCTCATTTTCCAGTAAGTAGCCTATAAAACATGGGAGTGCAAGGTTCTGGGACTACAGACCAAACATTCTGCCCACCTGGACTAGCGGGCCTTGCAAGTGTGTCGTAATAAATTTGAAATGAACAACATTTACAGTGTTACAAAAGCCTCGTGCCAAAACTAAATTTAATCGCAATCTCAACAAATTCTAAACTAAAATCATCTAAATTTGTCTTTAGTTTGATTGTGGCAGCATCGGGCGGGCCAGATTGAATTACCCAACGGGCCAGATTTGACCCACGGGCCGTAGTTTACCCCTGTCAGCTACGAGGGTAATTATATTTATTCAAAAACGTGTTTTAATACCAAATATATTACGATTTTATTTGTAGGGGTGGAATGGAGAAAACTTGTGGGCAGGGAAAGGAAAGTTTGCTGGACCTTATTTCAATCCTGCTTATGGAATTAACTCGTGGTTTATGGAATATAAGGACTGGGATTTTGACACCCTTTTCTGTGAACCTGGGAAGTTATGCGGACACTACACACAGGTTCCTTAATATTAACGTTGTTCTGAACTGTAAAGTGTTGTGAGTTTATTTCGACTCAATAATCCGCATAACAGGCAACAAATTGATTGATAAAAACAAATAAATAAAAACTGATTTAAGAAATCAAAACCTCAAATAAGGTTTAAAACGTACAGAATATAAGATGGAAGTTTGCCAAGAAGAAGTACGTGTTTACTCACCTAAATTATGACATTAGTTTACACACATTCAAGTCACAATGTAATTGCTTCACTTGCTTGTAATGTTTGATCGGATTATTACGGTAATATAATAGATTAGCTAGATACATTTTTTGCTGAGAGAGATTTATTGTTTCGTCAAACAGAAAACGAGAATATCGGTCAGAGACTAAAGACTTATCGATCGAAAGTTAGGGGATCCCAAAACAGCGCTCTTACTCCATAGTAACACCTTGCGTCCCATCACTAATTAATTAATAACTCGCTAATTATACGACATAATTCGCCCAAAATCAATAGGCTTCTGGTCCGAGATAAGATGAATGCACATGCAAAATCTGGAGCAGATTCGCTTTCGTGAGATATCGCGTGCATCTAGCAGACATACAGACAGACAAATACCTATCAACATACTTACCGATTAAAATCGATAAGTAATTAACGAATAAAATCGATAAGTAACAAGCATTGCAACAATAAAAAATATACAAAACATACAAAGATATTCGGTATGGTTCCAGGGAAATTCGGCGTAAGAAATCTCGTCGCATGAAAAATCGCCGCAAGAGCACTTTGATGTAAAACAATTATTTGTGTTAAAAACAGTTGGGTTTTTGAAGTACCTTTTTCTAAAAATTAACGTTGTTCAAGAGTATACCTTAACCCTATAAATCTAACTGTTTTTATCACAAATACTTGTTTTACAGCAAAATGCTCTTGCGTCGATTTTTCGTGCGGCGAATTTTCCAATGCGGCGAATTTTCCGGACACGATTCGGTATAAACTTGGGGGAGCGATACAACCATACGATCATCAGAGTTAGCTCCTTCATGTTGTTACTATATTATGTACTAAAGTTGAGCATCCAAACTCGAAGTTGCATCTACATTACAGATTGTGTGGGCAGAGACCTACAAAGTTGGATGTGCGTGGTTGAATTGCAGTACATTTGACACAGCGATGGGTGAAATATGGCAGGATACGGCCTACATGGTTTGTCATTACGCTCCTGGGTGAGTACACTGTTTTTAACCCATTGCTAGCTCCAGGATTCTTTAGAAATAGCAGTTTTTTCCAATTGCTATTTGGTTAATTAATCACTCATGAGTAATACTCATACGGTCCTGTCACTTTGAATATGAGGCGTTAGTTGCGAGAAGGTCGCCTCGATAACATGATCGAATCGAAAGATTTCGTCAAATATTATACCAAACATTACTCAATTCATGATGAAATTAAATTCATGATGAATAAGCATTTTAGTTATCGCTTTGCTTCGACTATCGGACTGAATTCCGCGTTCGCTTTTGTTGCTTTTTAGTGGTCAAGCAAAGTCGTGCAGACTGCGGCGCTGGTAGTCTATATGGAATATTGCATAACCATCCTGCTTTGTTTAGCATTCGTGTCCATATATTTGAGCATTACTATCTTGTTTATATTTACAGAGGTAACACAGAAGGGGAAAAACTTTATAAAGTTGGCCCAAGGTGTTCCGAGTGTCCAGTTAATGACACGTGTCCGGATGGAAGGCTCTGCAGTAAGATTTGTAATCACTTTATCTGTTTTATAAATATTCTGCTACAATACATTTTAATGTCAATACACTGAGATTCGAATATTTGTATGGATATTTATTATTCTTCAGATGCTTCGTTATGTTTCAATGCGTGCCCGGAAAATTCGCCGCATATAGGCAAAATCATAAGAGCATTTTGCTGTAAAACAAGTTTTTGTAATTAAAACAGTTAGGTTTATAGGGTTAGGGCTCTTAAATAACGAATCTTTTTTTAAATAAGACGATTTTTTAAACGGCGATTTTTCCTATGCGGCAAAATTTGCGGCGAATTTTCTTACAACCGTTTCAAAGGTGCTATGTTAAATTCAGCCAAATCCTATTTCAAAGTGTTGTTTGAAACGCATTATTGAAACCACATAATATATATATATATATATAACTCCGCGTAAAGCTTGTCCAAATTTCTGATTTGAAAAAACGCTACACCCAGCTTGTCATTTAAAATACTGTTTGGCGCAACTAATGTATAGCCAACATATTCATATTTATTCAAAAACGAACGAGTATACAAATTCGTAATTCTAAATTTTGTTGCAAAAAGAACAATATTTTTTTACACATTCCTATATGAAGGACTGGTTAAAAAAAGTTAAAGACATTGACATTGAATTGTCGGTGCTCCCGAAGTATTCGTACCAAGATGGCGCACAACCTGAACATAGTATGGGTACCAGGTTAGGGTTATTCAGGTTGTGCGTCATCTTGGTACGAATACTTCCGGAGCGCCTAATTGTCGACTCTGTATATTTCAGGAAATCCTATCCGAGATGAGATTCTGCCGGCGCCATCCGATGGAGGTTTGTATAACCAAATTCGTTCTATATTTCATAAACCGGTAAATGGCGCGAATTTGTATATTTTAGGTTTTATTTCGAAGAGAAATAATTGAATTCGATGACTTCAATGGTTAAATAAAAATTATTTCTAAATTGCTATAGCAACCGCTTTTTCAAATGTAAATTGAAGATTGTCAAACGATATTTTGTGCAACAGACTTTGACGATCCCCAGATATATAGGTTGGAGTAATTTGATTTTTGACACAAGAAGTGTGATAGTACGCCGATTTTTTTAAATTTTATAACGAAGTGCCATTTTCGTCGTTACCTTTCTCTCAAAGCATTGTTTTGTATTTGCTAGGCCATATTTTCTCACTTCTGCTTGCTGTACTGGTGATTGTACTGCTAGTTGGAGCTGGAGGGTACTATGCGTACACACACAAGAAAGATTTCCTTGCGACGTGGAGAAAAAGGCGGAAAATTGGGCATAAGTATGAATTAGCAGTCGTGTTAGTGACCTAGAGCCTTCAAAGCGTTTTCTAATAGTCTATGTTTATGTAACCGACTAATCTTAACTTAATTTTGTTTAAAAAAAAGTAACATATAATACCAAAACATCGCACTAGGCCCTTAAGATACAATATTGTGCTGTCCTTTTGCGTATATCTAACATCAGATATAAATACTGTTGATATGACTCAGGAGTGGCCAACCTGCTTTCGACCGCGATCGACTAAAATCTTCAAAATAGCTCGCGATTGACTGATCGGTGATAACTAGGTCATGAACAAAAATGTATCAATACTGAATACGCAGATAACCTCACACACGCATACAAAAATTCCACCGCTGCCAATAAGCTCGGCTCTGCGGGCGCATTCTCAATGAAATTGCCACAAAAATTAGCTTTTTATATACTCTATTCAGTTTGTTAGTTTGATTATATAATTGTAAAAACTTTTTCATCCCTAGCAAAGAAATGGCTGGACGCCGATGCAGAACTACGTTTTCAGAAACTTCTTTGATGCCTCGTTTGCATCTTATATTGGAAACGAAACAACAGCTAAATTCAAACATAGCTCTGCATCGGCGCCAAAACATTTCTTTGCTTCGTTTTGATTAAACCTAAGGATGATGATAATTTGAATTGCAATGAATTGAACTAAAGTTAAAATAGAGTTTATGTCGGTTACTCAGTGTTGAATCAGGCCAAAATCACACACATGTCTACCACTGAGCTACTAGGCTGATGCCACTGCTACCGTCGTGAATATAATTTATCACACTACTCTTGAAGTGAGACAATAACTTTCGCACAGTGCAGAAATTGTTGTAGGATCGTTTGCCAGTCAAGACACACGATATTCTGCAAGTTCATTTCTAAAACTTGGCAGTAGGGAAACTTGCATTTGTTACGTGATAATATGCTCTATCGGGTTTGTCCATACCCAATTACTGCATGTGTATATCGTATTTTGCTTGTAGACGTGGAGATCGACCGGTCGATCGCGATCGACGTGTTGGCCACGTCTGATATATCTGATAACATTGCAATTTATTGATATAGAACCTTCTAGAAGTCGTACAAAAACGTCATTCTATTTCAATCCGCTTGTTAGACAGACATACTTTTAGACTGGCCGATTAAACGGGGCGGTAGAGATACGAATGCCCAAAAAGCGCGGATCGTCACTACATTATGGTGGCCCATCGTTGTCACGCGTAAAATTGAAAAAAAAAATTAAAAATAAAATAAAAAACTGAAAATAAAAGTAAAATAAAAAAAAATAGTGGTGAAAAAAAATAAAAAAAATAAAATAAAAATGTAAAATAATAAATTAAAAATAAAAACGAAAATAAAATAAAAACGAAATAAAAAAAAGCAAAAAAAAAAGTAAAAAAAAAAATTTGAATAAAAGAAAATAAAAAGGTTGACAACGTCGGTCCGCCTCGTGGTCCATCGTTGTCACACGTTTTTATTTTGAGAAAATTTGCTTCTGCTTGGGACCAACGTTGTCAGGAAAAATCCTACGCGCACAAACGGTGTACCATGGGGTTCTAACTTACTTCGAATTTTCTTGAGCAATATTCAATATGAAAATCTTTTATAAATTCTCCATGCTACAAGTTCAACTACAGGTAATATAATTATAATAATTATAAGAGAATATAGAATTGGATAAGAAAATTCGGAAAATTTGTTTTTACGTGTAGAAGGTAATTGAATTGGAGAATGCTGCTCAACTGCTAGGTTGTCCGGACACACGTGCGATGCCGGTACCGTCTGACCAAAGGTGTTATAGTCGCTTTGCGCCTGACCCTATCGATGAAACGAATGGGAGATACGGATAGTCTAGTAGAATATAGACTACTGAAACACTCTCTGCGCCTGCCCCATACCGTACAGCCGTAACATACCGATCCAGACCAATGATCCATCCATATTCTACAAGACTATCCGTATCTCCCATTCGTTTCATGAGGGATTGCATGGGTACCGTTACGGTCAGACGCAAAGCGACTATAACCCCTTTGTTGAGACGGTAGCGGCATCGCATTAGTGTCCGGACAACTGAGCAGTTAAGAGCAGCATTCTCTAATTCAATTACCTTCTACACGTAAAAACAAATTTTCAGAATTTTCGTATTCAATTCTATATTCTTTTGACATTATTATAAATATATTACTTCTGGTTGAACTTGTAGCATGGAAAATTTATAAAACATTCTCATATTTAATTTATTAGATATTGCTCAAGAAAATCAGTAGTGAGTTAGAAACCCAGGGAACACATTTGTGCGCGTAGGATTATTCCTGACAACGTTGGTCCCAAGCAGCAGCAAATTTTCTCAAATTAAAAACGCGTGACAACGATGGGCCACGAGGCGGACCATCGTTGTCAACCTTTTTATTTTTTTTTATTCGAGTTTTTTTTTTCCTTTTTTTTTTTTTTGCATTTTTTATTTCGTTTTTATTTTATTTTCGTTTTTATTTTTAAATTTTTTTTTTTAATTTTTTTTTTTCATGTTTTTCACCCCTATTTTTTTATTTTGCTTTTATTTTCAGTGTTTTTTTTATTTTTTTTTTCAATTTTACGCGTGACAACGATGGGCCACCATACTACATAACACACGTATTCTTTTACAGACCAGAAAACAAATCACCGCCGCCGCCACCAGCTCCGGTTGAAAATCCGGATTCTAACGGAAACTGCACTGCGTTGCCTGGCATGCCATAGCAAACCAAACATGAAGTATAAGTATTTGAACTCTTTACTTGGCTGCATAAACGGCGATGAAAACTTGCAAAATAACAATTGAACCAACTTTCAAAGAACGTTTATGATATATTTTTCAGTATTATTTTATCTCGCTTCGCTTTTGTATGAAATTAAGTTCCATCTACTGCCTATGCGTTAGTTAAACAATGTGTATGAAATTTATCAAATGTACCATATTGAATAAATATTTTCAACTCCACAGCACAGGACTGTAAACAATTGTAATATATACAGGAAGTTTGATCCGTATAGGTCAGCTACACAAGATGTGTACCGCGATGTGATATAGTAACCATGAGTTAGAATATTCCGCTGGAATTAACTTCTATTCTATGATGTGACTCTGAAGGCAACCGTGTCTGAAAAAGCACTTCAATTTAAACGCATAGGTACCAAGTTTAAAGTTGGGTGTAATGTTACGTTGTGCTATTTTGCCGCTTAAACAGGTCTAACAAACACGGGCGATATTTGATACAAGTCTCTTTAGGTAATGCTTAATTTTTAGCACATTCACGCACGCAACTATAAAATCCGCCCACCCTCTCGGCAACAATGCGGGACAACGTCTATCAAATTTCACAACTGAGAAGGTGGCGTACTTAGGTATGTCTGTGTCCGTCGTATATTATCAACCAGAGGAAGAACATTCTCGCACATGTGATCATATTGCGATGCTTATTTGAGAGAGAAAAAAATTCAAAACAAAACAGATGATAACTGTTACGAACATATATTTTGATTGGATTCTAAGTTCAGTTTTAGCTTCAGCAAGTTTATTTTATTCAATCGGGCTGGCTGTTCAGCCCTTCACTACATTTTAAATGTAATAAACTTTTACATAAATAAATCTACGTGCGTCCAAGTATATACCAATAAATTGAATGAACGGATTTTCTACAATATTTTGAAATGATCTATTATTCTATTTCATTGGTCCGCAACGTTAGGGATCGGCAAACATTGATCTGTTGTAAATCCCTACATGGGCGTATAATCTGTGTCTTCTTTTAATAAAATCATTTAGTTTTCTCTCGTTCATACAAACCTTGTGACGCAATAAATAATTCCGTGAGTCACTATTATTCACACATCTAGATTCTATTTGGGGGGAGAACCGAAACAGAGAAAGTTGTGGCGTAATAATGATAGGTTTGAAATCAGGTAAATTTCACACTTATGAACAATATGGCAGATTCATTGGCAAATATGGAGTGATCTATAGGTATTTAGTTTATTCTCATTGGTTTCTATACTATGTTCAAGACAAGTACAAATTGCCAATCGAGTTATTAAATATCAAACAGTCGCTGACAACACACGACGTTGAATTTGTGGATTTCATAAAAAGCATAACGTTAAAGATGATATTAGTTTATTTAACGTAAAACCACAACAGGTAAATATTTTGTGGAGGCGTGTCAGTAAACTGAGATAAACGTTTCGATTGTTTTGATCAACGACTTTGTATTATTTAATATAGAGAAGACGGCAACCGTGCGCTCGCTTGGTTACGAAACTCTATATTCTGTGCTTGTTTTGCTTTGATGGTGGTACGATGTCAGTGGAAAACTACTGGACTTGTTTTTATTTGACTAACAGTACCGATAACGTTGACTAACGGTAAATATAAATAAATAAAATATAAATAAATAAAAGCAAGCCACGTAGTTTTCCACTGACATCGTACCACCACCAAAGCAAAACAAGCACAGAATATAGAGTATTGTAACCAAGCGATACCGATAACGTTGACTAATGATACCGTCTAAATCCCACTAAATACTCTGAACCTTCCTGGCATATGCCTTACTGTAGTTTCTTCAACATTGAATACAGTTTACTATTGTCTGAGTTTTATTCAATTTATCCGAATGACAGTGAAATCAAAATTTAGTTACCAAAATATACAGACAAAAGCAATCAGAATGAAAACGAAATTAAAGAGTTTTCTCATTCTTCCAAAACGTAATCATCCTTTTCCAGTAGAAAACTACTTCTTTCCCTGGTAACTGAAGCAAAAATGAAAATTTATGAAATAACCCCAAGACGGAAAAAAACACTGTGTTCACATTATCTTTATTGGACTCAACAAAAGTCGTGTTGTCAAAATAAGAACTACAAGGGTATTCCTTCATCTCCCTTGATTTATAGTTAATGCTCCTTGGTATATTACAACGAAAAGATTATACCTTTTTAACAAAATTATACCAACTTTGTTTACATTAAATATTTATCCATAATAAACGAAGTCATAAGAAATGAAACCATTTCATTTACCCCAAGTCAATCCCGGTGGCCACCACCACGTTTTGTCCAGGTTATGTAGCAAAAAAAAAGTCAGTGGGTGGTAGAATAAACACGGAGATATTTTTAACGCAGCTGTCAAGTGCCGCAAGTTGTATATATACACCAAATTATATTCTTATTCGCTTGAGAACAGTGGAATAAAATCACGTCGAGACGTGTAGAACGCTACAAAAACCAACCAATCGACAAACAGTTTATGATATGGTTTACATTTTTATTCTAATACCTATCGTTATTCGGGTTCAACTGATTTGAATGGTTATCCAAGTCAGCTTTATCCCCAGTTCCAGTGTACCCAGACTCATGCCCTTGATACCTGAAAAAAATTAAGGTAAAGTACTTCAGCTATCTGGACTCGATAGGGTGGGATCAGTAATTGAGACCCCCCCCCCCTAAAATTTTGAACACCCCCCTTATTTTCAGGTGTGGCACAATACTTTAATTTTTAACGTAAATAAAAAATGTTTGAATATTTAAAAAGTTGCTCATATTCCGGTGAAAATGCTCAGTCAAATAAATAACACATTTTAATAAGTAACAAATAGTTTTATCACTAATAACAAAATATCAACAATCTACTAAATTTGAAAACACCCCCTTAAAATGAGAAGATGGGAAACAAACTAGGTAGGATGCAATGTTGTCGAGCGATTTTGAATGTGAACAAAGGTGACACATTTGAGTACGTTCGCTGAGTTTTCATCTGCAGCCATGGCCTCCTCAAGTTTTACACTGGAGAGCTTGATTTAAGATGAATGATGAAATCTGTAATTAATCTTACTCTGCGTTGTTTGGGTTGCACTGATCCGCATGATTGTCATTGTCGGCTTGTTGCTGTGGATCCATTTTCAATTTTTTTTTTTTTTCTGAAATAAATATTTGCATAAATACATAATTTTGTAGATGCCCCACACTATTCAATACAATGGCGCAGTATACATACCAAGATTTTCAAACTACAAGAGACCTTAAGCGCAGAAAACAGCAGAGTTACCTCGTAACGGTTGTCATAACTTTTACTGCGATATATACAGTACTATAACAATTATCCGCTACAAATTACGCCATAAATCTTTCAAATATCAGCCCAATTTAATAGTTAAACATTGAAAATACATCGCTCTTACCGATAATTAACAGTGAATCTTTTTCTTGAGCGTGTGAAGCAGCTTCCTTATTCGACAGTGTAGTTCTCGAAGTGGGACGCAATATGCACGCGGCCAAGGTTTATAGAATCGAAAACGAAATTTTCTCTTCAGGGAAATAACCGCAACAGATGCAATGCTCACAAAACAAGAAGTAATGCCAAGAGAAAAGGGAAATAGTAAGTATAACGCGATTTTCGCTACGACAATGCTACAACCACAGACTGCACAGATATATGTATATGTCTAGTTCAGTGGCCACAGCCAACTCAGAAACATAAATCTGTTCATCAATGTTCCCTCATTTAAAAAAATAAAATCCATACGATCACGAAATCATCACGATCTAAGCAGCTTGTACTTGTCCATATATCAATGCGAATCAGTACCGTATTAGAGATGTAAGTTTGACGTCTTGTCTGTCACTTCGCAATTTTCAATATTTGTAATTAGGAGGGCCAGTGTCTTTCTCACCACTATTCCAACCTCGTTAAAAATTGTTTGTAATATTTAGATTTCAGTGTTCTTATTTTTAGCTTTCCATTCCTAAGTGGCTCAGTAGGAATCCATTGTATAACGCCACCCCCTGATAAAAATATGGAATATGGGACCTCCTGAGGGATGCGCACCAAGATGGCGCACAGCCTGAACTCAGGTTGTGTACAAGGTTAGGGTTCAGGTTGTGCGACATCTTGGTGCGCATACTTTAGGAATATTGGAATATGTTTTCTAGGCATCCGTAGATTTCAATTTGTTACATTGAAATCATCTAAGTCACATTATTCATATTTTCACTTTTGAATAGAAACGCCGCGGGCGATAAAATCAATTTTAGCTGTATGAATATATGTATAGAAGATTGATTGATATAACAATGAAATCTGATATCCTGTGCCCATAAAGAAGTAAACACAAATATATAAACAATTTTACTCAATTGTATTCTCAAAAATTGATCATTTTGTAAGCTGATAATTATTATAAAAATCAAATTAATGTTTCTTCAATTTCCATTCATTCATCTTTTGTTACAAGTTCACTTCTTTCCTTGCGGGTATCTGTAAAAAAATGACAATACACTCTAAGAAATATTTACCGGCAATCGCCTGGCATTACATATTACTGGAATGTAGTTGTGAAATTTTAATGCGATTTTAAGGTAAATATCACAAGAATTTTCGGTAAAATCGCTGTTGAACACCTGTGAATTTTACAGGATTTTCCTAGTAATCCTTACAATTATTTTCTAGTAATTTTCACCGGCAATGCGTAGTAATATTTACCGACGCTAGCCTGTGAATTTACATTACAAATTCGGTGAATTTACATTCAGAACCCGGTAAAAAGTACCGTAAATCTCCTGGCATTACATTTTACAGGATATGATCAGTAAAAATCACAGACTATTCTATGAAACAAGGTTTATTCAAAAAATAAAAGTAAACGTGAAATAAATGATTGAAAACTTGGAAAAATGAGAAATTGTATAGTGAAAAGTTAGAAATGCGAGGTAAACAGAAACTTCTCGTTGAAGAAGTTTATGCTCGCAGGGTATCCGTTCACATAGTCACTTTAAACAAGTCTCTATAGACAGCCTCTAAGAGAGAATAGTCTATGGCAGAGGGGGAGTCTTTCCGGGTTAGTGTTGCCCATGCTGATTGTATTGCATTATCCATTTGCTTTGAGGAACTCATGGTATTTTCTTCTCCATAACTTCAAGTTATCTGAAATGGAATGTACAAAGAGTTTTACCCAAACAACTCCAAAATTTAAAAATATTACTTAATTTTCGAATAAGATTTAACATTTTGTAGTATTCAATCAATCAATCTAATTCTTTTGCAAGTTGGAAATATCTGAAATTATTCAATTGCATATACTAGCCTTCATTACAATATCCCACCTTTCTATAAATTTTCATATTTTCTTTTCCTCTTGGAGTTCAAGGACAAAAATCTGTGGGCAATCAATCGATACAGACTTTTCCAGTATTACCAAACTTTGTAGATGAGATGGAAGAGGTAGGCTACCTGAAATAGTATTGAAATGGAATAAATTATTCAGAAGTCCCTAAATAATAAAAATTACACTCCTAATACTTTATTGTCAGAGCAGATGACAAAGTTTCTCTTTTAACAATTTAGAATTAACATTATAACTAACCTCAAATTCTTCTTCCTTGAAATAACATGTTAGTAAGAATCTCAAATATTATGAAGCCTTAGACATTGACATTTTCATAGTTCAGAGTTTGGGGCAGACAATTTGTTCATGCCTGCATAATCAGATTCTTCAGTTTCTAAAAAGAAAACACTGTTAAAAGGATTGTATTCATTCCCCACCATCATTATATGTAATATGTTCAAATTCGGTCTTATTCAAAAGAGAAATTCAACAAATTTATAGAATTGGTTTTGGTAAATATGCAGAATAAGGTGGATAAATGTTGTTTTGATTAATTTTCTATTTATAGTGTCATAAGTTAAAAGAAAATCTAGTGTTTTTATGACAGTTAAATGTGAATTGCCTAAAATTGCTCTTTTTCAAATTAAACTGTTCTGAATTAGTCCTAGAATCAATAACTTAAAATATCATAATCAAATACAAGTCTGTCTGTCTGTAGATGATTTTCAATCACTGAATCAGTATATAATTATATGAGTAGGCCTATATAATTTATTGATACCTGTTTCTTTTAATGCCACATTCTTCAAGTCACGGTTTCTGGGTGTAGAGCAACGTCACCCCCTCCCCTGTCTGCCTGTTCATGTGTTTCTTGTAGTCCAGCCTGCCAGTAGTCTGAGTTTGCGATCATCATAAAGCTGTTGATAATTTTGACGGTTTACAGGTTTATCTTGATTCAGTAATTAGATGCTAACATTTCATAGTCTAGAGCTGTAAAATGGGCATATTCAGATATTGTATTGCCGTTTCGGCATTTTAACATTTGCCAGTCTACTGACAAAAAAATTCAGATTTGGAAATACGAATCAAGCTCTGGCTGTGTTAAGTATCGACAGGCGTAACATGGATCTGCGGATGTACTGATGTAAGCTAGTCCAATCAACCTTATACCAGTACCGTATACTGCTGTACTGTTATAGCCAGTATGTATTCATATTATCATATATATATATATTACAGTATTAATTCAGTAATTGAAACGATAGATCTTACTCTACTTCCCGACTGCCCCATACTGCCATAATCCCACTGAACAATACATTAATACCCAGCACTAAACAACACAACACCTACACTGACATTATTGAATCCAAGATGGCTTACAGAAATACTGCCAACGCAATACTGCAGTAATTACAAAAGCGACCAAGATATGACTGTCGGCCGACCAAATATCAAAATCCAAAAGTCTGGAATTCGTCAAATCAAACGGACAAATTAAGGAGTAAAGCAACAAAAAAACGCGCGTGATTAATTACGCGTTTGAAATATAGCGTCTGATTGGCTGCTCTCCTTAACCAGTGTGCGCGCGCAACATTGACTAATGCCACGCCTCCCATGTCGGTGATTATTACCGACATTTGTCGGTGAATCATTTTACCGACCTCATTTTTTAATTTTTTACCCCTAAAATGACGGTAAAATTTACCGAACATTTCTTAGAGTGTATGCTGAGTGAAATAAGTAGCAATGATGGCCAAGAATACGTAGTCTGAACAGAAACAGACTGTTTCATATATATACATCTAGTCACTAAAGTGTGAAGAGCCAGTTTCACGGCTGACTCGCTATGAATTTTTTCCGATAATCAACTTTTTTGTTAATATTTGTAATATTAGCAAAAATAGCAATGATTTAACTGCATGCGTATCGGCCATTTTGTCTGATAAATCAAATTTTCAGTTTTCAGTCTATCGAAGTCAGTACCAAACTACAGTCAAACACGGAATAAGGTTGTTGAGACGATCATACAATCACGAATTCACAATATTAATAACTCGAAGGCGAATAAAATTTGGACGCTGACATATGATTTCAAGAATAAATATGTTTAGATTACCTCGGGTTATTCGGATTCATCTGATTCGAGTGATTATTCAGGTCCGATCCTGTTTTATTTCCGCCGAATCCTGGTTCATATCCTTGGTGTCTAAAAGGAACAACATACAACAAATAATAACAGGAGCGCTGGTTGCATACTGGCCTATATTTGGTCTCTGGTCCCCAATACTCATGCATTACGGTAGATTTTTACAAATAATTTTATTACCGTGTGTTGTTCGGATTACACTGATTTGAACGATTATCGTTGTTGGCTTTTTGTTGTTGATCCATTATCTACAAAAACAAAAATATACAGAATAAATTTATAAATCTCTTAAAGTATTTCATTTACAATGCGAAAGACTCATTTACTGTTAACGAAAAATACGATACTACTGCTAACATTAATGAAAGTCACGGCGATACTATCAAGCGTTAGGGATTAATAACTCCCAAAATGTTCACAATCAAAATGACTTTTTGACAATACGATGTCTTCATACAAAGAAACAGGGATTATGAAATACAAACGAGTATTCGGATGTATTGTTGGCATTCAAAACATTCACCGGCATTTTTGTAATTAAGATGTTTAATTGCTGAAAGTAGATGACTGAATCACAAGGACTCGTCAGTCTGTCCATTAGAGCGATCTGCTTTTCTGAATCGGATTCTAACTTAGCCATGACCCACCTTTGTCAGTCTTCGATTTTACTCTTCGATTATAATCAGCAACTTGTCTCCCCTCAAATGTGATCAGGCAGTAAGATTCTTTGATATATACCCCCATTATACCGAGAAATTAGTTTAAATTTATGGAGAAAACTTAAATTGAGACAATCGTTACAAAGTTAATAATTAAACCCGTGGTGAAATATACCGCATTTGTGTCATCTTCGGCGAGCTGGTATCAGGTGTGCAAATACAAATAAAAATAATTACGTGCGCCATAAAATTTCATCATCTTATACCATTATGAATAAATTCGTTTTCGACATGTGCACAAATAGTTCAAACAAACCAGAATACGTCATGGAAAGTTTTGAATATTTTATGATTGTCAGAAAGTAAGATTGTAATTAAAATAATTAATTGTAGTTGAACGACAAAAATAAATGCAAGTTTCCTGATGTTAGTAGTTACCAACAGGCAACAATACATCCTAGGTCTTTCCGTATTCCCTACCAAGTTTGATGAAAGGCTTGTCACAACATCATCGTTTTGAAAGACAACAAAATCTTGTTTTATCATGCTTTCATTTAGTTTATTCTTATTGCTCTGAAGCTGACATGCGCAAACTACGGCCCGCAGGCCTAATCTGGCCTGTTGAGTAATTTAATCTGGCCCGCCTGACGCTGCCACAACCAAACTAAAACCAAGCTTTAATGTTTTAGCTAATAAATAGCTTAAGAATTTGTTGAGATTGGGATTAAATTCAGTTTTGGCACGAGGCTTATTGTTTTCCACTTTTGATTTTGTAACACTGTAAATATTGTTCATAAAATGTATCTTTTTACGTCATAATTACATTGGCCGCCAGTTCAGATGGGCAAAATTTTTGGCCCCTGATCCAAAAACCTTGCCCACCTCTGCTCTAAAGTCTAAACGGGTGAATAAAAACAATTAGCGCATCATGATATTTAATCTCCATATTTATTTTTATCACATCAATTCACTATATCTGAATCTATTGACAGACGAGATGAATCTATCTATTGCGGGTCAAATAATCAATTTAAACTAACATACACAAAATATCCAACATAAATATCTGCGGCCCGGCTTATTTTTCTTGCGGCTATGACTTGACCGAAAATAAACCGAGAGACATTGTGGCACTTTTATATTTTTTTGTAAAATTCTCAATCTTCATTACTATATATATTATGCAGTGAAAAAATATTAAAGTCAGAAATTAAACTTGAAGTCAATCTTAAGCGCAAGGGACAAAGATATCTCAAGTTCGGTCACCTGAAGGATCGGACTGTTAAAAATAATGGAACTTGCGCATTAGCGCCAAACTTTGGCGACTCACCGAATCACTCTAAAACCAATCTACAAATGTAATCAAACGATGTTAAAAAGTCGAGCAACTCGATGGTCGGTTCCAATATTTGCGCGCTTTGTCGTCACTAAGCGGTGACGGAAACCAACAAATACTCGTTGTCAGCTCGCGAACTGAATAATATTTGTACTTCGTATATATATTCGTGATTCACGTGTCAATAAATACTCAAATCCTGAACAATACTGTTCCTTTATATAAATTATCTATTTTCATTATCAATTCAGATCTGAAATATTTCTTTGATAATAATGGCTGTTAATATTTTGTATTTTCACACATATACTTATATATAATTTCCCACTCCTCTCGTGTATAGTCAGAAATATAAGACCTCAAACTTTCTCGCTGAGTTCAAGTATGATCTGTAGTTTAAGTTGATTAATGTGCAAGTATGTCTGCAAACAACTTTTGGCATATTCACGTTGTTTCCTTTAATCGGAAGAACCTTCAACGTCTTCCGCATCGAGGGGAATCAATAAGCTTGGGAGTTTAAATGCAATTTTATTATAATGCTCATATCTCAACGGAATGCGAGTAGGCATAAAGCAAGACAGCGAATTAGGTAGTTATGAAGTACATTTACCACTCTGTATATTCAGTATGAGGTTTTTTTTTATCTCGCAAATGGACTTCTATCTACTAATAACATAAAATATTATTGAGGAAAGTAGGAGAATTTGCATTGAATTACGCAGCTTGTTGAGGAGGTCGCAGGCACGGCGCAGTCGGTGAAATATATTGCTGAATTCATAAAACATACTCAAGATATAGATGCCTAAAAATAATATTTTTTTGGGTGATCTATTTTTTTCCAGAAAACATTGTAGTAATTTTGCAGAAAAATCCGTTTGGTTTCTTTGATTTTTCCTGAAGCTTGAGAGAATTCATTGCTTTACTTTCAGTCAGCTATCTCAATGAGGTGGTATCTTCTTTCCTATCAATGACGAGAGAGTCACCAACTTTTTTTGGGTAGCATTCATTAAAGTTCGTTCGTTGCAAAATAAGAAACTCCTTACGCATCAGGGGTCGTTTGTATCGAGGTCATCCAGTTAGAACAGGGGTCACCAAACTTTTTTGACCGCGGGCCAGGTATGACTCAAACTGTGTTGAAATGGGCAGGACAAATATTTTATCAATGCAATACAATAAATTCCCAAAAGTTGGAAAATCCATTAAATTTATTCAACAATATAAATTCTACATTTCTGAAGTCTTGAATATTAATTCTATATCGCAGAATATAAAAGATTTCTAGACAACTATTCTGAGATTAGCTGTTAGCAAAACAATTGCTGTCATGAATATCCGCATGTAAGCTAGTACAAAAGTTGACGTGACTACAACTCCAAAGAAGTCAAAATAATGATCGACCTATTTGATGCATATTATACTTAAATTTTGGAATCACGACCAAAAACTAACGAGTAGCATTGAAAATCGCGAAAACAAGGTATTGTTTGAAACCACGACTGAAAATCCGCCCGAGTGACAAAAGTGTCTGAGCGGATGCAAAAGGGTCTAATGTTACGAAATGAACAAAATTAACAAGTTCATGTTATTGCGGGTCAGTTGAGAGGACGCCACGAGCCGGGTCGGGCTCGCGGGCCGTAGTTTGGTGTCCCCTGAGTTAGAAGATGTGAAAACGATTTTCAAATATGCCAATATATAGTAGTTGACATATATATTGACAGTAGTTGACAATTTGACATATATATACCACATTTGCAGTTTAGCAGGATAAGTGTTAATGTGATGAGTTTAGGCCTCTAGATTCAATGTTAGCGTGTTCCATTTTTATTGACTGCTCTGCATAAGAAAGGTCTCGGCCATTTCGTAGTATCCTTGGCGTAAATCTCACGATCGGAACACTCGGCAGAACCGTGGTAAACCCTTCAAGTCACAATGTCCTGATTTACTTGGATTACGTCAAGAAATAGTATACTTTTACTAGTAATCTTTTTTGTTTAGCGTCTTTAGCATTACAAGTTAATGATAGTTTTTTTGCAAATATGTACTTGAAGTATGTAGATTAGAATGATGTGATCAAAATAGGAACTATAAGATAGGAATACACTGTGTGAGCGTGTTGTTTTGCTTGACGAGCTTTACAAGAACTGACAAGAAATTTTCTTCCCGCAATATACATATATATATTTCTTGTATTTTTGTGTTTATTTTCAAAAAATAAAATTTTAATCCATCGACTTTTACCAATGGTTCGTTTGGATTGCGAACAAGGCCCAATGAGTCAATGACGTTTGTATGTTGTAGTTTTGAAGAGTCATTCTCTATTGAATCATTGTCTATATTAATCTAAGCAATTAGAATTCTGTTATTGATAAAAACAAGTTTAATCTGTACTCCAGTTCAATATTCCCAATATTCCCAGTTCAATATTCCCAGACAGAAAACAAAGAAGAAATTCATCAACAAAATCGATTATTTTAATTATCGCCACATTTGTCATTCGTCGATATAAATCTGCAGACAACTTGTCTCATATTTTTCTGCCTCCTGCGCAGGAAACAATTGCAACGTTTTCTGTGCCTTTAAAATTAATCGATTAGCCTAGGCAATCGTGTCTGTCACCTTTAAATGGATAAGATTTCACTCGAACAGCGACAGTGCGACTCGCCAGGCAAGGCATTCGCCCCTAGATCGTGTTTTCATCAGAATTTGTATATGGAAACATGTTTCTACAAGAGTGTAATTCGGCATGAGCAGATTTCTACTAAGATTAGTAATATTGATCGAATTTAGTTGTACGAAACTATCCCGCCAGTTGTTGTATTAAAACTAATTCTTTTTGAAGCTATAGGATGTATAATAAAAAGTTGAAAATTAGAGATTTCTTTTTGAGAGGTGGCCAGTTTTTTGCTTATACAGTATTGTTTACAATGTTTATACGGATATGTTATTCTATTTTCCATTTGTATTTAAAGACAGATCAACAACTTTGATGTGCCGTATCAGGGAAACGTCAACGCCCTCGGACCTAAATACCCCCTTCCTCCAATTATCTAAACCTGACTAATTAATTACGAATGGCATAATCTATGGCCGCAGGTTGTTCAATCCTGTTTGTAGGTGATTTTCAGAGAGAAAACAAAAGAATTCATTAATGTAAATCGATTATTTTTATTGTCATCGCGTTCGTTACAATTGAAAAACTCATTCGTCATTTTAATCGATGTATATGCACCATTTCATAATGTCCCGTTAGGTTGAAATCTTATTGTATTTTAAATCTTTTCGATTTTACAGTATAATCTGTAAGGATAAGTTTTGTACCATAGGTGTACCCGGATACATCTTCTCAGGAAACGAAGGATTTCCGTGTGACTTTTAAATCGATAAGATTTAAGCGCAGCTTTCGTCAGGCAATGCAGTCAGTTAAGGTTCCTAGTTAAGGTTGTCTTTTCGTCAGAATGTAATACTAGGCATATAGGAACATACTTTTATAAAATGTACTTCAGACTGGGCAGATTTCACTAAGTATATATAAAATATTAGACAAATATAGATTTAGAATAACGCACCACCGCGGTTACTTAGTTCAATTTACTGATGAAATAAATCATTTATATACTAAGGATCTGCGTAAATAAAAAGTTCAAATGTATTTTTAATTTTTATTTTATTCATTTCAAATTATATACAGAAATCTTTTAGCAATCGTGCAAGAAAAATCCTTTCTTCTTCTATCTTCTTGTGAGAATCTACTTCTTCATCTGCAGTGAGCTCTCTCAGTGAAATTTTTTTCTTTGTGTCGAAACTGGTGGTGCTATTTTCATTTGGTTCAAACCAAAAGTTTCCTCAAAACTTGTCTGGTTATTTTCTCGGCTTGAAAATTCATGAGTTTCGTGAAAAGAATTCGATAGAATTATTGCGTCCTTTCCAACCTATAGGATGACCACTAACATTTTTAGTGGCATCCGTAAAGTGTCTGTATTTTCAAATGTCCGAATTCTTGATGTTACTTTTACACCTGATATCTATAATCGTATTGGATACTTGGCTTTGTCATTACATTGTTTAAAATTTCATTATTACTTGGCCTTTTGTTGATCGAGTTATTATGTTTACTCGTATTATTCAACATAGTATTTAATTCGATAACGGCATTTTAAAAATCAAACTACTGTCGCGGTTTTCGTTTGATTTCTGGGTTTTTCGAATCCTAACCACAATATAGAATCAAAATATCTCTAGGCATCTATAACTTTACCCAGAACATAACGTAAAATTACAATCTACCGAAAACTTCTAAAAAATGCGATTAAATTGAAGAAGGAGTCTGAATTCGGTAGCCATTATATTTTATGTATGCTGCTGAAAGACTGTACCCTACTGGACGGCGTTTATCGAAAACAGAAAGGGACAGAGAGCAGAAATGCCTTCACTGTGATAAACATGAAAATTTGAGTCACTAGAATAAAGCCCAGCAACTATGCATTTTCTACGTCACAATTATAAAATTAGAATTCAGTCTCCAGAAGTTAGTGTAGGCTTCTGCTATTGCTTTGTCCAGCCAGTTTCCCCCTAAACAGTGGTGCTTATTCGTTGATTCGGGATATTAATACAGTAAAACCTACAGTATGATAAAATTGATGAATGTTGTAGTTTTGTGTATAGCAGCGGGAGAGATTTAAAAAAGGAAAACTGTTTCATGTTTTCTTGACTACCGGTAACGTTTTATAGTCTTATGTTGTCCTGTTGGCTCCTTTCGCAGAGAAAGATCATGTTACGACGGTATTCGCTAACTCGGCATTCGCTAACTCCGTGTATTTTTGAAACTTTCTTTCGGAAGTTACTCTATTCCTCCGCTTACCAAATATCGATGAAACGTTTAGGCCTGATCCTGATGGCGAGATACCAATACCGTTATTTTATGATTCAGTAACAGCTAGGTTAGGATGAGAGCAATCTTTTCTAAAGTGGAAGAGACCGGTATTAAAAATACGAGTTCAATACAGTATAAGATTTTGTAATTCACGCAGTCAATTTGGCTTCTAAAACGTCAATTATTATCTGGTTTGAGACCTTAGTTTCTTTTATGCAATGTATAGGAACATGGGACAAAAATAAGATTAATCCCGATAACTTCTTTGAGAAACCACGGCTAGATAACATTACTAGAGGCAGACTTGGGTATTTCATTGCGTAATATAGAGTTACAGCGCATTGAAACCCCTGCGCTAGAATGTGATCCTCACGAGTACACGACGAAGCAGCGAACTGGCATATTAGTCTAACTTTTTCGGTTCTATTTTATCTCAAAATGCCGATGGCGCATCTTTCAAAAGTAAAACTCAAATCTTTCATGTTAGTATTACTTCCAAGTATGAAAATAACTAATTATTTTTGTTGTATATTTGCAGACAAATTTGTAAACATACTTGGTTAAAATTTTAACATCATGGCTGTTGAAAACTACGACATTATCAGCAAATTGCATAGCAATAAAGCAATTATGTTAGCCGTTGCAATACCTCTAGTTCTTTGCAAACTTTTGTGGAAAAAATGGAAAAATTATCCTCGCAATCCATTTCGAGATGAATTTGTACGAAAACCAGAGCCGGTGGAACTTAATCAAACGAAACGAGACAAGGTTTTGAAAGTTGGATTCAAAAAAGAGAGAATACCCGAAGATCTAGATGCCATTGTGATTGGGAGCGGAATTGGAGGTTTAACTTGTGCCGGATGTTTATCGAGATCGGGAAAGAAGGTCCTTGTCCTTGAACAACATGACAGAGCTGGAGGAAGTTCCCACACGTACGAAGAAAAAGGTTTTGAATTCGACGTAGGAATTCATTATGTTGGGGAACTAGAACCTGGATCGATGAATCATATCATTTTTGATGTACTTACTGATGGACAACTCGTCTGGGAAGAAATGAATAAAGAATTCGACGCTGTTGTTTTACGCAAAAATGACAAATTACATAAGATGTACAGCTATTGTGCTGGTGCAGGTGACTACGAAAAGAGACTAATGAAGTATTTTCCTAAAGAGGAGAAGGCGATTAAAAAGTTTATTTCTCTAGCTGAAAGGTGCAAGAAGTCCATACTCGGATATTCTATTATGAAGATGCTCCCAATAGGACTGGTCAAATTTCTGATGAAGATTGGCGTGTTTGACATTTTTTTCAGTGGGTATAATGAGATGGTTGAAACTAGTGTCAAAGAAGTTCTAGATGAAATCACTGAGAATGAGGAATTGAAGTTTGTACTTGGATATGCGTTTGGTGATTACGGCACGTTCCCTTCAAAAGCGCCTTTCCTACTGCAAGGAGTTCTAACCAAACACTTCTACGATGGAGCTTATTATCCAAGAGGTGGATCCAGTGAAATAGCTTATCAAATGATCCCAGGAATTGTTAGGAATGGTGGAGCCGTCTTAGTGAGGGCGCCAGTTAATCAAATCATCGTCGAAGAGGGAAAAGCAACAGGAGTGAAAGTTTTTAAAAATGGGATCGAACACGAAATTCGTGCTCCAGTGGTAGTTTCAACTGCTGGTTTTTACAACACATACCAAAGTCTTTTAGGAAAATCGATCATAGCTCAGTTCGGCCTTACCAATATATGTGAGAAGGTAGACAGAGGCTTAGCATGTTTCCAGACATTAGTTGGCCTGAACGGCACTACAGCGGATTTGGGATTAAAAAGTTGCAACTATTGGACATACGGAAAACTTGACGGTGAAAAGCACATGGTGGAATATTTGTCTTTGCCCAGAGAAGAAGCTGTCAATACCGATATACCCGCAGCATTCGTATCTTTTCCATCCTCAAAAGATTCCACTTGGGACTCCAGGCACCCCGGAAAATCGGTTTGTGTTATTGTAACCTTGCTAAACTGGGAGTGGTTTGAAGAATGGGAACATGAAAGGGTTAAGAAAAGAGGACCAGTATATGAAAATTTGAAAAAGTCATTCCAAGACAAAATGCTGAAACTCATGCTAAACATCCATCCCCACCTCGAAGATAAAATAGAATACATTGACAGCGGTACTCCGCTCAGTCATAAATATTATATTGGATCACCGACAGGAGATATTTATGGCATTGATCACACAAGAAAACGATTTAAGCCTGAGTTGGGTATGGAGTTGAGGCCGGAGACAAAAATTCCCGGACTTTATCTCTCTGGCCAAGATATATTTTCTTGTGGAGTTATAGCGGCTTCAGCAGCGGGGATGATGACATCGGGAGCTATATTAGGACGAAATCATTTCATTGACTTGTTTGCATTGATGGCAAAAAGAAAATTTAATCACGCGTTCAAAGGCATTTAGAATTATGGGAGATTAATACCATTTTAATTAAAGTCTATAATTATTTAGAACTATTTTTTTGATGAACATAGACCAAATACAAACCATGTACCCTCAAGTCACGGTTCATGCAAATAGAAACTATACTTTCTGAGATTTGTTTTATGTTTTATGCATTACAGGTGTTAGTCTTCTGATTTTAAAAAATTTTATGAACTTCAATGTTTTGTGTGTTATTGAATGTTTATTTTTTATTTATTGAACAAAAAATGATGATTGATACATCCAAATAAAACCATTTATGGACGTGATTTGGTTATATGTGATAAAGGAAAGAATACGAACAGCAGTTTGAACTCCTGTGGTGGAGTATACTAGTCCATTTTCTTCGCGACTACACTTGAAATCTTCAACCAAATTTGGATAGATGACCAGTTAAAAATATGATTAGTCTATTGCTAACATCGGGCTTGTAAAGTCTCATCAACAAATTGTAGCCCCGTTAGCTCATTTTATCAAAAATATCACTGAAAAAAATATTCCTGTCTAATATGTCTTTTGGCACTTCTTTTACAGATATAATTTTTTAGAAACTCTTCGAACAGTAGTTTTACGAAATCCTTTCGGGGTCTGGCACACAAGTTCAAAATATTAATTTATTTCATTGCAATTTATAAAATTAAAGGAACGGCGAATACGGATCATGTTCAGGATTTAAAAGTTATTGTTTTCAAAATGTTTTAAAAGATACCTCTCATTTTTAACTTTAAAATCAGAATGAAAGTTGCTTCTACAATTTATTTTTAAAATTAAACCAAGTCATCCTCCAGAAGCTTTAACATTTTATTCATTCACTATTTGAAAAACGACCTACAGTTTGAAACCACTGATCTTGTGGATTCTCGGTTGCACGTCTTGTGTAAAACCAAAGCCGTCATCGAAGTAGGCTACGCCATTTTGATAATAGTTAACTTCTGGCACAGTGCATTGCTCAAAGATTCCCAGATTAGTTGACCACATGGCTTTTTGATGGGAATAATAATAGATTAAGGCAGTCAGTACGCTTTATCATGACTTTGTGCGCTGAGGAAATGCTTCCCAACTAAAATTTGTAAGTAACAGGTCCACAAGCTGATGCTGTATTTTGTTATATGGTTGACATTTGCCAACTTTATGCAGTATACAGTAATCTCATTGCTCACGTATTTTTGGTGATAACGTAAATTTAAACCTAAGAAGGTTAAGGTATCAATATAATGCCATAGTATTAGAAACGTGACATCATTATATTATTTTCTGGTCGTGACAGAGTCCATGAGATAATGTAGGTACGATAGTGATTAGGCTATACTCGTACATGGGCTACGTGAGATTCAGACTTCGGTATGCTTAAGTAGAAGCAAATAGATATCGATTTGTATTTCACTTATTATCACTATGGAGCATAACAAATAAATATTTATATATCCTACATAATAATGTAACAGAACTTTAAACTATTCGGAATTTGAGAGTTCATGTTACAATTCAAAAGTTTTGTAATTGAACCAAATAAATATTATATAAAACATTGATAAACTTTTCATAACGTCGTGAATATTGTTCGATGTAAAAATTCAAATTCAAGAACATTCTAAATATATTCTGCAACGATCCCAAACTCATAATTACCTCAACCCGTAGACATAAAATCTCCCAGAGTACTTGTTTCAAGCTCGTAGCGATTTCCTTCTATGACGTCATAATGTTCGGTATTAATTCTGAAATTCATTTCAAATCGACAATAGTCAAAATGGGTTATGATGCGGCAACGTTTAATTTCCCGTTCTGTAATATGCTGTGTAAATCAGCCATAAATGAGGCAAAATAAAGTCGGAATTGGGGATTCCGAGCGAGTTGTGAGCAACTCAATCAAACGAATTTCTTGTGGAAGGAAGAAAAGAAGCAGAAAAAACAAACAGCAGGTGAGATTATATGTTGTTAAAAAAACTTTCGACACTTGAAATTACATTTAGAAAAACAACAACAATTTAGAAATAAACTTCCGGAAAGCAGTTTTTACTACGTGGTGTTAAGCAATGCTGTTGGGTTAACATTCTTTGTGATTGTAAAGAGGGGGGAGGGCTGTGAAGGATGGAGGGGGTTGATGTTTTGTAAGGATTGTCTGCAGATCTTCATTTCTCCGCGTGGGATTGGAATACTTATGGGTTACACCTTATGCTTGAATGTGAATCATGATGCAGATTGACATTGTATCATGCATGCACAGTTGATCAACGTACGAGAGCGTTGTGGGGGAGGGAGGGGGAGGGGTCAGTTGTTGGTGAATACTGTTAATGTAGTAATGTGTTACAGTTATGTGAAAGGCTAGAAATTAGAAATACGTATCTGAATACATGAGTATGGTGCGCTGGTACCGGTACTTGATTTGCAGCATATCGGCACTGTAAATGAGGTTTACAGCCAGGGATGTTCGAATTTAATATTCGATTATGACGACCTCCGAATAGCGTTTTAGTGTTTATAAGCATATCGAAGAT
Source organism: Styela clava (assembly GCF_013122585.1). Lineage (NCBI taxonomy): Eukaryota > Metazoa > Chordata > Ascidiacea > Stolidobranchia > Styelidae > Styela > Styela clava. The sequence continues at coordinate 5,975,769 of NW_024102832.1, read as the reverse complement.
TGTACGCAAAATTTTTCACGGGGACACACGGCTGTCCCCCGTTTTGATGGAAAACATTTTCCAGTTATCTTATATTTTATCGTGCTGGTAATTGAAAATAGTCGTGTGCGCCGTGGCAATAAATCTTAGCCGACGTGAAAGGATTTAAATCACCACCTATTTCGGGTACTTATAACACGTTGATGACGTTTTTGATTAAAAATATTTTACAATTATTATCATACATTTCTTTCATTATGGTCATTTGTTTCTTATCGCCCTATCGCCGATTTCTATCGTGACCGTGCATTACAGAAAAATTTTGCATTTCTTGCAATTTACATCGTCTGAAATAGCGCTTAAATATTATTTAGTATCCATAACGGATTTTATCGTTCTGCCGGTATCGTTGATGAAGTTGACGGGATTAATTTATGATAAAAGATAATAGCATGACAAACTGATAAGAAATAGACTAGGCCTAGGCTATTTAACTTATTTGAATCAGCGACTTGAAAAATAAAACAGGATTTTCTGTTCTCATTGTCAGATTTTATTTTGGAATAGGGTTCACTCCCTTAAGTTTTATTTTCATCGTTGACAATGATTGGGTAACAACATCTGCATTTTTCTAAATGACTTACATGTTACACCATAATCAATAGGCATTAATACTACAATATTTATTAGAAGAAGCAAAAAAAAAAGTTGCAATCATACCACAATGCCATTTGTTTTATTTATATCTGTTTCATTATGATAATATTACTCAAGTAAAATCCCCATGTCCTTGGATTCTCGAAATGTGAATAAGAAATATGCTTTGTGGGATTTTATAATGTATTTGAAATTCAAGATTTAAAAATTTTTTCAGAATATATTCGGAATAGTCCAGTATTCGGTTATGGCCATCTCTGTTACAGCTCCAGTGACATGGTAATATGGCCCAGTGGTCTGAGTTGTGTTTGGCAACAGGCAATAGCCAGAATATGATTAACCGCTGTTTTCAGCGACGCTTTCTCTCTCTCATATCCTAGACTTGTGAACAATTTTTCAGGAGTTAGAGAAGAAGAAAACATCTGACTCTCAGGGGTGTGCAGACTCTGAGGGGTCTGCCACCTCTGGGAGCTCCTCAGCGTTTCACTGCTTCCTGGCAGGTCTAGCATGGATCTTTGCAGTTCTTCACTTCAACAAGAAAAATAAAGTAAGATAATTTATTAATAGGCATTTCTTAGTGATGACTATTACTTGGCGCAGGATAACTTAAGATTTAATAATATCGTCTTGGTCATGAATTGTCTATCAGGCAACTGTCCGACAAAGGTTAGATTGGCATAATCCACTTCGAAATCGGACCAAATATTAAAATAGAGTTATTAAATATTGAGTTTATATCGCTCATACTGAAACTTAATTTAGGTTTCGACAGAATATGATGTAATTCCAAATTCTGCTCCGAAACTAATTAAAGTGGAACCAACAGCAGAAAATAAACCAATTCCGTCTGTTGGGGAGTCATCTTCACAGGATGATGTCTTGGAGGTATGTTGCATAACTTCATCCTTATTCATCTCCTCGATGGAAACTTTCAACATCAGTGCGAGTTAAATTTTATTTTTATAGGCATGGTGCAATGATACTTTATCTCAAAATGTTGGCAATGTATGTCCCAATAGCTCTGTTACTTAGGTATGTAAATGGCCACTGGTGTACAGCCTTGTTTAGAGGAAAACTCATAATCTTTTATCACGACCTGAGGTATATTGCTGTTTCCTATGCTATCAAAATTAACCCAATCTCTGGAAAATATTTGGCAACTTGTAAATTCTTTCAGGCGAAGCCCGCAATGTATAGAAATGGTTGTGAGTGGAAGAAGCAAAATTCCATTCCTAAAGTGGATTCTGGGAATTCACAACCTTCTTCATTGGACCGATCTTTCATGCCAGAAAATGTTCTGAATCGAACATCAAATGTATGTGATTTTAACTAGTGAAAGTTTCGTAAAGTATATTTCTAAAGAGTTCAACCTATCATGTCTTAATTTAGTCACCAGCAAAATCTGGGCAAGGAAACATCGAGAAGGTTAAGATCAACATAGAAAGTCCAACCCGTGATGATGAGAAATCCCTTACTTCTGAGAGATCAAAATCAATCCAGAAGAAAGAAAAGCAGGTAGTTGGTCTCAAATTACCATATAAGGTACATTTTGCTTTGACCAAAATGTTCAGAATTTTGTCGACAGTCAGGATTCCAGGCTCGGGGGTATGGTGAATTGTGTTTATCTTTGGATGATAATTATGTAGGAGATGCTGTTAGATTCCTTGTTCTGGTAGGGTGGTTTACGTTAACGCTGGTTCATGATGGTTACTTCCACTATTAAGTTCTTGCATCTGAAACTGGTAACTGGCTAACTTATGCCATACCTGACTGGTAACCAGACGAGAGGTTTGGTTTGTCATATGTTAAAACCGTCTTATCGACTTTCCTCCCCGCAGGATAAATATATAAACCCTATCCTATATTGTGTTCGCATATTGATCTAAATTTTTCCTAACTCAAACAATCCCTACTTGCGTTATTTTTTAAGGTTCAAGCAAAACCTCAGACAGATTGCACCGATCTAAAAGAAAAGAGCTCGATTGGTGTGGTTGAATCTCCATCTCCACATTCTGCTTCTGCCTCCACCATTAAAAATAATGGTCAAAGTGTGACAACAAAAAAAGCAGAAGATAGCAAACAAATATCTTCTGAAGTATGTTTTTGCAGCTTTTTTTATAAGATTGGTTCAAGTGATAAAAACACGGTGGCAATATAAACAAGATAGCGATCAGAGACCTCCGACTTATCAATCTAGCGGCGTGTATCCTTCGCTTTGACTCAATAGCGACACCACGTGTCCCATCACTAATTGATTATTAAATCACTAATTATACGACATACTTCATCCAAAATCAATAGGCTTCTGGTCCTAGATATGATGAATGCACATGCAAAATTTGGAGCAGATTCAACCTCGCTTTAGTGAGATATCGCGTGTATGTAACAGACAAACAAACATGCAGACAAATACCTATCAACACACTTACCGATCAAGATCGATAAGTAATCAATAATAGTCATTGAATTGTCAGCATGCCCAAGAAAAATTACTATCAGATATAAAAATTTAATTTTTTTTATCACATATTTGTACCAGATTCCAGTCAAAACCGGAAACAATTCAGAGGATTCACGAGGAAAGACATCCAGCTCTGTGATTGGTTCTCCAGCTTCTGAGCCACTTTCACTGGATAGTGAACAGGATGAGTCAGTCAAGGAGGATGGGAACGACAACAAATTGTCTTTGGAAGTAAGTTTTGATATACACTGTACATTGATCGAAAATTAATGATGAATAGTATGGAGATCTTATCGAACATTGTTGTGTATTTTAATGGCACACAACCTCTAGCACAATTCTGTGATTATATGTTACTGCGCTGTTGTTTTTCCATTAGATTAGATCTAACTATTTAGGTCCACCATCGACCACTTTTGCGGTAGTTTAGTTCTGTACTTATGTGTGAGTGATATTGAATTTAACCTTACTTGGTGATGCGATGGAGTGACGTTTAACAACTATTCATCTAACATTGTCAATTGAGATACTGCATTTTTTGGTACTGCCGTAGTGTGTGTACCAGGTTATGGTTGGGCCATAATTTTAACTCGATTTTCTATATTTTAGTTCTATCACGAGTTCGAGACTGTTTGTGTTAGCCAAGTGAATATACCCCCTGCCCATGGCTTCCGTCCCTTGTGTAAAGAAGGCGAACAAAATTTGTTACCTCCATATTGATACGCATACTTCTGAAGCGCCCGTTTTTGCGAGTGTACACTGTAACTTATGACAATGAATGATCCATTTTTATATTGATTTAGCATCAAGCAAAACCTGAAAAGATTTTGGATGATTTGCAAGAAAAGGCTTCAGTGTTTGTGAAAGATCTTCTGACTTCGGATTCCTTGAAAATCAAACTGTCCGCAATGGTTGAGCAGTGTATGGATAGTGGAAAAATACTTTCAAAGGTTTTTATATTTTTTTTCTTAAATTTTGGAATACTTTTCTGATCTTTTTATTACTTTTCATGCTTGTCTTGGAATAGAAATCGTTATGAGAAAAATTTTTTTTAATGTAGTTGCCAGCACAAGAGGAAACAATCAGTGATAACTTGAATGGACAATCTCAAGTTAACAACTCGGATTTGACAAAATTCATCAAGTCTGAGGAAAAAGTGCAAAACACTTTGAAAACATCTTCCCAGGTAAAATTCCAAGCAAATTTATCTTGACAGTTTGACACAACATGTTACAATGGTAAATTTAGTGTTCTTAATTACAGTACAATTCACCTTGCAATGAAAATTTACCACTTCAATTAATATATAGGTTTCAGCAACTTGCGAGAACAACGGAGTCAATGAGGGACATGAGAAAATCTTGAGCAATAGAGTTGAATCTCTCGCATCAGATGTTTCTGTCTCTGACGTTAACTCCACAGGAGAACAAGTGCTCGGTCTGAAAGTGCCAGTTCAGGTATCTATTAGATCACCGCTTCGAGAGACCCTTATTCGCAGTCGTTCTGTTTGTCTGTCGAGCTTTAGCATCTAAACGGCTGCGACTGACAAATCTGGATAAAAAATTTTACGTGGAGTAACCTGACACTCTAGTCATAGGCGTTTCACCGAAAATCTGGATTGCTGTTTTGTTTCCATGGTAGCAATGAAAAAACGCACCAATCGTTGGGAAATATCCTATTTTCTTTCATGTTTTCAGAAATTTTCTAGTTAACAAATTCAAAAATTAAAATTTCGAGAACGCCGCTCTCCGGGGAAGGAAATACTCTTTTAACAAGCGATTTTCCATTTTAATAATTCATAACTGGGGAAGCCTGAAGCATTTTATTGAAAATTATTAATCATTATCTCCAGTATACCGCTCACTCGAGGATACAAATGTGTATCAGAAAAATTCCTAGGCGCTTACTGGCATGTGAAGATTGTAGGTCATCGCTAGATGCTGAAATGAATTATGTATGATCATACCAAAAAAGACGATCCAGCATTTCATCTTTTTGTAGAAAAGTTAGTTGGGATGGTAATTTACTTATAAGGTGTTTTGAAATTCTACCATAATATGTTTTTTAGACTGAATCTGCATTTGAATGCAAATTGACCGATTTACAAGAAAAGAACTCAGAGTTCGAGATCGATTCTCCAATATCCGATGCTCTTTTCTTTGATGGCAAACCTGAGGAATCAAAGGATATTGACACTGGCAAGAAGTTACATTCTGAGGTGAGTTTTTATGAACATACTTGATAGTCATGTGACAAAGAATTGAGTTCGAAAATCGTGTTTGGTGACAATTTTTCTGAAATTAAAAAACAGGAATGATTATTTTGTCAGCATGCACAATGAACATTTTCTATTTCCATTCAATCAAACTATATATTTTTTGGTCTGTTTCATTCAGAGTCAAGCAAGATCTGAAAAGGTATTGGATAATTTGCAAGGAAACACTTCAGTTTCTACAAATGATCCTCAAACTTTTGATTCTCTCAAAATGGAACAGGATGCGGTGATCAAGGAAATTGGGAATGGCGATAAAATACCATTAAAGGTTTGTTTGTTTTTTCAAAGTTTCAATCTTTCTGAATCAAAAAGCAGTGAGTGAGAATTACGCATCTAGTGATGATAATAGGATAGGATTTCATGTATTTATCATGGGAGAGAGGAAAGTCGATAAGACGACTTAATCATATGGCGAACCACGGCCTCTCGTCCGTTTATCAGTCCATGTCAATTATGGGATTAGTTAGCAATTATTTGTTTTAGGAGTCATCGACTTGATGGTGGAGGAAGCCGTGACCGATTGTCGGTTACGTGAACCACCCTACCGCAGAGAGGAGTTCGGCAATTCTCTCACATATAACCATCCCCTCATGGGATTTGAACCTGCAAATGGATGCAGGGTAACCAGAGATGCTGTGGCGAGCGCATTCCTAACGCTTAGCACGATGCGCCACAACGCCGAGCTGATATTTTTACTGAATAGTATATCTCTTCTGCGAGTAGAGATTTGATTATTTTTTCTGGTTGTTTAATATTTATTTTTTATTTTTCTGATTCAGTTACCAGCACAGGATGAATCAATCAGTGATAACTTGAATGAACAATCTCAAGTTAACAATTCGGATTTGACAAAATTCATCAAGTCTGAGGGAAAAGTGCAAGACACTTTGAAAACATCTTCCCCGGTAAAAATTCAAGTAAATTCAACTTGAAAAAACATGTTACAATGGTAAATTTGATAACACCGTAGTGTGTGTACAAGGTTAGGGTTAGGCCATTATTTTATTCCGATTTTCCTTATTTTAGTTCTATTACGAGTATGGGGACTGTCTGTGTTATCCAAGTGGATATACCTCTGCCCACAAGCTTACGTTTCATTCAGACAACTTGATGTAAAGTAGGCGAACAAAATTAGTTACCTCCATATTGGTACACACTTCTGGGTTACCATTTCCTCGTCTGCAAGTAGAGTTTCCAATTGTTTAAAATCTTTTTCATTTTTCTGATTTAGTTACCAGCACAGGATGAAACAATCAGTGATAACTTGAATGAACAATCTCAAGTTAACAATTCGGATTTGACAAAATTCATCAAGTCTGAGGAAAAAGTGCAAAACACTTTAAAAACATCTTCCCAGGTAAAAATCCGAGTAAATTCAACTTGAAAAAACATGTTACTATGGTAAAATTGGTACTCCCGTAGTGTGTGTACCAGGTTAGGGTTAGGTCATAACTTTATTACGATTTTTCTTATTTTAGTTCTATTACGAGTTGGGGCACTGTCTGTGTTAGCCAAATGAACGTACCACCTGCCCATAGGTTTCAATCCATTCACACAACTAGATGTAAAACAGGTGAACAAAATTAGTTACCTCCATATTGGTACACACGTCTGGAGCACCGTTTCCTCGTCTTCAGGTAGAAATAGGAATCTTTTTTCAGGTTTTTCAGAATCTTTTTATTTTTCTGATTTAGTTACCAACACAGGGTGAAACAATCAGTGATAACTTGAATGAACAATCCCAAGTTAACAATTCGGATTTGTCAAAATTCATCAAGTCTGAGGAAAAAGTGCAAGACACTTTGGAAACATCTTCCCAGGTAAAAATTCCAAGTGAATTTAAAATGATATGTGAAATTATAAGTTATTATGAAGTTTTATGACATTTTGCCATAATATTTTATTTAGACTGGATCTGTACTTGAATGCAAATTAACTGATTTGCAAGAAAAGAACTCAGAATCCAAGATTGGTTCTCCAATATCCGATGCTCTTTTCTTTGATGACAAACATGAGGAATCCAAGGATATTGACGCTGGCAAGAAGTTACAGTCTGAGGTGAGTTTTATAAACATACTTGATGGTCTTGCGACAAAGAATTGATTTCGAAAATCGTGTTTTGTGACAATTTCACCAAAATTAATAAACAGGAATGATTATTTTGCCAGCATGCACATTGAACATTTTGTATTTCCTTTCAATCAAACTAATTATTCTTTTATCTGTTTTATTCAGAGTCAAGCAAGATCTGAAAAGAGTTTGGATAATTTGCAAGGAAACTCTTCAGTTTCTACAAATGATCCTCAAACTTTTGATTCTCTCAAAATGGAGCAGGATGCGGCGATCACGGAATTCGGGAATGGGGATAAAATGTCACTGAAGGTTTGTTTGTTTTTTCAAAGTTCTAATCTTTCTGAATCAAAAAAACAGTGAGTGAGAATTACGCAACTAGTGATGATAATATATGTTTTCTCGGTACTCCCGTAGTGTGTGTACCAGGTTAGGGTTAGCTAGGCCATAATTTTATTCCGATTTTCCTTATTTCAGTTCTATTACGAGTTCGGGGACTGTCTGTGTTAGCCAAGTGAATATATCCCCTGTTAATAGGTTTCAGTTCCTTTACACAACTTGATGTAAAGTAGGCAAACAAAATTAGTTACCTCCATATTGGTACACACTTCTGGGGCACCATTTCCTCGTCTGCAAGTAGAGGTATAATTATTTTCTCTAATTGTTTGAAATCTTTTTTATTTTTCAGATTCAGTTACCAACACAGGATGAAACAATCAGTGATAACTTGAATGAACAATCTCAAGTTAATAATTCGGATTTGACAAAATTCATCAAGTCTGAGGAAAAAGTGCAAGACACTTTGAAAACATCTTCCCAGGTAAAATATCAAGTAAATTTAACATATAACAACATGTTACAATGGTAAATTCAATGTTCTAAATACAGTACAATTTACCTTGTAATGAAAAAGTTGCGTTTCAATTCATATATAGGTTTCAGCAACTTGTGAAATCAATGGGGCCGTTGAGGGACATGAGAACATCTTGAGCGATAGAGTTGAATCTCTTGCATCAGATATTTCCGTCTCTAACGTAAACTCCTCAGGAGAACAAGTGCTTGGTCTGAAATTACCAGTTCAGGTATCATAATTCATAACAAAGTCAAAACGCAGAATTTATCATTTAGTTCCATGATATATGATGAATATGAGTTATTATAAGGTATTATGATATTTTACCATAATATTTGATTTAGACTGGATCTGTACTTGAATGCAAATTGACTGATTTGCAAGAAAAGAACTCAGAATGTGAGATTGATTCTCCAATATCCGATGCGCTTTTCTTTGATGACAAGCATGAGGAATCCAAGGATATTGACGCTGGCAAGGAGTTACATTCTGAGGTGAGTTTTATGAACATACTTGATGATCTTGCGACAAAGAATTGAGTTCGAAAATCGTGTTTGGAGACAATTTTTCTAAAATTAAGAAACAGGAATGAATATTTTGTTAGCATGCACAATGAACAATTTGTATTCCTTTTAATCAAACCAAATATTCTTTTGTCTGTTTTATTCAGAGTCAAGCAAGATCGGACAAGAGTTTGGATAATTTGCAAGGAAACACTTCAGTTTCTACGAATGATCCTCGAACTTTGGATTCTCTCAAAATGGAACAGGATGCGGCGATCAAGGAAATTGGGAATGGGGATAAAATACCATTGAAGGTTTGTTTATTTTTTCAAACTTTCGATATTTCTGAATCAAAAACAAACTGAGTGAGAATTACGCAACTAGTGATGGTAATATATGTTTACTAAATAGTATACACTTTCTGAAGGTATAGATTTGATTATTTTTTCTGGTCGTTAAATTTTTTTTCATTTTTCTGATTTAGTTACCAACACAGGATGAAACAATCAGTGATAACTTGAATGAACAATCTCGAGTTAACAATTCGGATTTGACAAAATCCATCAAGTCTGAGGAAAAAGTACAAGACACTTTGGAAACATCTTCCCTGGTAAAATTTTTAGTAAATTCAACTTGAAATAACAAGTTACAATGTTCATATTCAATATCTTGATTTCTGTCCACTTCGGCCATTCTGATTGGAATCTATGTTTCAATTGAAATTCAGATTTCAGCAGCTCGAGAAATCAATGGGGCCGTTGAGGGACATGAGAACATCTTGAGCGATAGAGTTGAATCTCTCACATCAGATATTTCTGTCTCTAACCTAAACTCCACGGGAGAACAAGTGCTTGGTCTGAAATTGCCAATTCAGGTATCATAATTTATAATAAAGTCAAAACGCAGAATTTAACATTCACTTCCATGATATGTGAAAATTATAAGTTATTATAGGGTCTTATGATATTTTACCATAATATTTGATTTAGACTGGAGATGCACTTGAATGCAAATTGACTGATTTGCAAGAAAAGAACTCAGAATCCAAGATTGGTTCTCCAATATCCGATGCTCTTTTCTTTGATGGCAAACATGAGGAATCCAAGGATATTGACGCTGGCAAGAAGTTACATTCTGAGGTGAGTTTTTCTAAACACTCTTGATGGTCGTGCGACAAAGAGTTGGGCGCTCCAGAAGTGTGTGTACCAATATGGAGGTAACTAATTTTGTTCGCTTACTTTATGTCAAGTTGTGTAAAGGGACTGAAACCTATGGGCGTATATTCACTTGGCTAACACAGATAGTCCCTGAACTTGTAATAGAACTAAAATAAGGAAATTCGAATAAAATTATGGCCTAACCCTAATCTGGTACACACACTTCAGAGTACCGATTATTTTGCCAGCATGCACATTGAACATTCTGCATTTCCTTTTTATCAAACCATTTATTCTTTTGTCTGTTTTATTCAGAGTCAAGCAAGATCTGAAAAGAGTTTGGATAATTTGCAAGGAAACACTCCAGTTTCTACAAATGATCCTCAAACTTTTGATTCTCTCAAAATGGAACAGGATGCGGTGATCAAGGAAATTGGGAATAGCGATAGAATACCATTAAAGGTTTGTTTGTTTTTTCTAGCTTCCGATCTTTCTGAATCAAAACCACAGTGAGTGAGAATTACGCAACTAGTGATGATAGAATATGTTTAGTTAATAGTATACAACTTCTGTAAGCATAGATTTGATTATTTTTTCTGGTTGTTGAATTTTGTTTAATTTTTCTCTGATTCAGTTACCAGCGCAGGATGAAACAATCAGTGATAACTTGAATGAACAATCTCAAGTTAACAATTCGGATTTGACAAAATTCATCAAGTCTAAGGAAAAAGTGCAAGACACTTTGAAAACATCTTCCCAGGTAAAAATTTAAGTAAATTTAACTTGGAAAAACATGTTACTATGAGAAATTCAGTACGCCCGTAGTGTGTGTTCTTTTACACAACTTGATGTAAAGTGGGCGAACAAAATTAGTTACCTCCATATTGGTACACACACTTCTGGAGCGTCAGAAATTTACTGGTCTAAATTTACATACAATTTACCTTTTGATAGAAATTTAACGTTTCAACTCATAAATAGGTACCAGCAGCTTGCGAAAGCAATGGAGCTGATGAGAGACATGAGAAAATCTGGAGCGATAGAGTTGAATCTCTCGCATCAGATATTTCTGTCTGTAACGTAAACTCCACAGAAGAACAAGTGCTTGGTCTGAAATTGCCAGTTCAGATTGAAGATAAACCTGAGCACAGATTGGCTGATGTTCAGGAAATGACCTCAGTCATTGTGACTAAACCTTCAACTTCCTCTTCCATCTCTCTGAACAGAGAGCTACAGGAATCAGGCAGAAAAGTTGAAGAGGTGAGATTTGAATTTCATTGATAATGATTCCTCAAATCGAGGTACAAGATGCACTCAGAAGCAGAAAACATTCTCAACTCGAGCCAAATTTGCAAGCTCAAATGCAATTTTTGATGTAGATTATATGTCCCTAGCACTCAATGCAAAAACTCCACTCAAATGCAATTTTTGATGTAAATTAGATGTTTTAAGCCCTCTTGGATATGAAATTTTGAACAATAATTTAACATTACACGATGAAACTTCTTTCATTTAGACTGATAACCAACTCCATTGCAAATTAGATGGTGCAAAAAAAAAGGTTTCGGTTTACGAGACAAATTCTTCATCGTTTATTAATACAAAGAAAGACCAAACAGTTGGAATTGATTCGGTTAGTTGTAAGAATCACTCAATTAGACATTTTTTATTTAAAGCATTTCCGATTTCTACAACCTATTTTTTGTTACGATTGCTAATTTAAGACTTTTTTAGTATAAAAATACACTGATAGCTACAGACAATTTATATTTTTCAGAAAATCATATTTCGAGACCGAAGACTTGCAAAAGTTAATGGAAATCCTTTCCAGAACTTTCCAAAAAGTAAGACTGTATGAAATACATTTATTTCTTCTGGTTTATTGATTACAGGTCACTTATTAGTGCAGTGGTCAGCAAACAGCGGCCCGCTAACATGTTTTTTGTGGCCCTCAAACCACCTCACTTAAATGCATAAAACAAGAATTATTCATGATATTATTATTTTCTCTTCATGGATGTATATCGTAACAATGGCTGTTGCGTGGCGGTTGAAAAACCAAAATTGGGTTAGGGCAATTCGGTAGGTGGGTAAGCATTGGTTTATTACACACATGGATGGTGAACAGGGGTTTATTACACTCATGGGGGGTGAGCATTGGGTTTGATCAATACAGTTGTGAATGACGTCTTTCTTATGATCAGGAATAATTTTGATTTCAGATTTATTTTAAATTATAGACAATAATCTGTTAAAATATGCTGGTTAAATTATATTATTTTTATTCAAGTTTATGGAGACTACAGAATAAAACCGAAAGTTACCCTATTACCGAAAGTTACGGAAACTCTCCCTATTCCAATTCGGAGATGTGAAGGTAACACTTATATATATATATATATTATACACACACACACAGATACAGTAGTTAAGGCCACTTTAGTATGCAATCTCAATCACAGACACATCACACCATAATTGGTGCCACTTGTTATGTGTTTAAACTCATAAAGACATTTTCACAGAATTCAGTTTCAGAATTCAGCAACAGGTTAGGATCAGGTTAATAGTAAAATCACTAAGATCACACCGAAACGCTGGGAGTGTATGCCAAAGTGTCATCTAATAAATATACGCATTACATGCATTTGCTCTAGAAGAGGCTTTGCATAAGCAGTTTCTGATATTTACATAGCAAAGGTAATTATGACCATTCTGGTCCACATACCAACTGCACTTGCGGTGAATTGAAATTTGAAGGGCGTGGAGTTTAAACAGGTTATCTTCAGCAAAGAGACATTAGCACCAATGCTCTACCAATTAACTAATTATGTGGTTCTTGAGTTGAGAGACTAATCAAAAAAATTGTTCTTTTTTATCTGCTTTTTCTATAATATTGCCAAATAATATTGTTTTTATTTTCAGTAAAATTTGACAATAAACTGAAGACTTTGAGCAGACAGATCCCATTCTTTGGTGATAAGCGCGTAAAGTTTCAGGAATCAAATTCGGACGACGACGGCGAAGAATATTTCGCCATAAATGAGGATGTTGACAGTGGTAATTGGTCTTTTTAAATTGTTGGAATTATTTGTAGTTTAGCCTCATCTGACGAAAAATTTTTTTTGTTTTGTAAGATGATTCGGACACTCAAAATAATGACAGAAAAATAGAAAAGTTGGACGGACCAATGGAAGAGAATCGTCATGGTAACACTGAGTTTTTAGAAATATTTTCCTAAAGGAAATACTCGTTAAAGTACAAAAGTGTGAAATAGGATTAGGAAATAGGAATTTCATATTCAATTTCTAAATGTTTTCATGATTTTACTAAGAAAACTTGATTTAAAACATTGAATAAATCAAACGAAATTGATACATTTTAATATGTTTTGTTTTTATTGAACAGCAAATTTTTATTTTATAAGATGGTGCAGAGTCTTGTATCAGCAACGGAAAGGAAGAAAATATCTCTCTGCAGCTCGAAGGCTTTTGTATCGAAGGCACAAAGTTCGCTCCAAAGCTTCCTCCAGAAGAGGAAGAAATAATGGAAGAGATTGATGCCGGTAACTCATGTTCATTCAATTGATTAAACTAAATCGAAAACAATTTAGGTTGCAAATCATTTTTTTCAGGCTGTGATGAAGATGCCATTGAGCCAAGCCGAGTGAAAACCAACAGACGACTAAAGACAGCAAGAAGAAGACCAATGGGTATGCATGCTCTTTATTGGAATTGGATTGATAATTATTGGTAAAACCAAATTCTAAAATAACTAATTGAATGTTTTTTGAAATATTTACATTACAAATTAAATAATGTTTTTATGCAGCCCATTAACATGATTGTACGGCTAATGTATGGACCAGGTAGTGTTTTATTTTTTACAAATGAAAATGGATGTGGGCCATATTGGGCCAAGGCCAATGAAAAAACAGGAGCAAAGAAGTGGCTGGAAGCATCTGGTACCCATCAACAGCCCAAACCTAAAAAAAATTAACAAAATTGACGATACCTTCAATGAGGCTGATGTGCATATTGTCGCAAAAAAGATCGAAACTTTACTCTATTCTGTTCTTTTATTTTCTAAGGAGACTTTAACAACACACTCCAAGTATTGAGCAGAGAAATTCCACATTATGGTGGTTTCAGAAAACACATGGATTATGGAATTGAATTGGATGAAAATAAGACAGATGAAGAAGATATGGAAAGCATTGAAGAATTCATAATAAATGGTAACGATATTTCTAATCACTGCGATTTTGCGATTTGCAATAGTTCCAATTACTGTGTTTTTATATCTATTTTGATCTATTTTTTCATAAAAATATTAAATTGTCAGGTGATTCGGATTCTTCTATCGGAAGCAAAAATAAATATTGTGAAAACATCAGTTCAAATGAATTATTGGAAGAAATTGAAGAAAAGATTGATAAAGGTAACTTTAATATAAGTTGCAGGGCTCTTGAAACTGGGTGTCCTGACTCCTGACCCCCTTCCTTTGGATTGCACCCAATAGGGGTTACGGTATGTTTCGAAAACATAATTAAAGCATTGACAACAAAACTTTCTAAACTGATGAGAAAAACAGATTATGACTTGACGTGATGAAGATGAACATTACACGCTTGAGTGGGCTGAGAAAATTTTATTTAAAGAAAGTCCAGAAGTACGCCTTTCCCAGCCAGAACAAAAAACCAAGATCAAAGAATACTGTCTCAATGCATAGAATAGTTGACAATGATTTGTATAAACGCAATAACTCACGTTCATTCCGTTGATTAAACTAAATCGAAAATGCAAATCATTTTTTTCAGGCTGCAATGAAGATGCCATTGAGCCAAGCCGAGTGAAAACCAACAGACGACTAAAGACAGCAAGAAGAAGACTAATGGGTATGCATGCTCTTTATTGAAATTGTATTAAAAATGGTATAACCAAATTCTAAGAATATAATTGACTGTGTTTTTAAAATCTTTACATTACAAAATGAATAATGTTTCTATGCAGCACAATAACATGATTGTGCAGCTAATGTATGAACCAGTTAGTGCTTTATATTCGACAAATGAAAATGGATGTGGGCCATATGAGATTTGTTTTCAGTGCGTTTGAAAAATTGCGCATCTTGTGGCGGTTCTACGAACTTTTTTCATCACAACTCACTTACGAGAACCAAATTTTTTTGCAGCTCCCAGGAACTAAAACATAAATAAAGTAAAATTCAATCTTTCTTTTTGTGTACCATGTCTGTTACAGACATCGGCGATCATGGCCTTCCATTCCAATCTGTTGTTAGTTCTCTTAAAATTTATTAATTCAGCAAAAATACAAAAAAAAATAACCCCTGATTAACCCACTTTCTTGATCTGCTGCGTGGAACATATTTCTATTTTTTTATTTCATAAGGAGACTTCAACAACACACTCCAAGTATTGAGCAGAGAAATTCCACATTATGGTGGTTTCAGAAAACCCAGTAATTATGGAATTGAATTGGACGAAAACAAGAAATATGATGAAGATATGGAAAGCATTGAAGAATTCATAATAAATGGTATCGATATTTACAATCACTGCGATTTTTTCGATTTATTTTAATATAATTTTACAATAAAAATATTGAATTGTCAGGTGATTCGGATTCTTCTATCGGAAGCAAAAATAAATATTGTGAAAACATCAGTTCAAATGAATTATTGGAAGAAATTGAAGAAAAAATTGATAAAGGTAACTTTATTATAGGTTGCAGGGCTCTTGAAACTAGGTGTCCTGACCTAAACTAAATTGAAAACAATTTAGGTTGCAAATCATTTTTTTCAGGCTGCAATGAAGATGCCATTGAGCCAAGCCGAGTGAAAACCAACAGGCGACTAAAGACAGCAAGAAGAAGACCAATGGGTATGCATGCTCTTTATTGGAATTGGATAAATAATTATGGGTATATCCAAATTCTAAAATAAATAATTGAATGTGTTTTTGAAATATTTACATTACAAATTAAATGATGTTTCTATGCTGCACAATAACATGATTGTGCGGCTAATGTATGGACCAGGTAGTGCTTTATATTTTTAACAAATGAAAATGGATGTGGGCCATATGGGATTTGTTTTTAGTTCGTGTGTTATCATCGAAATTAAAAATTGCGCATCTTGTGGCGGTTGCACGATTTTTTTTCATTGCAACTCACTTGCGACGACCAAATTTTTTCGCATCCACCGGGAACCTAAACAAAAATAAAGTGAAGTTTGATAACACACCAAAAATTTAAAAAAAATTGATGATACCTACAATCAGGCCAATGTGCCTGATTGACCCCTTTCGCGACTCACTTTTTTGATCTACAGCAAGGAACATAAACCTGTTTTTGGGCGTGCTACGTCGGTCGTGATGAAAATAATATAAAGAACAATGCTTTAATGAATATAATAATTGACAATGACTTGTTTAAACAAGCTATAACACCCAATATGGACTTGGCCTCGGTTACCTGGAGTTGAACCATTGTTTTTAGAAGATGACAAACTTTTTTCAAATCGGAAAGTAAACTCATCAGCAATTAAAACACTTCTGGATAAGGAGATTGTTTTAGGTGGCAAGAAGACAAATCAGAAGCAAGATGCAACAATACAATCTGCAACTGCAAATAAGTCTTGTCCATCTGACAACAAAAAGAAGGGTACGTTGAGTTACAAACAGGTTCCTAACATTTCAAGCTTTTTACTTTATTTTACAAATAAATTATTTTTCCCAAAGGTGCTGGAAAACCTACAAAACAACCCAAAGACAGTACAGGAGAATCAACCTCTGGTAAAAAGCCAATGGGTATGTATGCTTTCGAATATAGTATTGAACGTCACACAACCAGCCAATTTGAACCAGAATGTTTGGGTTTTTATAGGATTATATTATTTATAACAATCTGCAAAATAGAACATAAACATTTTGTGGTTGTTGAGTTTTGTTGTGTCAGATAAATATTTGTTTCTCATCTCTTTTATAAACTAATCAATTTAAAATTGTTCTTTTTTATCTCAGTCAGCTGACGTTAATTTTAAATTTTCTATATTATTGTAAAAAATATTGGTTTTATTTTTAGTAAAATTTGGCAATGGACTGAAGACTTTAAGCAGACAGATCCCATTCTTTGGTGATAAACGCGTAAAGTTTCAGGAATCAAATTCGGACGAAGAAGGCGAAGAATATTTCGCCATAAATGAAGATGTTGACAGTGGTAATTCGTCTTTTTAAATTATTGGAATTATTTGTAGTTTCGCCTCATCTGACAAATAATAAATTTTTGTTTTATAAGATGATTCGGACACTCAAAATGATGAAACAAAAATAGAAAAGTTGGACGGATCAATGGATGAAAATTATCACGGTAACTAAGTTTTTGAAAATATTTTCTCAAAGGAAACACTCATTAAAGTACAAAGAAGTGAAATAGGATCGGATTCGAATTTCATATTTATTTAGGGGGAGAGGAAAGCCAACAAGACAGCTTAATCCTATAGCGAATGTAAACACAATCTGTCGCGATGTCAATAGAATAAGTAAAGCCATATTTTTCCAATTTTCATTATTTTGTTAAGATAACTCGATTATAAACATTAAAATGAATCAAATCGTACAATTAAATCTGTTATAGTTATATTAAACGACAATTTTTTATTTTAAAAGATGATGCAGGATCTCCCATTAGCAACGGAAAGGAAGAAAATCTTTCGCTGCAGCTCAAAGGCTTTTGTATCGAAGGCACAAAGGTTGCTCCGAAGCTTCCTCCAGAAGTGGAAGAAATAATGGAAGAGATCGTTGCCGGTAACTCTTGTTCATTCAATTGATTAATTCAATTAAATCAAAGACTATTTAGGTTGCAAATCATTTTTTCAGGCTGTGATGAAGATGTCATTGAGCCAAGCCGAGTGAAAACCAACAGACGAATAAAGACAGCAAGAAGAAGACCAATGGGTATGCATGCTCTTTATTGAAATTGGATTAATAATTATTGGTAAAACCAAATTCTAAAATAAATAATTGAATGTGTTTTTGAAATATTTACATTACAAATTAAATAATGTTTCTATGCAGCACAATAACATGATTGTGCGGCTAATGTATGGACCAGGTAGTGCTTTATTTTTCACAAATGAAAATGGATGTGGGCCATATTGGGCCAAGGCCGATAAAAAAACAGGCGCAAAGAAGTGGCTGGAAGCATCTGGCGCCCATCAACAGCCTAAACCTAAAAAAAATAAAAAATAAATTAATAAAATCGACAGTACCCTTAATGAGGCTGATGTGCATATTGTCGCAAAAAAGATCGAAACTTTACTCTATTCTGTTCTAAACTGATGAGTAAAACAGATTATGACTTGACGTGATGAAGATGAACATTACACGCTTGAGTGGGCTGAGAAAATTTTATTTAAAGAAAGTCCAGAAGTACGTCTTTCCCAGCCAGAACAAAAAACCAAGATCGAAGAACACTGCTTTAATGAATAGAATAGTTGACAATGATTTGTATAAACGTAATAACTCACGTTCATGCCGTTGATTAAACTAAATCGAAAACAATTTAGGTTGCAAATCATTTTTTTCAGGCTGCAATGAAGATGCCATTGAGCCAAGCCGAGTGAAAACCAACAGGCGACTAAAGACAGCAAGAAGAAGACCAATGGGTATGCATGCTCTTTATTGGAATTGGATAAATAATTATTGGTATAACCGAGTTCTAAAATAAATATTTGAATGTGTTTTTGAAATATTTACATTACAAATTAAATAATGTTTCTATGCAGCACAATAACATGATTGTGCGGCTAATGTATGGACCAGGTAGTGCTTTATTTTTAACAAATGAAAATGGATGTGGGCCATATGAGATTTGTTTTTAGTTCGTGTTCTCATCGAAATTAAAAATTGCGCATCTTGTGGCGGTTGCATGATTTTTTTTCATTGCAACTCACTTGCGACGACCAAATTTTTTTCGCATCCACCGGGAACCTAAACAAAAATAAAGTGAAGTTTAATAACACACCAAAAATTTACAAAAAAAATTGATGATACCTTCAATCAGGCCAATGTGCCTGATTAACCCCTTTCGCGACTCACTTTTTTGATCTACAGCATGGAACATAAACATTTTGGGCGTGCTCCGTCCGTCGTGATGAAAATAATTTAAAGAACAATGCTTTAATGAATATAATAATTGACAATGACTTGTTTAAACAAGCTATAACACCCAATATGGACTTGGCCTCAGTTACCTGGAGTTGAACCATTGTTTTTAGAAGATGACAAACTTTTTTCAAATCGGAAAGTAAACTCATCCGCCATTAAAACACTTCTGGATAAGGAGATTGTTTTAGGTGGCAAGAAGACAAATCAGAAGCAAGATGCAACAATACAATCTGCAACTGCAAATAAATCTTGTCCACCTGACAACAAAAAGAAAGGTACGTTGAGTTACAAACAGGTTCCTAACATTTCAAGCTTTTTACTTTATTTTACAAATGAATTATTTTTCCCAAAGGTGCTGGAAAACCTACAAAACAACCCAAAGACAGTACAGGAGAATCAACCTCTGGTAAAAAGCCAATGGGTATGTATGCTTTCGAATATAGTATTGAACGTCACACAACCAGCCAATTTGAACCA
This sequence comes from Styela clava, assembly GCF_013122585.1. NCBI lineage: Eukaryota > Metazoa > Chordata > Ascidiacea > Stolidobranchia > Styelidae > Styela > Styela clava. The sequence goes on along the minus strand of NW_024102832.1, from coordinate 5,956,150 downwards.
GAATGTTTGGGTTTTTATAGGATTATATTATTTATAACAATCTGCAAAATAAAACATAAACATTTTGTGGTTGTTGAGTTTTGTTGTGTCAGATAAATATTTGTTTCTCAACTCTTTTATAAACTAATCAATTTAAAATTGTTCTTTTTTATCTCAGTCAGCTGACGTTAATTTAACATTTTCTATATTATCGTAAAAAATGTTGGTTTTATTTTTAGTAAAATTTGACAATGAACTGAAGACTTTAAGCAGACAGATCCCATTCTTTGGTGATAAGCGCGTAAAGTTTCAGGAATCAAATTCGGACGAAGAAGGCGAAGAATATTTCGCCATAAATGAAGATGTTGACAGTGGTAATTCGTCTTTTTAAATTATTGGAATTATTTGTAGTTTCGCCTCATCTGACAAATAATAAATTTTTGTTTTATAAGATGTTTCGGACACTCAAAATAATGAAAGAAAAATAGAAAAGTTGGACGGATCAATGGAAAAAATTATCACGGTAACTAAGTTTTTGAAAATATTTTCTCAAAGGAAATACTCATTAAAGTACAAAGAATTGAAATAGGATCGGATTCGAATTTCATATTTATTTAGGGGGAGAGGAAAGCCAACAAGACAGCTTAATCATATAGCGAATGTAAACACAATCTGTCGCGATGTCAATAGAATAAGTAAAGCCATATTTTTCCAATTTTCATGATTTTACTAAGATAACTCGATTATAAACATTGAAATGAATCAAATCGTACAAGTAAATCTGTTATAGTTATATTAAACAACAATTTTTTATTTTAAAAGATGATGCAGGATCTCCCATTAGCAACGGAAAGAAGGAAAATCTTTCGCTGCAGCTCAAAGGCTTTTGTATCGAAGGCACAAAGGTCGCTCTGAAGCTTCTACCAGAAGTGGAAGAAATAATGGAAGAGATTGTTGCCGGTAACTCACGTTCATTCAATTGATTAATTCAATTAAATCGAAGACTATTTAGGTTGCAAATCACTTTTTCAGGCTGTGATGAAGATGTCATTGTGCCAAGCCGAATGAAAACCAACAGACGACTAAAGACAGCAAGAAGAAGACCAATGGGTATGCATGCTCTTTATTGGAATTGGATTAATAATTATTGGTAAAACCAAATTCTAAAATAAATAATTGAATGTGTTTTTGAAATATTTACATTACAAATTAAATAATGTTTCTATGCAGCACAATAACATGATTGTGCGGCTAATGTATGGACCAGGTAGTGCTTTATTTTTTACAAATGAAAATAGATGTGGGCCATATTAGGCCAATCCCAATGAAAAAACAGGAGCAAAGTAGGGCCTGGAAGCATCTGGCGCCCATCAACAGCCCAAACCTAAAAAAAATAAAAAATAAATTAACAAAATCGACAGTATCCTTAATGAGGCTGATGTGCATATTGTCGCAAAAAAGATCGAAACTTTACTCTATTCTGTTCTAAACTGATGAGTAAAACAGATTATGACTTGACGTGATGAAGATGAACATTACACGCTTGAGTGGGCTGAGAAAATTTTGTTTAAAGAAAGTCCAGAAGTACGTCTTTCCCAGCCAGAACAAAAAACCAAGATCAAAGAACACTGTCTCAATGCATAGAATAGTTGACAATGATTTGTATAAACGCAATAACTCACGTTCATTCCGTTGATTGAACTAAATCGAAAACAATTTAGGTTGCAAATCATTTTTTTCAGGCTGCATTGAAGATGCCAATGAGCCAAGCCGAGTGAAAACCAACAGACGACTAAAGACAGCAAGAAGAAGACCAATGGGTATGCATGCTCTTTATTGGAATTGGATAAATAATTATTGGTAAAACCAAATTCTAAAATAAATAATTAAATGTGTTTTCAAAATCTTCACAATACAATTAAATAACTTTCTATGTTGCAAACTGACACAAATATATTCATGTTTGTCTTTCAGGCGCATGAGGCACATATTAAATCGTTTTGTCTCAAATCTGAGACGGTGCGCCTAATGTATGGATCAGATAGCACTTTATGTTTCATCGCAACACTCAAAACCTGCACATTTTACATTTTTTAGTCCGGTGCGCTCTATGCAGGAATAAAAACCCAATTTAGACAGTAATTGCATTGTTCAGAATATTAACTCCTCTTGCGACCCACTTCTTGATCTACTGTGTTAAACATATTTCTGTTCTTCTATTTTATAAGGAGACTCCAACAAAACACTCCAAGTATTGAGCGGAGAAATTCCACATTATGGTGGTTTCAGAAAACGCGGGAATTATAGAATTGAATTGGATGAAGTTAAGAAAGATGATGAAGTTATGAAAAGCATTGAGGAATTCATAATAAATGGTAACGATATTTCCAATCACTGTGTTTATTTTTGATCTATTTTTTAATAAAAATAATAAATTGTCAGGTGATTCGGATTCTTCTATCGGAAAAGAAAGCAAAAATAAATATTGTGAAAACATCAGTTCAAATGAATTGTTGGAAGAAATTGAAGAAAAAATTGATAAAGGTAACTTTATTATAGGTTTCAGGGCTCTTGGTTAGGTAGAAATAATGGAAGAGATTGATGCCTGTAACTCTCGTTCATTCAATTGTTTAAACTAAATCAAAAACAATTTAGGTTGCAAATCATTTTTTCAGGCTGTGATGAGGATGCCATTGAGCCAAGCAGAGTGAAAACCAACAGACGACTAAAACAGCAAGAAGAAGACCAATGGGTATGCATGCTCTTTATTGGAATTGTATTAAAAATGGTATAGCCAGATTCTAAAATAAAAAATTGAATGGGTATTTATAATCTTTACATTAGGAATTAAATACAGTTTCTATGTTGCACACTGACACAAATATTTTTCTGTACCATATTTTACAGACCGAAAGGTGCGCATTAAATCCCTTTTTCACAAAAAATCTATCAAGCGCCTATTGTATGACCCGGGTAGTGCTTTATTGCCTAGAATCAAAACCAGTACCAGTACCGGTTGTGTCTTATAGCCTGATGCGCCTTATGTATGAAAATGAAAATTATTTATTTATTTATTATTTTAATAAAAAATAAATAAAAAAATTGACGATACCTTCAATGAAGCTGACATGCTTGTGTATTCTTGCACAAGAGATCGAATTTTGACTCCATTTCGGTGATGGTGGGTCTCAGTACTGATGCCAAATCTTCTCAATTTTGTTTTAAGATAAGTTAGTGTTGAAAAACATTTTACAGGGAACCCCTTCCCCCTATCGCAACCCACCCACTTTCTTAGTCTACTGTGTTGAACATATTTATTTTATTTTATCAGGAGACTTTAACAACACACTCAACACGCAAGTATTAGGCAGAGAAATTCCACATTATGGTGGTTTCAGAAAACACATGAATTATGGAATTGAATTGAATGAAAATAAGAAAGATGATGAAGATATGGAAAGCATTGAGGAATTCATAATAAATGGTAACGATATTTCTAATCACTGTGTTTTTTGATTTATTTTGATCCAAGTTTTTAATAGAAAATATTAAATTGTCAGGTGATTCAGATTCTTCTATCGGAAAAGAAAGCGAAAATAAATATTGTGAAAACATCAGTTCAAATGAATTGTTGGAAGAAATTGAAGAAAAAATTGATAAAGGTAACTTTATTATAAGTTTTTTCTGATACGGGTCGCTGCCAACTGTGAGTCCCGACCCCCCATGTGGGTTGCGAAAAGACCCAAGGGCGGTTACAGTATCTGTCAGGAACATTAAAGTTGTGACAAGAAAACATTCTGAACTGATGAGAAAAATAGACTGACCTGAAGTTACGAAGCTGAATGTCACATACTAAATTTTATTTAAAAGAAATCAAAGCATACGCTATTTTCAGCCTGAACAAAACCAAACTTAGACGAGCCATCATGTGTGGCAGATTTATTGTTACGTCACAACTTCGCTTCTAGTTGTTTACGTTCTTTAGCCAAGCGAAAAAATTTGGCCCTGCCAAGTGGGTTGTGATGAAAACAGTTCAAATAACACTGCTTTAATGAGTAAAATAACTGACAATGATTTGGAATTTGCGATACAATGACTCAGTCTGAACCTCTGTTACCTGAAGTTGAACCATTGTTTTTAGGAGATAACAAACTTTCTTCGAATCAGAAAGTAAACTCATCAGCCATTAAATCACTTTTGAATAGGAAGCAAAAGGGTGAGTTTTATTTTCAAGCAGTTGATTTTGCTGCAGCAATGTTTGCTTTAATTAGGATTATGGTTTCGCTAATCCTATTTAATTTTTCACAATATGGAAGTGGAAAAGTTTTTAGAAATTTCAAAGTGTGATGATAAACTTAACTCTGCATTAATTTGTCAGTATGATATATTTTCACATTTTAGGTGGCAAGAAGAAAAATCAGAAGCGAATTGCACCAATGCCATCTGCAACTGCAAATAAGCCTTGCCCACCTGACAACGAAAAAAAGGGTACGTAAGGGCCAAAGTTGAGTTTTAAACGTGTTTTAACATTTCACAAAACTAATAAGCTTTTTACTTTATTTTACAAATAAATTATTTTTTCAAAGGTGCTGAAAAATCCACAAAACAACCTAAAGGCAGTACTGGAAAATCCTCTGGTAAAAAGCCAAAGGGTACCGGTATGTATGCTTTTAAATATAATATTACACGTCACACAACCAGCTAATTTAAAGCACTTAAAGCAAATGATTAGAGTAGACATATGAAGTGGAAATATAGAAAAATTAATGGATCATGTTGATGTCATCAACCCTGTTTAATCTAGTGTAGAAGGAACAGAGGGAACAGGAATACTATGATTATACTTCATAGGATAGAATACGAATTTTAAGACAACTTAATCATATTGCAAACCATGGCATATCGTTTGGTTACCAGTTCATGTCAGTTAACCAATCCATGCAGGATGATCAGATGTGCAATGGCAAGTATAATCCCAATGCGTAGTGTAATCTGCCAACTGTATAATTCTTTTGGACTATAAAAAATGGTATTTTAACGGAATCTGAAAACAACTCGTAATTGGTGTTTTTTGATTTAGAAAATCGTCACAGACTGACATATTAATAAACTTTCATCAGTTTTATTATTTTACGATACAATGCTGATCTTGTTACGATAAAAATTTTTTTTTAGCAAAAAGTGGAAATTTGGATGACACGTCAAAGAAAAAGACGACAGAACAACCAAATCTGGCACCCATAAAACGGAAAGGTATAATTGAATTCTTTTCAAAATCGCAGTCTGCCATTGTTCATTCCATGTTTATGAAACAAGAACTAGACTTTAAGATCAGTGAACACTTGGTTTAGGGAAAACCTTCTATCTTATATTCTGTACTTTGTACTACAAATTTTACTTAAGATTTTGTTTTCTTACCTGATTTTTTAATTATTTATTTGTTTTAATCAATCATTTTATCGCCTGTTTTGTTGGTTATGGAGTCTAAATAAACTTAAATACTTATTTTTTGCGATCAATATCGAAAAAATTTTCTGTCATCAAATATTTATTTTGAAGTTACATGATGAATAACGTTGTTAAAACAATCTTATTTCCAGGAAAATTCAAAGGTGTACTCAAGGCATTGAGCAGAATAATACCACACCAAGGTAATTCCAACATAAGATTTGAAAAGAAAACAGAGTAGATGTTTCTGTATTGTATATAGTTTATTTTTATTTGTCCAAAAATCACAAAGTATCAATTTAGCATTTTGTCGAATATTTTTAACGTACAATGTATTATATAATTATATACTATCGTATTATTTTCCAGATCATAGTGAGGATAATCCAAATGCCAAGATCAGAAATCTTCTGCGAGGCAATGGAAAAAGAAATAAAAAATGTGGGACGAAACAACTAAATTCCAACGACGAAATGGAAAAAAGTATGATCTGTTTTTTTATTTCCTTTTTTTACAAAATAGTTTCATCATTCATGTGTTGGATCAGATGATTCGATGGTCTCTTCACAAAACAAATCCAAATGACATTTTTTTCTATTTCTAGATTCATCATATGATGGAATGAATGCTGTGAAACAAGAGGGAATCGTGCCATTCGTAAGTGCTGGTGAAATGCAGTTTTATGATAGGCGGATTCCTGTTGAAAATGACAAGATGGCAAAAATGGACAGAAAGGATGGTAAGTTTAAATGATTCTAATAAAATGTCCAACACTTGTTGTGTATGATTATGTTCGGGAGGATTGCTGAACTCCTTGCCAACGTGAGGTTAACAAATTGTCATTCACGAATTCATCCACTATCAAGGTCATGCATCGGAAATGAATAACTGGCTAACTAATCTCATACCCAACTTGGACAGGTAACCATGGACGAAAGGCCGTGGTTTTCCATATGATTAAGCTGTTTTATCGACTTTACTCTACCGCAAGATAAATATTAAAATTCCATCCCTAAATAAAAAAAATTAATAATTTTCTTGAATTATTCCAGATAATGATTCGTCTTCTGGCGACGAAAGCATCATATTTCTGACCGAGCCACCTTCGAAAAAAGTTTCACGTGCAAAAAAATTCTTCCGTCGTATTAGAAGATTTTGATGGTTTCGCATTTGAGCGAAATTTCAACGAAGTCTTTTGATTTATTTTAATTGTGTGCTATTGTTTTGGTTTATTTCGCATTTTAGCGATATTCCAATACAATATTTTTTTACATAGGTTTCCAATTACTTTGAACGGGATCGAGCGCTCGAGCGGATATTTGATCTTGCTAACATATGCTAGTTACGGTCTATTTTTGGCATCCTTCAGCGATATATAATTGATTTCGTTACTTTTTACTGATTTGAGGTCCAGAACAAGAGTGAACAATCTAACATCCCCTTCCCTGCCGAATCATCATAAATCGCCCTTCGGTACGAATGTCCGCTCTGGTTGGGGCTCGCTTGAGAAGATGGCGGCATACTTCACCGCTGCAGCTGGGATATTCACAGAACTTCGTCGCTTTCCGTACCAATCTCTTCAGGATATGCCCAAAACTCAACGCTTTTTTCCCAATCTGCGATCAACCTGTATTGGTAACCGCAATAAGGCCGTGATGTCCCGTATGATTAATCCGTATCATATCAGATTACCTGTACCGTGGGAATAATATGAAGAATACAATCTTATCGTAGAACGACAAGTTTGCTTTTCGAATATCAAGTAGTTGTCCCAAAAATGTATGTATTTCGCTTGTTTTGTGTGTGATACTCGCTTCATTCTAGTTGATTGTAATATCCTGATTCTAGTTACAGTAATGTCAAAATCGATCGAAACGGACATAATATACGCTTTTCAAACATAAATGCTTGATGTCCGGAAATCTGAATGTTGGCAAGGGCCACACTTAATGACTTGTGGGTCGGGCTGTGGCCCGCGTGCCATCTGTTGCACACTTCTGGTATAAACCAATCTTTATGCGCTATTTGATTACGTTGGAAGAGTAGATCAACTGCCAATAAAGAAATTACATATGTTTCTCAAACTGTATCGTAAGTATCCGATTGAGATTCGGGGATTGGTGCAGTTCAGGCTCTACTGTGTATTGTCGAGAACTTCACCTTCACGATACAACAAATAATGAGTAAGTATGCATAGCATTGGTAGTAGGTTTAATACTCAATCATCTCATTCCAGTTCAAATGAGATATATAGGCTACAACAATTATAGTCGGATTCTCACTGAATAATTAACGACATAAAAAAGTTTAATATATAGTGAAGAAAATAGTATTGCGAGATTTTCTACGGAGAGTTACAATGCGAAGAAGACTTGTGGATTATTTCTTCAATTTGGGTTGTTCAGGTGCAATATAGTTTCTCTCGTGAAAACTTCTATAGGCGATTCTCGATAAATTGCATGATTTGGTAGCGAAATAAAGAAAGTTTGATACTATAAAATTGATAGCGCTGTATGTCAACATTTAAATGTGAGTGAATTACATACAAACCAAGGTGGGCTAAAGCAGACTATTTTAACACTGTTTTATAACTACCATATTTTACGAGCAATGGGCAGACTATCAATAAATTGCTTACATTGGATCTTTATTCGCGCATAATGCACCACTGTTAATGGTTTTGAGTGTAGCAATAAAGCACCACCTGATCCATACTTTAGGCGCACGATCGATTTTTTTCAAACATGGCCAAGTTGTCGCCTGCACCTAACAGCTTGTCTTGCAACTTGCTAAAGCAATCTTACATTTTTGATGGTCACAAAACACTCGCGCTTTATGCAATAGTCAGATAACGCACGGGAAAAGGGAAAATTAGTTCCGAGGCGCGAAATGCTTATTTCCACCATTTGACACATTCAAAATATTACGAGTGCAATAAGGTAGTCTGAGAAAGCAGTGTTTCACCTAGTTATTGCAAAACGCTCTAACTCGCTGACCGCCGTTCCGAGGAGTTATTACGAAATCATAAATTCATTTTAATTTCCGTTTTTAGAATAACCAGCAATGCAAGATGTTCGTAATTCATAAATACAGCCTTATGTGGCCAAGTCAATTACACGAGCGAAGAGGTTCTGAAAAATAGAATATGATTGTGTTTTTTAGATTCAAGAAAACTGCTGGTTTTAATACATTGGTATCTTCATATTAATTGAACTGCGAATCTTATAGGCTACTGTGGTAAAGCAATACCACGTTTATTAGTTGTAGTCATCCAACAGCTTGTTCGCAAAGGCAATGTGTTGTGGTTGATGTACGACTGGCATCAGCAATGAAATCATCTCTTCCGTCTCATTTCTCAAGTATTGTTCAATAGGTGTTTGTAATGCAAGTTGGAAAATTATTAATTTCCACTGATTTCAGCAGCTAACGTTACACGGAGCACTTTATTTTGTAAGAATGTGTAATAAAGCAATTACACTTTTAATGTTGTTCGGGTCGAAAGTTCGGAGATATTATTTGCGATGAGTTATTTTCGTGTTAGCGCTATGCGAGGAACATCGGGCCAACGGGACGTGTCAAAGATCTAAAAACTGTATTTACGCATAAATTGTTGTAAAATTAGATGTTTTATTCAGAAATTACACAAATAAACACGCGCGCACATGTTTAAATGTTGGTATTATACCAGTCGTTATTGTTCGTGGAACAGAAATTCTATTGATTTTTCGTTTAATATTCTTCCGCGGCTCGAGTTTATGGTACGAATGAAATATTTGCGTAGCATATAAGGTCGATAAAAACAACTGTTTTGTAACCTCAGGATCTATATGGGTTTTTAGTAAAAACGTCTTTTAAATTCAAAATACCGGTACGCGTTTCACATCTGTGCTTAGGTTAAAGCTCGTACTTTCGGTCGTCGCTTCACATCCGCCGTCACACATGGAAAATGAATGTCGGTTGCCTTTTGTTTACGTCTGAGGCGGAAAACAGCTGACTTCGTTCAGTCGCATATCAGTTTTCTCTTTGTATTAATCGAACGAGTTTGCTCGACAAATAAAGTTTTTCAGCAAACTCGAACGACAATTAGGTTTCTTTTTTTTTATAAAAAGGGGGCGGAACGTGGGCTCGTGTAGGCTTTCGTTGTCTGCATGAGAGAAAATGTAAAGAAAAACGCGGTCGCTCGTCCTCGCTGAACAAAGAAACGTTCAGTCGTTTCACATGGCAACTTAGGCTACGTGACGTAGTCGGTTCGCTGGTTTGACCACGTTTGTTTTGAACGCGAGGAAGTTTGTTATGAACTGACATCGCTCCATGCTTTCGTGTATCGCAGCGGTGTTAGAACTCCGACAGGTATTGTGGTCGTTTTGTAATAACCCAGATTGTATGTAAACAACTGGAAAGTTATCTTGTATTCAGTTTATGAGCAGAAAAGTAGACCTATATCAGTATATATATACCAGTATAAAATGTTATTGCGATGAATTTGCAATCGCGAATTTTTCCACGTTTTTTGTCGATTTTTCACAAAATGCTTTAATTATTTCCTTTATATGCTAATATTTCCATACGATAATAATTTAATTTTGACCGAAGCGATTTGAGATTACGAGTGGAATTCTCATTCCCGATTTGAAATAATAATATGACGGGATTTCCAAAGTAATGAAAGATTTTATTACTAGACGATAAACATCTGTATAATTTGGTGTAACTGCTTTTGTGTCATCATCAGTACGTAGAATTCAGCTGCCGACAACAGGCTGTTTACCAAGTTTACTGTTTTGCATCGTGTTAACCAGTGTTACAAATATTTGCTTACCTTTTAGTCAGTTAGTAGAGTGACGTTAAGGTAAAAACGGGAAGATAAATTTTATGATAACATGATGATTTAAAAAATTTATTGGTTGTGAATTCAAAGTTTTATAGTTTTTTTGTTTGAATGCAGCCAGTTTATTATTGTTCTTGTTCATAATTCTGAGTTGATGCATAGCAGTATAGGCTAGAGATACTGAAATCTAGGATTGTTACAGATGCTTTAGCCATGTAGGATCATAACTGCATAAAGTAATCCAGTATAAAATTCAATATAGACTATCAGACTATTGATTACCAACATATTGATCATTTATTTTTTTTAGATTTGTCTAAAATAACCTAGTACATTGGCATAATAACAACTTGCATTCAAAAGCAATAATATATGTTTCATAAAAGTCCACATATTCAACTTTTGAGAAAAAAATCAATTTATTATAGTTGAAAGATATTTATTGAATTTGTGTTCGAAATCAACATTCCATTATGGTGAAGACATTTCAAGCGTATTTGGGGCCAGAATGCCAACGAACCTACAGTTGTGTGCATTGCAGAGCTCATCTAGCTAAGCATGATGACCTTATTTCTAAGGTAGCTTGATTACAGAAAATTTTTCATTCAAACAAATATTGCTATTCTCTGTATAAGATTCTTTAGTATTTCTAATTGTCTTTGAGTGATGTTGCTTGAAATAGCAATTAATTAGCCAAATCTTACCATACTATATTGATGTTTCATATCTCAAATAATCCTTATTTTATTATGAGTTGTTACATTGAAAATATTACCCAGCATGAGACATTGAAAATTATTGGTATGTTCTGTCAAGTGCAGCTTCAAGTTGAATTGATTTTCTTCGTATTATGCTATATCTATGATTGAATATGACGAATACGCTACTAAATTCTTTGTAAAGCACGTCAAGTATTATCAATTATTGATCTATTTTGATTGCGTACGTGATGCCGATGTGAAACCAGTCCGAGGAATTACAACATTTATGCATTGAGCATGAGAAATTTAGTACAAAATTTGTTCTATTTGAAAATGAAAGCTTTATTCGGGAACTCAGACAATGAAAATCACTGTTCCAATGTAAAGTAACAAACTCATCTTTTATGTCAATTTTTCTGCATAAAATAAAGTTTACGAGGATTCACTGTGACCTCGCAAGTGTAATCCCCTAAGAATTGTTTGCTCACGCATACTCATGTAAAAATGTGAATTCTCCTTACAGTACTTTTATGAAAAGCAATTTATTGTTTAATTAAAGTTAGAAATGCCATTCTATCGCCTTGATTTAACTTGTATTTTAATAAATAAATTGAATACAAAGCATTTGATGAAATAATTTTTATAAATGGTAGTTTTAAATTACTATAATGTGTTGCAATTTATAAATATATGTGAATTTCAATGGTTAAAGATTGACAAATATAAAAAATAGAGTTTATTATTGTGTCTATTTACTCTCAATATGTTGAAAAAGTCAATATTTTCATTGTTATGCGACAGTACACAGGTACCCTCATGACACCAACTGACCTATCACAATCTATTCTATGTTATATCTGCGTCATTGCGTACATAGAGTTTTAAAATACGAAAGGGTGCCGTATATTAATTGGAAAAAGAATATTTTATTGATTTCATCAAACAACTATTCCTTTCCCTAAGCCATGCCTTTCCCTAAGCCATAACCTTGAAATTTAAATAGCTAAATTTAAATAGGCCAAGTCTACAAGTAATACTTACAATGCACACAGTATTGTAGTTTCACATCTTTGTGATATATTTCACCCTTGTGAATTTTTCTTATTTACTTTTGCAGTCATTCCAAGGCAGTCAAGGAAGAGCATATTTGTTCAATTCTGTGTGAGTAATTCTTAGCCTTTTTTCCACATATACATACATGAATTGTATTTAGTATGGCATCAAAATATTCTTTTTTTTTTGCAAAGATATCAAAAATTTTATCCACACAGATGATTTTTATCTGAAATGATTGGATATTTTGTAAAACTTGTAAAATTGTTTACACTTATTTATGGGCATTATAGTCTTCTACTTACATCATTCTTTTTGAAACCTTGACTTGAGTTGGTTCTTGGTTGTGTATTTATCAAAATTTATTGACAGTCTAAATTGCTTTAGTCAAATTTTTATTTTGATGTTATTATCATGTAATATTACATAATAAATATGGTAATATATGAATCATAAAGGTAAATTATCAAAAATATTCATCATTTTGTAACTCATCATTATAAATCCATACACAAATGATCCAAAAGCTATCATTCATATTAAAATATTCAGCAAGAACCATTTTTTGCAAAACGAGGAAATTACCTGTCACATTGCCGCAATGATGCATAATCAGCAACATTTAAATGGCCCTTTGTGATTATGCCCAAACATATATAACCGGATATTCATGTGCTATTACATATCATATTACCAGACTCTGGTGTGCAGTAAGTCTGCTAGTATGCTTACAGTTCAACCATATTGAATATCATGCATTTGGTTTCAAAATGGAATTATTGAGATATATATAAGTTGAAAATATTATCAGCAAATTGTGCAATATTACATTAACAATTTAAATTGTCATCCGTATGTATGTATATGACCTATACATACATGCAGACAAGGCATTACGTATAGTAAGTGTTGGCACTGTTTCTGGCTTCCAATATATAACTGTTGCCAATTGAATGCTAGCACTCAATTCAAGCCCAGTATATATGTATAAGGTTAAGCCCTAATTTGTGTATGAGATCTTATTTGATATTCCAATTTACAATCTGTACATTTATTGATATATGTTGGATAATGGATTTTGTTTAATGTCTTCATCAATCTTTATTAGGAATATAAAAAAATTTCTCTCCATGGCTTGGAATTTGCCTCAGACCCAATGAAATTTATATGTTTGTATAAGAATGTTTGCACAGGAATACATTGGTTTCACTGTGCTTTGTTGATGACAGTTATTACTGTGAAAGCACATATTTCACTGAAATTGAGGTTTTCAGTCATAAATGTGTAAATCACATTTCAGATCCAGTATTTCATATTTTGCATTATATTAAAATAACGTTTTATTGAATTGTCGGTGCTCCAGAAGTATGTGTACCAATATGGAGGTAACTAAATTTGTTCGCCTACTTTACATAAAGTTGTGTGAAAGGACTGGAACATATGGGCAGGGGGATATTCATTTGGTTAACACAGACAGTCCCAGAACTCGTAATAGAACTAAAATAAGGAAAATTATGGTCTAACTAGGGCCTGGTACACATACTACTGGAGTAATGAATTTTCTGCTTTGTTAATATCTTCCTTTGAGACACTGAATACTAAAACACCGATTTCCTCCTATTGTTTTTTACAGAGTAAACATCGGCTGCGGACCAGCTGAGGAAAGGGTGCTATTGACCGGTTTACATGCGGTGTCGGATATCTTCTGTGAATGCTGTAATACAACACTAGGGTGGAAATATGTAAGTGGTATATTGTCTTCAGTTTAAAGAAATCTGGCTCCATAATGAAGCCTCGAAGTCTGAGAATATTGCATTGTTTTGTTTTAAATACAACAGTGCTGCAATTTAGATCGTGTCATATCATGTTACAAAACATAATAATTGAGTTCATATACTGTAAAGGAGAAATTTTTTCTTCATAATATATAGGTTTTGAAATATTTTTACGGGTTATGGTAAAATTCTTCTGTAATTTTATAAAGAGTATATTTGCACACACCTTACCACATTCGCAATGGTTGGGTAATTTTCAATTCAGTTATGGTTGATTTTGTAAGAATAAATGGCCTTTTTGTGATATCATAAATGCTCTTCTCAAAACCTGTTCAGTTGGAATTGTAAAGTATAATTGTTTGATAATTAATCTTTTTACCTGAATTACGGCAGGTGTTCAATAATGCCTCGCTTATCCCACCAACACCTAGTTAAATAGTTCATATTATACAATGCCCAATAAAAGAATGTAATTATCATAATGTTTGTGGCGTATAGCCCAGCGCAGAAATTTTCTTTCTTTCTTTAAAATGTTTTAGCAACAGTTGCCAATATTTACATAATCATACCAATTGACTTCAATGGAATCAGCTTATTCAGCTTAGCCTGCTGTTAAATATCAATACTCAGCTGTTACAATATAATTCTATTAATATCTTAGGGAAAAAGTGAATGCAGTTTGAGCCTCCAGGCAAAGTATATTCAATTTTAACATGTATTGGTAACATGGCTTTGGTAATGACTCATTCTGTTAGTTGATAAAACAAGGCAGATAAAAATCACAGCTGTTTCAATCGCCGGTATTTGAGTCATATAAAATCATTGATCTGATTTCACAAACTTTGTGATGTTAATGTTACGAATGCATTATAAAAATTGTGTTAGATGTAAATATGAGGCATCTAATCTCTATATTTCCAATCAACTTTAAATTTTTACACCGATCGACATTTAATCCAATAAAAAATTGCATAGAAATTACTAATTTAGAATAGAATAGAATTAGAATTACATTCACATTTTGGACCAAACAAAAAATGAAAATTCATTCAAATATACAGTACGATCGCGTCATATCATGTTGCAAAACATAATAATTGAGTTCATTTACTCAATTAGGAATTTAGGACTAAACAAAAAGTGAAAATTCATTCAAATATACAGTACAGTACTCTGTGATACTAGGTGCCATACACTGCCATGACATGTTGTTGAAATCATCTATCTAAGCAAACTATGTTATTTTTAAATTTTACGGAAATAGACTATGAAAATAAGACCTTTATTTTGTTATTTAATCATGGGTAAGGCCGTCTATGAGTGGATTGTATCTTTTGTGAGTGGTCCTATTATATATGGATTCAAGGAGCATGACTTAACGAATATGACTTTCATTGTGGATATAAATCCTATGAAGTGTCACTTTAGTGTGGTGGGTCGACTTTACCGGTGTGATTTTGATACTGGCACGTTCATTTCATTGAACACTTAAGTCCTACGTCCTGGTATTGCTTGCTCAACTTACATACATAATAAGTCCTCTTGAATATGCCAGAATCACTAATCATAATGTGAATTGCACTATGCAACCTGTTAGTGAATGTTACCATGATTGGCTGGTTATTGTTTGAAAAATCATATATTGTTTCCCATATCTTTAAACATGCTATCATTAAAAAGTATATGATAATAAAAGTTCACCTAACTAGAACTTGAATTTCCTGCTTTTAAAATGAACTAAGTTTATAAGTTTATAAGCAGCTTTCTTAATTCCGGTTTTGTTTTGAATGTTTTTTATGTATCAAACTGTCATGTTCTTTGAAAAATACTAACAGTCTACCTCAATCCTTTTATATAAGAAGAAAACATTTTGGACGAGCCATTTATTAATGTCTGTCTAGCCATACTTCTATGAAATCTGTGTATCGTTTTGTGTTTTACACATTCAATTAAATACATCATTCATAAAACTTATTGCATCACGTTATGTAGAAAATCATGATCAACTTGGAATAATTGACATTTCCTTGCCCTTGTTGTTTAGAAGGACTATTGATTTTCCTCGAATTGATCTTCGCTATTCAAAGTTTAGCCATGATATTGGATTTGCTGCTGTTCAAGTGGGCTTGGTACAATTTCTTATCAAATTCTACTCAAACCAATGTTTGGGGTTCTCATTTATTGTGTTTCAGAATGACGTTTTGTAAATCAAAAACTTGTTGTAGAAAATTCTATTCTTTTTTTATTAGGATTCCCAATTAAAGAAAGATCATTTCTATGAATGTTATTATCAATTTAGGCTTTCTGAGAAACGACCATTATTATTGCCGTTTGTCATTCTCATTATTAGAAATTGTGTAGTTCACTTATGTATATTGTTTGCACTGCTGTGATATGGCAAACATTTCAATGCATCGGTCGCAAACAGCTGTGCAGTCATACTTCTCCATGCAATGACGCCATATACTGCACAGTGCAAATATGTGGCTAGTAGGAATTTTATGAATGATACATACAATTTCTCATTTCCTTAGCTTGACATGTCATAAATCATCCATCGGAAATGAGTTAAAAACACCAACATTGAGAAAAGTGTGTTCCCCATGTGAATGTGAAATACCTATGTTGCTTATCGAACAACTCAAAAAATTGATATTAACATTGAAATGCTGTTGCCACAGAATCAGTACTTTCTCAACACATATCGGAGTCTTTAGGGAATTAAATATATGAAATCAACATTACAGCAAGGACAATGTATTATTAGATTCAATGGTTGTTGATACCATTGTTTGATATGACATCACAATCAAGTTATGCCACTAGTCTTCAAAATATGATAAAAAATTTAGGAATTTTTTCGGATATGTGTTTTATGTGGATATGGTAATTATAGAACGGATTATTCTTTATTTAAAGTTTTTTCCTTGAGTCCATTTGTAAGTCTGCGTCAAATGAGTGATGGTGCTTTGCAATTTTGTTAATCCCAAGTTGGCGAGTTTGCAATGAATCAAACTCAAAACAGACACAACTACAAATACATATTATTGAAAGTATCTTAACTTCTATTACGCATCGTGACAGGATACAATTGAAAATAGATTCCCATTGACCGCAATTTTTTCACCAATACAAAATGTCTTTGTCATCATATCTTTCTCATTTGGTTGTTGTCTTCAGGGCATATTATGTGGTTATGTGTTTTTTAGTGAACTGACATTTGTTTAAATATCATCTGATAGATTTTATGGTTTCTAATATTTTCAATAATTATGGCGGAAGTATAATATACAAGGAAATGTTAAATATATCATTAAAATATCTATATATATATTGCTAAACATGAATTTAATAGCTGAATAGTTGTCTTATATGGCTGTAGTTGTGGTTCCTATATATTCAATATTACATTATATATATATTCCGATCCTAATGCAGATTAGAGTTTATTATTTTTTCATGACTCTGATTGTAGAGTTTGTACCACTTTTGAAGCTAACTCCTGTTACTCCAATTTAGTTTATGTTAAAATTGTATTGTAATTTTTAATTTTTTGTAAATAATATTCAATTAATAACTGAATCACAACTGAGGGCCCCAGCCTTGGTATAAATATATTTTACCATTCCATTGATCAGATTCAATTCAATTTATCAAGGGAAATGGATACCTTCATTTGATGCATGAATTCTGGCCAAATGGTTTGAATTTGTATCTAGCGGGTAATAAATTGAGTTGACCTAAAACATTGGATGATGTAGCTTTGTAGCACGCTTCTTGCATAGCAGTGACTTCATGCCAACAGCAAAGGCATAAAGTACCTGATGAAAGCAGGAACAATTATAATAGAGTGATCGGCATTCGAAAATGGAAGCTTTTCATTTTTGTGCCATTCATGTTGAACATAATCTAATGGACATTCATGTTTTGTAAGAAATTTCCAAGTGACTTGCATGGTCGGACATCACTGTTTATTTATATCTGTACATAGCGCTACTGCATTGGTCCTAAGATGATATTCTTATTCAATTGGGCTGAAATGCAGAAGTATCGTTGATAGTATTGGACCATGCTATACATATCTACTTGAATGAAACTGCAACTTAGCAATCGTGGCATGATGACTTCTTCAACTCTGTGTTTTCCATTTTGTTGGAAGTGACCTCACAGAATTGGTCCTAAGACAGCACTGTTTATTTATATCTGTACATAGCGCTACTGCATTGGTCCTAAGATGATATTCCTATTCAATTGGGCTGAAATGCAGAAGTATCGTTGATAGTATTGCACCATGCTATACATATCTACTTGAATGAAACTGCAACTTAGCAATCGTGGCATGATGACTTCTTCAACTCTGTGTTTTCCATTTTGTTGGAAGTGACCTCACAGTTCATTGAATGACTTTTTACATCTGTTTCACACATATGTTTCCATCTGTCTCCTCTGTTATGTCCATGTTTTTGTGACTAATTGTATGATATATTTCCTTTATCAGAGGGAATTTTCTGGGAATTATGATTAAGTATAATATGAACCAGAATCCTTATTACTCGCTGCCTGTATTTAGGTTAAATTTAAATTACAATAAAACTTACACAACACAGATATTCCTTTCTGGGCTTGATATGACATATCCATTGATTTATGATGTATTTTATGTGATACCTCTACAAGAACTCTAACACGTTCCTGTTGTGTGGGCAGTTCAATAATGCTAATGAAGTGTCTGTTCTTCATTATTCTATATTTATACATTTCAATAATATGCATCAATTTTTTATCAATTATAAAGGGGATGTGGGTTTATAAATAACTTTCTATATTCCTAAACATTTAATCAATAATTCTTTATTCTGTTTTTGGACATTATTGATTGAAATGTACCACTATTAATTACAATTGTTTTCGACATCATCTTGATAAAGTAAAGTGAGTGATATACTGTGATAAAAACAGGTTTCCCCTGTTCGTCTCTTTTCTTATCAGGGGGAATCTGTTACGAATTGAAATGATTCTTTGTGTGGAATAATGACACGCACAGTCTATTTTTTCAGCGGCGTTGTATGTGCCATAGCACGAAGTCGCAATCTATGCTTTACCCCACACTTGACTTAGTATAAGAGTGTGACGATTTCAAATATTACCAAGAAATTCCAGTAAATATGATGCAATTTCAAACAGCGATGTGAGAAAGGAAGTTGAGTGGTTGTTGACTCAAGTGAAACCGTCGCCGACAAGCTTATAACTAGAAACCGTGACTGTTGGTAGACCACGTTTTTTGAAGACTTAAAACCCGCCAATTTGACTACTAATTACGCCGTTGCACTTTATGAAATTAAAATTTCGGTGCCATATACAGGCGTACATAATCGGCAATATGCCGTTTTTGGTATAATTCGAAAAAAATGTCATTTAAGGCTACCGGATATTAAAATCGCTTATTTATTGATTGAATAAATGAACGATATCGGTAATTTGTCAAGTGGTTCTCAACGGAAATTGCGGTCTCTGAAAAATTTAAATTTTGTGTAATATTGGGACCACTTTGTATCGAATTTTCCCCCTTTTAAGGGAGTGTTACAATTGTATGATAAAGCCTATCCGATGTATATTTCTGCCAATTCGTCTTTTCATGTTTGTAACCGTTTTAAGAGCAATGAAACAACGTCATATTGTTGTCCGCTTCTCAATGGTATTGCGTTATTTTGTTCACTCGTGGAGATCGTAATTGCTTTGAATAGTTGTGTTTACACTTACAATCGTTATTACCAGTCAGCTGATATGCTCCAGCAGATGACAAAAACTTTCTTTGGCAAAGAATAGAAAACTTGCGTCAGATTTTTGCCGACATGAATTTGTCAAAATAGCGGGCGAGAAAAGCAGACGCCGTAAATTGCTCAGCCAGGAAATTGATGTCAAACAAGTCACGGCCTATTCCGCGATGTATTGTTGGTTGCCCACAACAAAAAGCATTCGTCATATATCTTTAAATTGCTTTTTAATAACTAACTATACTTAACAAACATTATACAATATGTAAATTTCCTTTACTTGCTTTTTATCCATTCCCCATACATGCCAAAGTAATAATGAAGTCAATAATACTTTACCTATAAATACTATTTGTAGTCAATGATAAGTAATTTTTGTTTCTGGAGACCACACTGGTTTATAATGGCCTCGAATATACCAATTAGATGGTATATTTGTTATGATTAAATCCACAATGTTTTATCGAAATGCGAAATAAGTTTTAATGAGGTTAATTTTTCAATTTTTTCGATTGAACATCTAAGTTTTGAAGGTTGGGTATCACACAGTTGATGACATTCCATATTTGTAAAAGCACGAAACATCAAAATCATGTTTTTTTTGCCACAGGAACACGCATTTGAAACAAGCCAAAAGTACAAGGAAGGGAAGTACATCATTGAGTTGATACATATGATCAAAGATAATGGATGGAGTTAGACTTTGGGAAAGTAAAAGTTTTGCTTCACTTTAAATTGACAATGTGTAACATAAAGTAGGGTATTTTTGGTAGTTTTCAGTGGAATTTGTTGAACTCAAGACCTCCATTTTGAAAACATTAATCTATAACGTCCTAGGATGCACATTTCACATCTGATTATCTCCAGTTGTGATGAACTCCAGTTCAACTTGTCGTAATCCGGATTAGCATGATTGTAGCCAGAGTTGTCATGGATTATCTTGAGGATATTTTGTGCTATGGATGGAGTGTCCACATCTCGCTGCTATTGATTATTTGATGTCGCATACTGAATTGGCCTAAAACTGTTGTTAATAAAAGCAGTGAATTCGGTTGAATATGTACATGAAAAATAGTGTCCGATCAAAGACGATAAATCTGTACATTGAACATTTTCGTGCTTGATCTATTAATAGGTGTGGTCGGGTCTGAGGATAAAGCCTAAAATATAGGTCCTGCTTTGTGATTTTTTTTTCTTATTCCGATTTTCTGTGAACTGTTTTTTTTTTTTTTCATTTTTTAATTTTCTGTTGTGCATTTTTCTCTGTTACTGTGAAGATACCAGCATTTCTCTGTCCTTTCTATCTTTCCTTTTTTCGCAACAATTGTAAAACTGTACTTGGTCCATATATAGTAGCTTCATTATATCTGAGTGGTTTATGAGACACATATTTTCCCCCAGGCAGATAATCAATGAAATATATCAAACTTTGTTTGGTATATCATATATATATATATATATTGTCTGTAATCCAACTTGTCAAGATTATAATTGAGACCACACATCCAATTTCATGCTCATTTGCCAATAAAATTTCAAAATTACTTGGCAACTCGTATATATACTAATTTGAACTAAAAAATGACATGGGAAATTAGTTTTCTCGTGTCCAGCAGGATTTTGCATTAATTAGGAGCAATTATTTTCGAATTATAAATTTTCTGGATAATACATTGTTAGATATATGGATCATCCTCTTTAATTAACTACCATGTTCTCATTAGCACTTTAATTCACCCCTGCCTAGACATATTCCTACCAATATTTTGTTGAAAAATATTCCATTTGTTTGGTGAATTTTTACAGTTCTGTTCAATTACAGACATGTAATTGAAGATCTGCTCGTGTAAAAACAGGACTAATTTGACCTATTTCATGATAATTGAAGATGCGCTTCTACCTTACCATATTTTAATAATAATAACCCTCTTGCTATTTTTTTTATTTCATTTTTTCCAGTATTCAACCCTTGGGGCATATTCATTGTACTTATAGTCAGTTCAGCGAAAACACTTTTTTGCTGAAATATGTATTTATTTCCAATTTACCTTACCCTGCATTGTTGATTGTTTTGTTGTTATTTTTCTCTCGATTTCTCTACTTAGTTATTTTGCACTGTAGCATTCCCCAAGGCAACCTTGGAGGCCCTTTTCTGTTTTTTCTCTTCTCTTTCTTGCTTGTGGGAATTTTTTGGTATTATTACTAATAGTAGTATTTGTCAATTTATACACATTTAAATATGAAACATTAATGAAATGTGTTGCAAAGGTGCAGTTTTTATATGTCCCATGCTTCCAATAAACAACCAATTGATTTAGCTTAGTTTCCGGGTCATATATTAATACCAAACATATTTTAATAATTTATGTGGATAGGAGTACAACACCACAGAGTCGTAATCAATCCCATCATTATATTATGGATATATGTATTCACCTTAATTCAGTTTACATGGAAAATTGTTACTGTTATATGTATGCATGATTTTGTATGAGCTATACGTGGAAAGGGTCGAATCAAAATATTACTCTTTCACAATTTGTATATTGAATTATAAAGAATTTAATTTATGATTCAGGTACAGTCACGCAAAATCAGCATATATTGAATTAGGAAACAATGTTACCTTTTCGAGTGAATACTGAAGAAACCTTTGCATTTTATCCATACCCACCAGATATTTTATTTATTGCTTTCAAACAAAGCAAGAAAATTTTTCCAAAAATGTAATTTTTTGAGCTTTTCGCCCATTCTCTCTTTCACACAATTTATTGTCCTTTATGTGTGGTATTTCCTTATTTGTATGTTCCTTCCATTTTTCACCAGGGTCGAACTTCTTTGAATTATCTATTATCAAGCACGAAAATTTTTCTCATGGTTGGTCGTAGATAAATCGAGTGTAAAGTTTGACAAGGAGCTCTTCTAGCTGGTCTATTGCTCTTTATTATTATTATTATTATCTGTAGTCATACAAGCTGTAATCATGAATTTCTGTTTTTTTTTCTTTGTCTAGTAGAAAAGACGTAGCCGAACGGCGGTTCGGGTGACATAGCAACGCGACGAACGGTTTTTAAAACAAACGGTCTGCTGGCTAGGCCCTTTTCTTATTCAACTGCGCTGTAACGATAAAAATCGATATATACAGAAATAAAGTACGATAAGCTAGCGTAAAGGCCAGCTTATTATGTGATAGACTGCGAATTTCGCTTCTTTCAATTATAATTAACGATAAAACGGTACGCATTTTTGTGTGGCGGTTAAATTATATTCATATACCTTGATGATATAATGAACCGAAATTCTCGTTTAATTGCAAACACTTTGAGTGTCGATTGTGACCAGGGATTTTCTGGTTTACAAAATTCGGGGTTTTTGATGGTTTTATTTTGGTCAAAATCCCAGACAACACTCTTTGCTTTCTCATTTTAAATCACGAACATTTTTATAACGTCATTATGTGACAAAAAAAAATCGAAACTGTCCAAGTTTGCGAATAGCACCCGATTTAATTCATATTACTGGCGTGGTGGAAAATTATCTGCGCTAGCAACTTGAACTTAATGGCAAAATGATGTCTCGCTCGAAGTGTTTTGGCTGTTTGCCATGAGCTTTCCAAAGTTGATTTCCTCCACGTTCACGTCAAAATTCTATGGTGTGTTGCTATGTAGATAAATTACATGGCTGGGTATTCATGACGTTTGAAGCCTTTATTAATGTGTTTTTGGAAATTTATCAAAAGATGACGAGGTCGGGTTTCGCTATATAGCTAACCAGTTTAACCAAGCCAAATAATATATTAAAGCTTTATAATAGAACATTTAAACCCAACAATTGAAAAATATTCGCAAGATTTCACAATGGCTCGTTTCTAGTTCTATGACGAAGACCAGTGAACAGCGAGGGCAACATAATACTCTTGTCAACAAACAGCCTTAAACCAAAATACAGGCTGGAATTTTCGATTCTTGTGTTTAGTTTCGATACTTCGTGTAACTGATTTACTAGCTTTACCTGCGGCTCGTTGTAAATTTCGAAAACCAGAACACGTCTGAGCATGTTTAACTCCGATGCGCCGTTCACACACCAAAGTCGTCCCTATACCCTTGGTTATGTATGACGAATCCTTCTTTTCATATTTTCTGTGTGCAGCCTATTTCTGAATAAATAATATCCACGCATTTTGTGTATTCCTACTTGAAAAGTAAGGATTTTGAGAGTAGGAATAATGAGTCGAGGGAAGTCACAATCATTAGTTATAGGATAAACAGAATTTGAATGCTTGTGTTGGTCTGTTGGGGCTGGACATTTGAATAGTGAATTATTCGAATCAGCTGAGACGAAAATTTTGAATCACCGCCATCTTGTTTTTTTTTGTACGCCAACGGTCGAAGTGAATTTTTTGGTGACTGTACATTTGAACCCATGTAAATATCCGCGGGCTCAATCTATATGCGGGTGCTAAAACCCATGGGTTA
This sequence comes from Styela clava, assembly GCF_013122585.1. Classification (NCBI taxonomy): domain Eukaryota; kingdom Metazoa; phylum Chordata; class Ascidiacea; order Stolidobranchia; family Styelidae; genus Styela; species Styela clava. Next base: position 5,932,117 of record NW_024102832.1, on the reverse strand, counting down.
GGGTTGGTATGGGTTCAAATATCCGTAAAACAAAAAAATCCATAGGTGCAATTGTCGTGGGTTCAAATGTAATGGCACCGAATTTTTTTATTGTAGCCATTGCTTTACATATGACTCTTTCTTCCCATTGTGTTATTGATGAATGTGTCGTATGAATTGTTTCTTAATGTGACGTATTCCGAGTTTTAAGTAATTTATGTGTCTGGAGGACCATTACAATAAAAAAATAGCATACAATTACACATCTTCCAGGTATTCGATACTGAAACTACCAGGTATTCGAAAATGACCAGCCCTAGTTCAAACTGAATGTTGAACAGATTATCACCTCTGAATATGTCGTGTTTCATGTTCTTTAATGTCGATCAAATAAAAATTAGTGAAAAACTTATTCTAAGTTCGAATAAAGTTTTACCGAATTTTCACGCAGTAGTTTAGTTTTCACACCTGTGCCTACGCTACAGCACAAATATAAGTTTATTAATTTTAAGAGAAATTATTTTGTGAATAATATACTTCAACGTAGGTTTTACGTCACGTCCACTGTTCATATTCGAATATTCACAAGTATATATACAGGCAGGTCCCATTACATTTGAACCCACGTACATTTGAACCCATGACAATTGCACCTGTATGCTATTGCACCTATGGATTTTTTTTTGTTTCACGGATAGTTAAACCCATACTAGCCCTAACCCATGGGTTTTAGCACCCGCATATAGATTGAACCCGTGGATATACGCATGGGTTCAAATGTACATGGGTTCAAATGTACGGTCACCATACAGGCAGGATATTATATATTCCTATAATAATATAGATAATTGCGATCGAATATTATAATGTGCCTTTTCAATTCATGATTAAGTGATGTAATCCGGTCAGTTTCGAAATGTAATCTTTTAATCAAGATTTAAAAGCGTTCTAAGTATATACTAAGGGCTGTCGTATCATATTACTTTCGATGCCAGCTTACACCAGGCAAAGGCAGGTATCTTATCATCAGAAAATAAAATCACGATGACGCCGTGAATCGCGAGGGGTCAAATTCAGTTCGTTGAGCGTCGGGGTCAGAATCGCGGTTCCGCGAAGGTGTAATCGCAGGCCGAAAATGTCTGAGAAACAAAGCTTGTTGAACGGACATTTGCGTTTTCGATCGATGCGCGTTGTACTCGCGAAATAAGCCTCTGCTTCGCGCGAATACCGATGGCGACGAGTACAAGGGAGCTTCCGATTTTAGGGAAATAGAAACTTCTATTAAAATTCCATTCTGAGAAGGACAGCGAGTAATATACATCTGTTTTCTGTACAATTGATTCTCAAGCCAGGGGGACAGAATGAAGATGTCAGAGAGGTACTCTCATGCTCGGCAAATTTGAACTTCTTTTATTTTGGAGAGGTGTACAGACCTTTAGGACAATAAAAAGAACAGGTCCATATTACTTGAAACGTTTCTCAGGATTAGCAGTGTGCACGGTGTATGACTGCCCTGAAATCCAATCCGCTCTCTCTTTTGCAGCTCAATATTCCTCTACGTAGGGGTCATTCAAACAGCGATTGAGACGTGAGTCCTCCTCTAATGTATCAGTCTATTTCGACGTTAAAACCCTCTAATATATGTTTTGGTGAACGAGGGTTAAATAGTATCAAGGTATTCGTTAAGTTTACTTTGGTCTCTCATTTTGTGCGTTATTTTCGGGCGTGAATTTTATCAGTCCTTCAAAGATCTTAGAGAACTGGTTGGCAAAACTTCATGAGCTGTCGTTTTAGTTGTAATTTGTCGTTGTATATGCCAAACGCGACACGATTTCTTTCAACTAGAATGCCATAAAAATTTGTGAAAAAATGTTATTATATACAGTAGAATTTTCATCAGAATATTTTTATATATACTGCCTCAGACTTATTTTGATATTACAAAAATTAAAAAGGAACTGTACCCCGAACACTTATTTTGTATGGCAAAATATGGCAAGTGAAATATCGAGCCCAAAATAAAATCATCGATTAGACAACAACTCAAAGACATTTAATATCAGCAGATAAGAAACTTGAACCCTGAGGCCTAATTGCTTGAAACTCAAGGTCGCGAGGTTAAACGGTGTTATCAGTTGAACCCAAAACATTTTAAGACTTCCTCTCGGGTATTTCTATTAACGAAAAGATTTTCCCAAGACAACCTTTCCGGTATATGTCACTGTCGTCTGTCATGTAAAGGACATCAGTTTTGCCAGAAAAAAAACACGATTTTATAAAGTTGAACATTTCGGATATTTTGTTTATGCGCAATTTTTAACATTAGCTTTATTTATATTCCCCATTGTAAATAAAGGTTTGGTGCTCTCCTTACCTTTCAGCCGCACCGGAAATTTCTTCATGAGTTGTCGTCGATACGTATCGGCTTTTCTGGTTGGTTGCAACCAAGGTCAAAATTAAGACTTTAAAGAGATTGTTTTACGTCATTTGAAGATATTAAAGCGCTTTGATAGATATCGTAAAAATGAACTCACTGACTATAAAAGCTAAGAGAAATTCAAATTGTTCTACTTTGAATCGCAATGTGGTGATAGGTCGAATTTCGGTCGTTTATTTCCGAAGAAATGTAACACTATAATTCACATGGATAGGTCTGATGACCCCTACCGTGTGTCAAACCCTCGTGTCAATTATATGACGCACACTGTAGAAAGTTCCTTATTTAGATCGGCCACGCCTGTTGAAAGATTATTGTTTAGAGTTCAAAAAGCCTTATTATATAAATTTTGTGTGGACGAAAGAGAACATGGGGAGGTGTCGCTTCCGAATTCGGTGAGAAATGACTTGCAATCCCCGTTCCCACTTTACCCCAGAATTACAACATCCTATTATCCACGGACAGTGTACGTTTAACTCGTACACGCCCTCGTTTGAACCCACAAATATTCTCCCCCTGCTATATCTATCTCTTAGTCCTAACAATAGTATTACGGTTCAAGAGAAACGTTGGTTATGTATGGCCATTCGCAGATTTGATTGCCTAATAAAAAATGAAAATCTGCTTTGTTGAATTTGGTTGCTTTTACTAGAATTAACCCAGCTCATTTTAAGAGTGTTTAATTGTTCATAACAGATCGTAGATAGATTGATATACCAGCTAAAATAAGGAACTTGAAAATACTCACGCGAAGAAATAACTAGTTGAAGAGTGCGGACATCCGAAGATTTGCTAGCCAGCTTGTCAAAATAATGCCATTGACCGATTTTTTCATAAAAAAAAGGGTTAATTTTGTGCAGAATTGGATTCATCTTTTTGGTCCGGCCCTTCACAATATTTTCTGTTTTTCATGTGGCCCTGCTTAAAATTAATCTCCCACCCTGCTTTAATTAGTTCAATTTATGTTGCGTGTCGCATGCATAACGAAATTTGTTACTGTGTATTTTTACTATTTGGTTCTGAATTAAGAACATATTAGACATGAGTAAAATGTTCTGGAATCTAATACCGTGGTCCCTCGAAAATAAGACCTAGCCTGAATTTTGAAAACAATTTTAATATAAGCCATTCCTCATAAAATAAAACCTAGTCGATAGCAAGAAGTTAATGGACATCCGTTTTCCTGTTTTGTATAAATGAAATATCGTAATTCCCTACTTTGTAATTTCGTTTTTCATAAATGAAAATAAAAGACATCCACCAAAAAAGCCCTACTTCAAATAAAGAAAAATTGGAAATAAGACACTGTCTTATTTTTGGAGAAACGCGATTTTTTGTACAATATATGTTTCAAAATTCACATGTATACCATTTACAAGTTTCTCATATACGAGAATTAATTAATTTATTTGTAGGGCTATGACAGCAAACTATTATGAGAGGATAGTTTCCGTATGTTTGTGTGACAGGTTGTCAAATTTCAACACGGTGAAAATATATCGAATGGGAAAGTTTCTTGGCGTCTTCAAGTGTCACAAAATTTACTACTAAATCTAAATTTAGCCATTTATTCCTGGATTTAATTTTTCATACAAACTCGTGAACGTCCGTTCCGGTCACGGCTCCTTCAACCTATTGTTACAATGTTGCGTCATCATGAGATGACATCATGAACAATAATATTCTGAAAATAACCATTGGCACCGTTATGTGAAATTTCCATGTTGGCACAGCATAAGTGTCTGTGACTAAGATTTCGTGATAACACATATTCAATATAATATTAAAACTGAATTAGCTCGGGCCGTGACTTTTTAATATTATATAAAGAGATTAAAATCAAGTGCAGTACAGGTCCCATGACCTTAAATTTTGCTCATTATTTCAGGAATGATTTGAAACTGAAATACCAGGGCCGTGGCGGGTGTTGCTAATATTATAGAAATATTCAAATTAAAGTGAAATATGTGTCCAATGACCTCAAATTTTTCTCATTATTTCAGGAAAGATTTGCTATTCGCTTTTGAATGTAATCATAAACAATGACTAGGCAGATATTTTCGCACGTCATTCGTCGGTAAACGCAAAGCTATTTTTTGTTGAATTGCCTTTGAAATTCCATGCCGCGAGTAATTGCATTTAATGTTTAATGTGGTTTTGTCTGTGGATTTTCACATTTTAATACGATCTGATTTGACTGTTTATTTTCCACCGATGCCATTTTTTCGAGTTAGAATATTTTCATTGTATCAAAACTTTGGGTACTCCCGTAGTATGTGTACCTTTGAGTTAAGCCATAATTTTATTCTGATTTTCCTTATTTTAGTTCTATTACGAGTTCGGGGACTGTTTGTTTTAGCCAAGTGAATATAACTATTTTGTCAATTGCACCTATTTTAAACGGGAAATATTGAGTTTTCGACTTATCACGCTTTCAGTTTACTCGGATCATTTATTCTAAAAGTTACGAAAACCTAAAATTGCCAGCTTTTGTTCGCATTGGAAACAAATTTCAGAATTATTGATTTTGACACAAAATACTTGATTTTGTCAGCGGGACACATTTAGGTGACAAATTACGTACAATTAAAAAAAAAGGAAAATATATATTCATAAACATTTTCCGGCGCTCCAGAAGTATGTGTTCCAATATGGGCCTGTGGGCTGAGTGATATTCACTTGGCTAACACAGACCGTCCCCGAACTCGTAATAAAACTAAAATAGAGAAAAGCGCAATAAAATTATGGCCTAACCCTAACCTGGTACACATACTACGGGAGTACCCATTTTTACGATCAAAATCTGACCTCTGGCGAAAATATGAACTTGACCTGGTAGAAATATTTAATAATCTCGGTAAGGTAAACCATGCGTACCTTTTTGTGGCTAAACCTTATTCGTTTAAAATTGGGAGAAACATTTTTAATTGACATAATGGCGTATGGAAGGCTATTAAAATTGTCTATATGCAGTTTTAATCGAATTTAACCATATAATTTATTTCACTTGTCGCGCCGTCTCATTCGCAAATTACCGTGCTTTGGGGGTGGGGGCTTACATTGACTTGATGTATATACCATATTCAAGCATGATATATCATCGCACAGCAATTGTTTTCTTCGAAATCTAATTTTTGGCAAATTTGCATTTTAGCGTCAAATCTAATTGATCTGAAAATTTAAATTTCACACAACGAGTCTTTCAATAACGTCACACATTGTAACGTGCGTGAAAGGAAGAAGGCAACATTTGTTCACAATATTCAGAAATATAATATATATATTTACTAAACAAGTTCCTAACTTCATTTTGACTAGATTCAAGAAGATGAATATATAATTTCTGTACCGAAGGATATATAGTGAACTGGTTGACGACATTTTAGGAACGGGCTCGCTAATAATGACGACATTACAAGAACGGGTTCGCTAGTATGACGACCCTATAGGAACGACTCGCTGATTATGACGACATTATAAGAACGGGCTCGCTAATTATGACGACAATATAAAAACGGGCTCGTTGATTATGACGACTTTACAAGAACGGATTCGCTCAAACCTGAATCGCACCACAGTTACATTTTTTCTTTCCAACATGGCATTGGGTGCCGCGTTGGCAAACTAGTTGAACTATCTTTGCTGACAATTGGTTCTATTCCGCCGCTCATCAGATCAACTCGTCTATTAATTAGGTCTAGTTGAGAATGCGACATACAGCGCCATTCAAAAGTTCCAATCGAGCATCATATTATACTTTTGCAGCACATCGTTTCTCACGCGCTTTGATATAAAAAGGCATTTAAAAAATGAAGTCTCTAAAAACGGCTGTAAAATTATTGCTGTGAAAAGTGCTTATAAACCGCTATTTTTGCCATATGCATTTGTTTATGCAGCAGAATCCAGCGTTTTTGTAGATACCCAGGTGGTCCAAAAACACATGGGCATCAAGATCAAGCATCTAAAAAAAACGCCTCAACCGAACAAACTGATAACCGGACAGTATGATTAAACAGTCTCATTAACTTTCTTTTCACAGCAATACTGACCAAACATAAGTCTACTAGAACCAAATCACGATACATTCACAGACTCGACAACTGTATGTAGAAGATTCACGTTCAATGCATGGCTATACACAATTCTATTATGGTATTGTAATATATATTTATTACAATCTATATTGCACTTAATAAAAATAAAACTTGTGATTTTGTTCCTGAACTTTTCACCAAAGAGCATTCATTCAAATTCATTGCACGAAATTTCCAAAGCACCATTCACTTGAATTTGAAAAGTAATGAAAAATCTTGAACTTTTAACAAAACGGTCCATTTACCATAAAATGCAAACTTTAAAGGTTTGTCCCAACTACAGCATTCACATGAAAATCTTCTGAACGCTTAATAGGACAAGACAGCAATGATGCACACATGGCCACCACAGTGAATGCACATTTTCAGCCAAATGCAAAATAATTTAATGAAAGACAAAAGGAACTGTATCCACCATGAATGTGCACCCTTAATTATACAAAGCAGCAATTAGAAAAACTGATATCCTAGCCTTCTAGCGACTCTTTTCATTTTAGGTACTAAAAATTTAAACAAATCATCCATTATCTGGAAGAAAAGCGATTTTTAAAAAACAACGATAACCACCCAAAAATGGTCCAAAACCATCCAAAAAACATTTAATGTCCAATAAACTGCCATGACCATAGCTTCTGAGATGACGTCTGAAGTGCATTGTCATAATCTATAATTGTGACTATATTGCAATTTCAGATAAACTTGAGATTACATCTTTGAGCTCCGTCACGACAGCGTCAATGTCTTCCTTTGTTGTGCTACGTCCTGTGGATATCCTAATTGTGTTAGTTGCAATATCAAATGGAACATGGAAATTCAAAAGTACTTGTGACGGTTTACATTCATTTGAATGACACGCTGAACCAGTACTGCAGACGAATCCTTTGATATTTTGAAGTACTTTATATCCTGAAATAAAGAATCAATTAGAATGAATGGTATCGGCCCATATATACACTTTGTGTCATACTGATATATTGGTAATTTATAATGGGATGCTTTTTCAGCCTTTGTTAAGAATTTCACCTACCTTCCATATTTTTTCCTATAAACGAAACACTGGATGTGTTAGGTAACCTTGGTGCTAAAGAGCAATTCAATTTCACATTACTATCACCAAACTCTGCCTGAAAAAAAGTTTGTATAATAAAATGAAACATGTTTAATACATGATTCATGCTACGCCTATGAATAAAAAATACTGATACAAATTATAGTCTGATAAATACTCATGAGTAAGCAACATCACAAATACAGTTTGCCCTTTAATAAATGAAGGTAGGATTTTTTTATTTATCTTGGGGGGAGGGGGAGGGAAGCAGATAAAACATGGTAAAATCATACAGGAGAACAATGGTATCCATCTGGCTACCGGTCCATCTCAGGTTAGGTAATAGTTAAGATATGCTCTTTGGAGCTATAATAAAGTACAAGACATAAATAGTTCCACTTTATTCAAAAATGTAATTTCTCATCCAAACATCACAATTTACAGACATGGTGTTATTTCTTTAACAATATACAGAACAATTATATTGATAACTAAAAAAAATAATATACCAATAATCTTTTTTCCAAATAATCTCTGATTTCTCTCATGTGTTCAGAAATAGATTTCAGATCATCATTTGCTATCATGACTGCTTTACCAAGTCCGGCAATCATCGGAGTGTTCTCTGTGCCGGGGCGATAATTTCTTTCTTGAGCTCCACCAAAAAACAGTGGGTATAATGGGGCTCCACCCTCACCAAGTCCACGTACATACAAAGCACCAATTCTTGGCCCATAAAACTAAAAAAAATGATCCCCATTACAATATATGTTGTGATGCTGAGATCATGTTTAATAAAATTAAAAGTTTCATATTTAAATTAATAATTAATCAAAATTAAGCATTTAGAATAGGGCCTGTTATTGCCCTTCAACTAATTTTCTTATCTCCCTTACTAAAGCAACACAACACACAAACAACACAACAATATAATTAAATCTACCTTATGTCCAACTAGTGTTAAATAATCAACACCCAAGTCTTCTACGTCGACTAATATTTTTCCGAGAGCTTGCGCAGCGTCTGTATGTATTAATGGTCTCAATGATTCTGACTCCATAGCTGAAATTTTTTCACTTATTTCTTTGATTGGCTAGAAATTAAAAATGAAATAGTCCCTGATAACTCATAGGTAGTAGATGTGTTTAGTTAGTAAATTTGAAAAATAGAAAAAAAGATGGCTTAGCGGTTTGAAGCGTTAGACTTTACTGTGTTGGCATCGCATATTATTACACATCTCGAGTTCAAACCTCATGCACTCCACCTCACCCTGGAGTTGATAAATTGGTTAAGCAATGCCAAACTAGAAAGATTCTGGTCCTTGCAAATAATAGTAGCATATCCTTAGAAATAGATGGCTGCTATGCTATGGTGTATTGTTCGGATGAAAGGCATGGATAAGCGCCGCTTGAGAAAAAAAACACAGCACAGGGATTAACAAGTATATTTATTTTAATCGTATAATATTGATAAACTCAAGGGAAGATATCCAAAAGCTGACTGATACTGCAATTTCATCCCTCTTTTTGACCAATGAGTTTAATGTAGAGAACATTTTACAATATTTATAATGTAAGTGTAAGTAGACAGATTAAATGAAGTTTTTGCGGTCTAAATTTCAGATTATTATTATGGGCTAACAATTTTTATAAATCATAATTGAAACTGCAGTGGGAGAGAAAATTAATTTGTGTATAAATGTAGACCAATAATAATTTAAAAATGTTAAGATACGATTTGAACCAATCATCCCATAAATGAAGATTTCTTCCCAAGATCATAGTTGACAGAGCAAGAAAAGTCAAATTTCAATTATGAAGTCAATTCTGAATATTGTTGTTTTTTTATTCAGTAAATGTTTTTAAGTATTTTTACTTCATTCAATACATCTGTGAGGACCAAAACAATATATGATTTCAATGAGTTCCCTTTGCAATTTAAAAAAAAATTAAGACACTATGGACACCCTTATTTATATATATTAGGACCCACCATAATGACTCCAGTTTCATTATTGGCCATCATAATAGTCACTAGGCAAGTGTTGGGAAGAATTGCATCAACAATATAATCAACTGTTACACATCTACATTCTTTATCAACAGGCACAAACGTAACATCTGAAATAAATAACAATATTTCAATTTATAATTATAAAAGTGAAAGATTAAAAAAAAGAAAAAAAGATATATGTAACAATTTATCACTTCCACAGTTTTATATATGTATTTAACATGATGGCATAACAACTCGAGTAAAATACAAACGAGAATTATATAGCATTACTTGTTGTATAGAATTAACAGAGATCCCATCTAAACAACTCCAACCTTCTGATTTGTGGTGATTCATATAGTAAAAATTTTTAAAATTTGCATTGAATGAGCCAACTATGATTATCTACAATGAAACAAACTAGACAAAACCAACATTAAATCCCAAATTGTACTTCTAAATTTGTTGACAATTGCCAAGTTCAGAAGTTAAATCAGAAATATGCTAAGTATCAGTGGTTTTTTATATAGATTATATAGAGTAAATATTGTGATGCTATTCAAATAAGAATAATTCATGAATAACAAATACCGAGGCAGATGAAATACATCAGCGATTCCCAAATTTTTTGTCTGTGTCAGTTATGTTTAACACAATTCTGTTAATTTTTGCAGCGCACCTTTTGTGAACAGCTGACATATATGATGAATGTAGTATAACTCGGTAAAAATTGGATGAAAACCATTCTGCAGACTACCTATTTCTCCTTTGTCTTTAAGATTGATCAGAGGTAATGTCACAGCATCATGTTCAATGGTTGTCGTGACGATGTGAGGTTTGAGTCTCTGTTCTCCTTGGTGTTGAGATTTCACTTGAGTTATTTTAAAATGTTCAATTGCTGTAGTAATGACCCAATTGTTAGCTTCTGTCCCTCCAGATGTAAAAACAATATCTGATGATTGTGCATTGATTGATTTTGCAACTTGTTTTCTTGCTGTTGTAATCGTGGCTTTTGCTTTTCCACCTGCATGATTAGGAACAACAAGAAAGCTTAGACACAATTAGGGTCCGTTTAGTTTCGTACCTAAAGTACTTCTAGTGGGCGTAGCATAACAATTTTTGCATATGTCGATCCTAACCCCCACCTGCCTGCGCCATCCAAAACGACGATGTCACAGTGATGTGATAAGGCGATTCAGACTTTCATTCAAGACGCAAAGACGATCACCAGAAATCGAGCAAGCTATTTCTCTCGTTTTCTCGTCGCAACGGTACGGGCGTGATCACTGCCGTTAGTGAGTTCTTCATAGTCGGCGCAGTTGCCATTTCGGTCGATCGTAGGTATACTTTGGCAAGTTCTATGACGTAATTGTGACGTCGTAGTGACATAATTTTTGTATGGCGTAGTCAGGGGGGTTGTCATGCTACGCCCACTAGAAGTACTTTAGGTCTGTAGGTACAAAACTAAATGAGCCCTCCCATGAATATATGTAAAGATATAAACTCCAGCCTCCTGACTGTTGTTTTGAAACGCAAGGCTGCAAGGCCATTCAAAATTTTAAAACCATACCTCAGTACTTCTATATTTTCTCACCTTCAGGATATGAACTGCTGGGATTCCCCCATGTATTTTTCAGTGCATCTGTAATTGTCTCTAATACTTCATCTTCTAATGGAGTAGTTGCATTATAATCCAAGTAAATTGTGTTACTGATATTGTTTTTGACGTTCATCGCTACCTATGTCTGAATATGTATACTAGCTATTAATAACGTTACATATCATGTCAAGTTTTTTTCTATATAGTCTACAGATATAACAATTTTTGGGTCTGGTGTAATTTCGTACCTAAAGTACTTCTAGCGGGCATAGCATAACAATTTTTTCACATGTCAATCCTAACCCTCACCTGACTACGCCATCAAAAAATTACGTCACCACGACCACTAGAATTACTTGTGGTAAGAAACTACACTAAACCCCAATTTTTTTCTCAATTTCTCTATATTTCTTCTTGCGATATGACCAAAGATTTTACATAACATTGTTATGCATTGTCTGTGATATGACAGTATGACGTGCTCAATATTTTCGGAATTTTATAAGCCTGTTTTTTTCTATATATATTTATTAATATATAAAACACAGTTGATCGGTACATCTACAACATTATTATTCACTAATCTTAGAAAATACGGTACACAATCATAATTCATCATATAAGATAATCAATTATTGTGCATACATCTTAAATTTTTTGTATGCAATGTATAGTAACAATATTTCTTATTAAATATATAAAACACAGTTGATCGGCACAGTTACATCATCACTAATCACAGGAGCTATGTATGTATAAATACCATCATTTGGGCATTTATTGAACACATATCTAAAAAATTTCTATTTTATAAGCTTGTTCATTCGGGGAATACCCCACGTGCCATCTGGCGGTCTCCTCATATAACCCCAGTGCATGAGTTTTCGACCTTTTTCTGCTCGTGGGCTATTTTGACTGAAATGATATTAGTGGTGGTCCATCAAACTTATGAAATGAAAATCACAGAACGACAACAGCAAAAAAATTTAATCATCGTACGCTATTAGGTAGGAACTACCTTTATCGAATGTTTTGTTCCTTATCTGATCGCAATGAACTTATTTTATTGAAAAAGCTTCATACTCGTAGGCTACTTCTTTTGTGGTGTGATTCCCTAGCCTAGTCTTTAACACCATTAACAACTTGCATCACATAGGAATTTGAATTCACTATTTTCACACAACGTTTCAATACATTCGAAACGATATATCATATTTTACTTCAACCAAAATAATGACCCCAATTTATTCAAGTTGGAGTAAATGTTTCTCCGCTGTTGAGCTGCTTTCAACTTTGTTGTACTGTACGTTTTAAACCTTATCCAAGGTTTTGTTTGCTCTCCTGATTTCATAATCGGTTTTTATTTATTTGTTTTTATCAATCATTTAATCGTCTTTTATGCTGATTATGGAGTCAAAATAACCTTATCTTTTCTTGTTTCGATAACTCTGCCGTATATAAACGGGCTCCTTCCCATGTGGGGCGCGGGGGCGTCAGCACGTTTTGAGCGTGAGTTTGTTGCTTAGTTTAATGATTTAAATAATAATAATACAATAACACCCAAGTCGCTTAAACCTACTTGAAGCCTTCTGTTAGTCGGCTTTCCTTTTCTTATTGTGGTATGACTCGACTCTTTTATGGGTGACGCTGCTCGATGATCATTTACTGGTCTACCGCGTCTACCTTCAATCAATCAATCAATTTTATTGAACCTTCATACTAAAATACAGTTTTCTTCTATTTTACCGAATTCTGTTTGTACATTTTGTATTTTCGGTATGTGAAAATAATCTACTGGCTCACTGACAAACATTTCACTCTTATTGACCTTCAGTTGATCATACTCATGTACAACAACACCTATAATTTGTTAACCACCCCACCTGAACTATTTTGGAAGTCAAGTATAGTGGGCCATCATTATGAAACTCGCCCGTTACCAAGTGTATGCCACTTTTGAATGGATTTATAAAGATTGGTACATATATAAAGTATGGCGCTTGTGTTTATAAACTTATGTACTACTTATGTCTGGCGTTTCCTCTCTGTATTAGAATTCTACGAATGAAATGAAGGTAATCCCAGACCGTGTTTGCCTCCCATGCAAATTATACTAAATCAATCAAAGTGCAAAAATCGCTTTTCCCAAAAAAGGAGGACGCGTTCATATATGACGTTCGAAAGTTATATACAAACGTACAAGTATCCGTATGGATGTTTGGATAATGTTGTTCTAATACTGTTCTCTGAAGATGCTGACATGCTCCAAATCCAAAACTTACAAAATGATCGAATGTTATTGCTGCAGAATATATTATTAATTCGTAATTAGCAAATTATTGTCGAATTTATTTTTCTTTCTAGAAAAGCTTCCTCAATGACGCTGAAAGGAAAAAAAAAGTTTTTGTAAATGTTTCTGTTGCTGGTATATCGGTAAAAATTTGAAATAAAATAGTAATAACTAGATAGCGATCGGAAACCGCCGACTTATCAATCTTGCGGTTTCGATTCCTTTGCTCTAACTCCATAGCGACACCACGTGTCCCATCACTAATTAATTGATAACTCGCTGATTATACGACATATTTCATCCAAAATCAATAGGCTTCTGGTCCGAGATATGATGAGTGCACATGCAAAATTTGGAACATATCTCGCTTTCGTGAGATATCGCGTAACATACGAAAGTGAAACAGACAAACAAACGACAAATATCTATCAACATTCTTACCGATCGAGATCAATAAGTAATAAAGTTTGAAATATGTGCTTTGCTTTTTAGAAAACACCGAAAAACACAAAAATTTGAAAGACAATGATAAATTGTGGTGGGGTTTATGAACCAACTGTGTTGCAGAAAAGTGATGTGCATTCGGCTATGGATATTTGCGGTGGCTTCGAAACGGCGTTTGGACCGATAGCAGGGCGTAGCCAGGGGGTAAGGGACGGAAGCCCACTTTTGAAATGTAAAAAAGCAATATTCTGTATCATACATAGCAATTTTTAGTAGCTTGATACGATTTTTAGACCCTCAAAGTCTTGATTCGAGACCATTGAATACCCACGTTTACCGACTCTAGCTGTTATAGCTTTACTTGGAAATTAGAAATTTCGGAACCACCTTCATCATTGCAAATTCCTCGCTACAACCCTTACTGATGGTGTTTATAGAAATTGAGCCACTTGGTAATAATATTACAAATTTACCTTTAACACATTCCCCTGTTGATGTATCGCAATGTTGGTTAAATTCACAGCCCTCTTCACATGCTGCATTAAATATAAATTAGAATTGCATTAGAACCAAGTCACAACAATAAGATAAATATCCGTAATGAAGAAAAAATAGTAATCGATAGTTTTAGCTGATCTGTGATCAGTTGATTTTTAATTTAAATGAAAGAGTATATATATATCGTTTAGTAACTTCCTATAGTTTTATACAGATATGAATTTTGTTGATTTATTGAGTTTAGTTCATGAAGCCATTCTTTTGCATAGAAGTAATCTCCATGTTTTTATAAATTGCGTTGATGTAGAACTTCACAACTTTTGTCAAATAATTTAAGATTTTAGTAAATAAATAAAATTGAACTAACGTATTTCTTGCATCTGTCCGTATGTGCCACCAAGTAACATACACAATACAGCAACCAACAGCAGAATCGATGCAAGAAATATCTTCATTGTGACTTAGAACCGTTCAGATAGTTTATCTTAAAATTAGGTGAAAGCGGTAAGTTGATACATAATATTAATTTGAAAATAAAAAAACAGGACGGTCGTTTATTAAGGAATTATGGTTTTGAACTCTATGCATAACATCTCGTCCAGTTGTTATCAAATTTATATAGAAACAAGAGCGCGATGCTCAAATATATGGACACGGAGTAGTACAAAAATATACCCGTCTAATGAATTAACCATTGAAATTTCAAAGCAATGTATCCAGTAGTTAAAGAGGAAAACGATTTTTTTCAACGCGATACTACGAAAGAAAAACAACTATAAGGAAACAACGAGATAGCGATCAGAGATCACTGCTTATCGATATAGCGCCATGTATCCTTCGCTCTGACCAAAGTGACTATCACTTTGGCTCTTACCTAATAGTGTGAAAACTTTTTTGATGGATACTTGCGCATCGCACACACACTAAGCACATGCGCGATCCTGCCTGAAAAATCTGGGACTAATCATACACATTCTCTCGCTTTGCAAAAATCTAGATCTTTTCATCACTAATTAATTAATACCTCACTTATACTACATAATTTACCCAAAATCAATAGGCTTCTGGTCCGAGATATGATGAGTGCCCATGCAAAATTTGGAGCAGATTCAACCTCGCTTTCGTGAGATATCGCGTGTATCAAACAGACAGACAAATACCTATCAACATACTTACCGACAGGGTTACCATCTACCTACAGCTAAAAATAAGCGCGGGTGTCAAAATGGTATTTTTTGGTGTACTTAACAACGGCAGAAACACCGTATAAAAATGAGAAATGAAATTATCCAAGAGTCTCTTCCGCTCTCCCAATTTTTATCCACGAACATTTATCCCTAAAAACAGTATCCTTAAAAACTAACATCAACTATTGTAACTGTGTCACAGTTTGCCTGGAAATACCGCAAACCCTACCGCTAACAGAAACAGTGCGCGCTGAGATTGAGCGAGTCTGAGACATGAGGTAACGGCGGGAACGTAATTAATCGATATGTCACGCGAATACGAGTTGCGTAGAATGATAAACAGCATTCCTTGTTTCCCCGGAAGCTTTGCAGGCAAACATGAACGTGCCATCCATGTTTCTAAGACAAAATAAGCACGCAACTCAAAAATAAGCACAAATCTAAGAAATAAGCACGATATGGTAACCCTGCTTACCGATCAAGATCGATAAGTAACACCATGATAACAAAACGACCCGTATGTCCACTCCGTGTCCAATAAAGTCTTATATATTTCATTTACTAACTTTACTGTTAGCTAAATCTTGGAGCAGAAGAAAATGAAATTCAGACAGTTTCTAATACTTCTAATTTGAGTTTTATTTTATGTCAAATGAAGGACGCGGTGTTTTAATCGTCAAAGTGTTTGAACTTAAAGTATTAAAAACTTGCTAAAGAAACAGACAGATTTATGAATACAAGAAATAAATTTGATGAATTGAAAAATTCAAACACTCTACGTTAAGGAAAATTTTTTGCTATTCATGCCGATATATAAAAAAAAGACATTGAAGTACTGAATTCTGATCAGAAAATGCAATACGTTACTGTAATCAGTAATACAATGTCTAAGTAACCATGGAAATTACAATGCGACGCAGTATCGCAATATTTCTTCCTTTCCATCGAGCGTACTGATATTCCGTGCTCGATGTATCAAGAATTTATAGTCTCCTTCACTCGTTCGACTGGTTTCACTTGTTTTAAAACGAGAGAGATGTTGAAGTAACAATGGGTACATAAGTGATTCCCAACCCTTTTCGTTACTTTCAATCTTTAATGTACTCTTAGCTAGTATTATGCGCAATATGCACTATTTGTACAGCTTAAGTACAAGCAATTGCACTGCAGCAAATACTATCAAAAAATTCGTTCCCGTTCGGAAAACCTTGCTTTACACAAAGAAAATTTAGATTAGATATTGGAACCTTTTGGATATTTTTATTCCTTCCTAACTGTACATAAAAACTACGTGTTTCCACTATATGTTGAAGCTTCAAGCATTGCTTTAAAGTTTAAACCACACTGCATGTTTATTTATTGGCTGATTTCATCCACAATATGTCTCGCCATGGCATTTGTGACGCATGCACTAAACTTCAAAACACGAAAATGTCTAATGTGTTTTGGCTTAAGATTTTACTTGATAAAGAAACTGTCAATTATAAAATTAAAGATACCTTGCCGAGATTAAACAACATATCTTTTATTAAATGAACAAGACAGTTTGAACTCATACTTGAATAGATTGTAAAATTCGAATATGTTTTTAATTACATAAACATCTTGATAAGAAGTTAAATTTTCTAATCATCACAACCATCTACGTTTATTCGACATTCTTATAGATACACCATCGCCGCAAGTTTATGCATTAGTCAAACACACAGAAGTGTTCTAGATTTTGGTTTAAACACAAAACAATCTAATATATTGTTCTCTGATTAAAACCATTTTATCCAGACATTTTGTTCCAAGAAAGCGACGTGCTGTGCATAATAACTGTAAAATCATTGTTTTCTAATGATTTTTATTTTTTTAAATTCAAATGAAAGCCCCCCAAATCATTGTCTAGTTCAGTGGTTCCTAACCAAATTTCCCTGTGCCATTGCGCAGTGCCACCAGATCATTTAAGCAGTAGAATATTATTCTTGCGCACTTGCAACATTACGTTTTCGTAGCGAAAGCTGTGACTCATATTTTTTAACGCCTATCTTAAATGCCAGTTCCATATTTCACATGTAATTTGCTTGCCCATGTTCATTGTGATGTCACACACGTGTCTGTTACGTCCTTTGACTTATGTGCTAACTACTAAGTTCTTTGACTTGGAATCATTTGGAACGAACTATTTTAAGCCGATTCTACAATGCCAGCGCTGGCCGGTGTCGCATTTCAAGAAGCTATTGGAGTTAAATGTGTACTTTGTTTGCATTCTAAGAATATATTATTGTAATGTTTCACATAGTTTGTAAATCATTTGTGACTCTGCTCAGCCTTAAAAATAGCCTGTTCCAAATGATTTCATGATAATGTTCGTATTAGGCACGTATGTGACATCACAATGGACAGGGGCAAGCAAATTACATGTGAAATATGGAACGGGCATTTAAGATAGGCGTTAAAAAATATGAGTCACAGCCTTCGCTATGAAAACGTAATGTTGCAAGTGAGCGAGAATGATATTTTACTGCTCAAATGATCTGGTGGCACTGCGCAATGGCGAAGGGAAATTTGGTTAGAATCCACTGAACTAGACAATGATTTGGAAGGCTTTAATTTAAATTGAAAAATAAAAAATAAAAATCATTAGAAAACAATGATTTTGCAGTTATTATCCACATCGCTTTCTCGGAAAACGAACTTTCTAGATAAAAATGATTTTGAGCAGATAACAATAGGTTCGTTTATTTATTACATCGTTTTGTGTTTAGAAGAAAATCTAGAACATGTCCGTGTGTTTGACTAATGCATAAACTTGTGGTGATGGTGTATCTATAAGAATGTCCAATGAATGTAGATGGTGGTAAGGATTAGAAATTTCTATTATGATGTCAATAAATTTAAAAACATAATAGAATCTTATAATCCATTCAAGTTAGAGTTGTATTTGTATTAGTACAAACTGTCTTAGTACTTTAATAAAAGTTATGAAGTTTAATCTTGGTAAGGTATTTTTAATTTTATAATATTTACAGTTGTGGTAAATAGACAGTTTCTTTAACAAGTAAAATCTCAAGCCTTAACACATTTGACATTTTCGTGTTTTGTTTAGTGCATGCGTCACGAATGTTAGGCGGGGCATATTGTAGATGAAATCAGCCAATAAACAATAAATAAACATGCAGTGTGGTTTAAAGCAGTGGTACCTAACCGCTGGTTCGCGAACCGGTGCCGGAATCACTGTTTGTGACTCTGCTCAGCCTTAAAAATAGCCTGTTCCAAATGATTTCATGATAATGTTCGTATTAGGCACGTATGTGACATCACAATGGACAGGGGCAAGCAAATTACATGTGAAATATGGAACGGGCATTTAAGATAGGCGTTAAAAAATATGAGTCACAGCCTTCGCTATGAAAACGTAATGTTGCAAGTGAGCGAGAATGATATTTTACTGCTCAAATGATCTGGTGGCACTGCGCAATGGCGAAGGGAAATTTGGTTAGAATCCACTGAACTAGACAATGATTTGGAAGGCTTTAATTTAAATTGAAAAAAAAATAAAAATCATTAGAAAACAATGATTTTGCAGTTATTATCCACATCGCTTTCTCGGAAAACGAACTTTCTAGATAAAAATGATTTTGAGCAGATAACAATAGGTTCGTTTATTTATTACATCGTTTTGTGTTTAGAAGAAAATCTAGAACATGTCCGTGTGTTTGACTAATGCATAAACTTGTGGTGATGGTGTATCTATAAGAATGTCCAATGAATGTAGATGGTGGTAAGGATTAGAAAATTTCTATTATGATGTCAATAAATTTAAAAACATAATAGAATCTTATAATCCATTCAAGTTAGAGTTGTATTTGTATTAGTACAAACTGTCTTAGTACTTTAATAAAAGTTATGAAGTTTAATCTTGGTAAGGTATTTTTAATTTTATAATATTTACAGTTGTGGTAAATAGACAGTTTCTTTAACAAGTAAAATCTCAAGCCTTAACACATTTGACATTTTCGTGTTTTGTTTAGTGCATGCGTCACGAATGTTAGGCGGGGCATATTGTAGATGAAATCAGCCAATAAACAATAAATAAACATGCAGTGTGGTTTAAAGCAGTGGTACCTAACCGCTGGTTCGCGAACCGGTGCCGGAATCACTGGTTTAAAGCAATTCTCTTCTCCAAGGGGGGGGAATTTGGGGGGGGAGGTTAGATTGATATTGTTTTAGTCATTCAGCAATATTTAATACATATTCAAAATTCCTAAAAGAGTGTAGCTGCAAGTTACACTTTAAGGCTTCAACGTATAATAGAAACCCATGTACAGTTAGGAAGAAATAAAAAGATCCAAAAGGTTCTAATATCTAATCTAAATTTTCTTTATGTGAAGCAAGACGGGGAAGAATTTTTTAATAGTATTTACTGTAGTACAACTGCTTGTACTTAAGTTGTACAAACACGGTAATGCATCTTGCGCATAATACTACAAGGATACATTAAAGATTGAATAAATGATGTAGTTTTTATGCAACGTGAGACAGGAACAGGGTTGCCAGACCCCAGCGATCAAAAAAAAGCCAAATCAAGACAAAAAAAGTCAGAAAAAGCAACAATATTAACTAAGTACAAAAGCCCCATGATGTTTTCAGATTTTAAGCCCTCGGCAACGTACTGATGATGATGTAGACTGTAGAGCCATCAGTTCATTCAGTGAGGTACTCAAATAGAAATTAAAGTTCCTATAGAACTGTAAAAAGTAAAATAAATATCAAGCGGACAGCATTATTTTACCATTCAATATATACAATACAGAGTGCCGCTTCAGTCTGTCAGTATGTAATATATCTACATGTTTCTACTTAAACTTGTGATATAGGCTACCTTAAAAAATTCTCCCTATATCCTACTTTACTATTGAATATCTTTTTACTTTTAAAATTTATAAACCATCATCTTTATTAAAAAATTATCTTACCGCTCACAGCAGTCACAGGTGGACCACTGATATCTAATTCAGTAATTTTAGCGTAGTTAATCACATCGTTACTGCAATTGCAGAATTGAACTAAAGCTCACATAAACCATATCAGGCATTATGAAAATTAAGTTATACCACTATTTTTTGGGAACGTAACGTAAAACTGACAAATAACACGCAAAACTATAAAAACGAGGCAATGTTCACAACCCTGCTTGAACATCTGTCTGAGCAGCGGCAGAAACTGCAATTATTTCTTATTGGGTATGGTTAAGAGTTAATGTAACAAACAAGGAAATCGATGTTCCACAAAATCCTAATGTTAAGTAGCTAATAAGTACAGGTAATAGGCTATTGTTCAGTTGTTACACACTGAATATTGTATTTCATATGATTTCAATATTAGACACTAGAATAGACTTGGAAAAAGGCCAAAAAACGTCAAAAAGCCAAACGGAAATTCTGACGCCAAACGCATTTGAAAAAAGCTAAAAATGGCAAATTTGGCGTTAGAAAAGCCAATATGGCAACCCTGGACAGGAATAAAAATAGGCGAAGAAAGAAATGTAACGAAAAAGTTTGGGAATCACTGGTAACCATCCCTTCTTCATCATTTCTCTCGTTTTTAAACAAGTGAAACCAGTCAAACGAGTGGAGGAGACTATAAATATTAATACGTCGAGCACTGAATATCAGTTTGCTCGGTGGATTGAAAGAAACATTGTGAGACTGCGTCGCACTGTAGTTTCCACGGTATTACTGATTACAGTTTTTTATTGCATTTTCTGAACCGAAATTAGTACTGCAATGTCTTTTTTTATATATCGGCATGAATTGCAAGAACTTTTCCTTCACGTAGAGTGTTTGAATTTATCAATTTTATTTCTTGTATTCAAAAATCTGTCTGTTTCTATAGTAATACTTGAAGTTCTAACACTTTAACAATTAAGACACCGCGCACTTCTTGTAGAAATAAAATAAAACTCAAATCGGAGGTTCTGGGGACTGTCTGAATTTTTTTCCTTCTGCTCCAAGATTCAGCTAACAGTAAAGTTAGTAAATGAACTATATTAGACACGAAGTGGACATATGGGTCATTTTGTTGTTTCCTCATTGTCGTTTTTTTTTCTTCGTATCGTGTTGAACTAATGAATACATTGCTTTGAAATTTCAATGGTTAATTCGTTAGAAGGCTATTATTTATAGAAGGTTATATTTCCGTGCTACTCCGTGTCCATATATTTGAGCATCGCGCTCTTGTTTCTATATAAATTTGATATCAACTGGGCGAGATGTTATGCATATAGTTCAAAACCATGATTCCTTAATAAACGACCGTCCTGTTTTTTATTCCTAAATTTATATTATGTATCAACTCACCTCTTTCACCTAATTTTAAGATAAACTATCTTATCAGTTCTCAGTCACAATGAAGATATTTCTTGCATCGATTCTGCTGTTGGTTGCTGTATTGTGTATGTTACTTGGTGGCACATACGGAAGGATCATCCTAACAATAGGTTAGCTATTATTAAATTATTTTTATTAAGTTCTACATCAAATCAATTTATATTGAAATGGAGATTATACTTCTATGCAGAAGGATGCTTTCATGAACTAAACTTGATAACAAAATTTGTATTTGTAAAAAACTATAGGAAGTTACTAAACGATATACTCTTGTTTAAATTAAAAATCAACTAATCACAGATCAGCTAAAATTATCGGTTATTAATTTTTCTTCACTACCAATATTTATCTCATTGTTGTGGTTGAGTTCTAATGTAATTCTAATTTGTATATAATGCAGAATGTCAAGAAGTCTGTGAACCCGACCAATATTGCGATGCATTAACGGGGCTATGCGTTTAAGGTAAATTTGTAATATTATTAAAAAGTGGCTGAATCATCAGTCAAGGTTGTAGCCAAGAATTTGCAATGATGATGGTGGTTTTAAAATTTCTAATTTCCAAGTAAGGCCATAACAGCTAGAGGGCCGTTAAACGTGGGTATTCAATGGTCTCGAATCAAAACTCTGAGGGTTTAAAAATAGTTTTAAGCTACTAAAAGTTGCTATGTATGATATAGAATGATGCTTTTTCACATTACAAAAGGGGGCTTCCGTCTGTCCCCTTGGCTACGTTCCTGCTATCGGCCCAAACGCCATTTCGAGGCCATCGCAAATATACATAGTCGAATGCACATCACTTTTATGCAACACAATTGGTTCATAAACTCCACCAAGTTTATCATTGTCATTCAAATTTTTGTGTTTTTCGTGTCTTTTTAAAAACAAAGCACAGATTTTATACTTTTACAGATATACCAACAGAAACATTTACAAAAACTTTTTTCTTTCTTTTCAGGGTGATTGGGGATGAATTAACAGGAAGAAAAATGAATTCGACAATAAATTGCTAAATACAAATTAATAAAATATTCTGCAGCAATAACATTCATTCATTTTGTAAGTTTTGTATTTGGAGCATTTCAGCATCTTCAGGGAACGGTATTAGAACAACATTATCCAAACATCCATACGGATACTTGTACGTTTGTATAAATTTCGAACGTTATATACGAAAGCGTCCACCTTTTTTGTAAAACGCGATTTTTGTACTTCGATTGATTTAGTATAATTTGTATGGGAAACAAACACGGTCTGGGATTACCTTAATTTCATTCGTAGAATTCTAATACAGAGAGGAAACGTCAGACATAAGTAGTACATAAGTTTATTAACACAAGCGCCATGCTTCATATGCGCCAATGTTTATATATCCATTTAAAAATAGCTTAATGTAGTATATGTATTAGTGATTACCATATAACACTTGGTACGCCCTGGGGTGTTCTATACACCCGGCTGACCAGCACTGGTTTAGAACCCCCCGAACCCGAGACGGTGATGACCAATCTAAACTCACAGTCACAAGACTATATAAAACCTACACCACGCTACTCATCTATTCCTATCCAAGGCTTCCAAGCTCACCCGACAACTTTATACCACTAACACGACGATTAAAACCTGCTTTACATACGTATTGTCACTTTCTGTGCTCAATATGCAGGGGCGTGCCAAACATATCTGCTGCTTGGGGCGAGTTTCATAATGATGACCCACTATACTTCCGAAATAATTCAGGTGGGGTGGTAAACAAGTTATAGGTGTTGTTATACAAGAGTATGATAAATTGAAGGTCAATAGGAGTGAAATGTTTGTCAGTGAGCCAGTAGTTTATTTTCACATACCGAAAATACAAAATGTGCGAACAGAATTCAGTAAAATGGAAGAAAACTGTATATCAGTATGAAGGTACCATGGTAATCCAGTAAATGGTCATCGAGCAGCGTCACCCACAAAAGAGTCTAACATCATGTCATACTAGCCTACAATAAGAAAAGGAAAGCCGAATAATATTCACTAACACAAGACGGTCTTTAGGTAGGTTTAAGCTATGGTTACCATATTTGAAAAAGCAAAATTCCGGACAGTGCATGAGTATTTTCGGCGCTCCCGAAGTATGTGCACCAAGATGACGCACAACCTATACTATGTTCAGGTTGTGCGCCATCTTGGTGCATATACTTCAGGAGCTCCGTATTTTCATGAGACCATATGTATGCGCTACCAAAATGCTAAGCCTGCAAACGCTATACGATACTCATTCTAAAGCGCCAGCTACCGAAATGAAAAGTATTGTCTTCAGTCACAAGCAGAATCTCACACCAGGCGGGTGACCACTCTCTAAATATAGCTCTGAATAAATCTCAACCTCAGGGTGGAAAATATTAATGAAAATCAGGTTGTGCCAAAAAGGAAGAACAGCAATTACATGATTAAAACAAATTACAGACACGCTTGTAAGTCAAGTCACTACAAATTTACTCTTCCGACCATGCATATTTTTCTGGAGATCTAATTCTCTTCAATGGGGCACACACATTTTTTCAAAAGCATAATTTTTTCTAAAGCGTCTTTTACCTAAGTGGCTATTGTGTCGGCAGTCTCGTTTGCCTTGTTTGTAAACTCAATCAATTTTGATCGCAAACCACCTTTCCTCCCGTCAAAATATTGAATAATTGTAGGAAATAATTTCAATTCATTGTGATTACTGCCATCTGATGCAACGCCAAAATACGCGATATCGTTTTCTTCAAAACTTTTCAGAACAGCATCAATAGAATATTGCGCAAGTACGCTAGTGACAATTTTTTCTGTCTTTGTGCGGCCACTGCTAAACTTCTCCGCTACATTAGAATCAGGGAAAATCTTTTCAAGTAAAACAGATGTACAGTCCATGGACAAAAAGCTATGATGATGCTTAACAGCGTGAAATGCAAGAGTGCCGCAGCCTTCTGCGGAAGTGATTTCATCTTCGCATTTGCTTCCTGCTGTAACAAAATAATTTGTCATTTTCGTTCATGCAACAGCCTCTCTTACTGCTTTGCGATGTATTTCCGATTGCAGATGTGTGTTTAAATCACCATTACCTTTGTGCACGACAGATATATAGATTCCTGATTTGCAAACCAAGCATTCTGCCTCAAAATCATTCCAGCCTTTTCTAAAACATGGATGTTTTTTTTTTGCATCTCGTTAGTGAATGTGTACTTTCGTTTAGAAATAGCCATTTGAAATAATACCTTTTTTTATTAACAATAAATACAACCCAACTAAAAAAGCATACTCTAAAAACAAAGTAATTTACCACCAGACTAACTGAACCAAAAAGCTTAATGGACTAGCACTTCCGATCGCGAATTCCTGACTAGCTTCCTAATTAAATAGAAAAATCCACAAGTAAAGCTTTGTGGTATAAAACTTCTGTATTCAGCTAATAATCTTGCAGCTGCTCAACGAAACGGGTAAAACAGTCAGCGAATAATAATCAGAAAGTTCTAAGTGGTAAACATCATTGATACGGAAAACGCTCTGCTACATCATAATTACACACAACCTCGTGGTATTAGCAGTGTGCACAGTGTGATTGCAGATGCAGTAAAATTCCGGATTCCGGAGCATTTTTTAAAATTCTTTCCGGACGCAAAATTTAACCCTAAATTCCGGAATTTTCCGGACGGTATGGCAACCCTAGTTTAAGCGACCTGGATATTATCGTAATATTACTAATTTTAAATCATCAAACTAAGCAACAAACTCAATCTTATAACATGCTGACACTTTTTGACAAGCGGCTCAACAGCGGAGAAACATTCACTTCAACTTGAACAAATTGGGGTCATTATTTTGGTTGAAGTAAAACATGATATATCGTTTCGAATGTATTGAAAACGTTGTGAGTTCCTATGTGATGCAAGTTGTTAATGGTGTTATAGGATTTACATATTTATTCCGAGGAGAGGAAAGTCGATAAGACGGCTTAACCATATGGCGAACCACGACCTCTCGTCCGGTTACATTTCCATGTTGGTTAAGAGATTAGTTAGTAATTTGTTTTCGGAAACATGGACTTGATGGGGGAGGAAGACGTAACTGACCAGCGGTTACGTAAACCCTCTACTCTACGACATTCTACTATCCGACATTATTATACATACACCATCACCGCAAGTTTATGTATTAGTCAAATACACGGATGCGTTTTGGATTTTGTTCTAAACACAAAACAATACAATAAATAATTCTCATGTTTTCTGATTAAAACCCTTTTATCTAGAAAGTTCGTTCCAAGAAAGCGACGTGCTGTGAATAATAGTTGCAAAATCATTGTTTTCTAATCAGTTTTTTTGTTTCATTTCCAGTAAAGCCTTCCAAATCATTGTCTAGTTCAGTGGGTCATGACTGAGGCTGGGCATTTCGAATTCAATATTTGAATCGGATAGTAATTATTAGAATCGGTTCAGAGCCAAATTTCGATTCGCCGCCATTTTGTTTCTTTTCTTTCCGCCAATTGTCGAGGGGAATTTCTCAATTTCGCAACGGAATTCTGACATATATATGAGTTATTGAAGAAAGCGTGGTTTTTATTGTGTGTGAACGCTGTATTCTGAATGATATACTCTATGTTTTCAGTAATTTATGTGTCTGGAAGACCCAATACAATAAGAAATTTACTTATACTTAGATATCTCCCAAGTATTCAAGAATCGGATCGAAAATAATTATTCGATATAGTCATAACCTTTTTTGACTTGTGGCTCATTTCCGGATGCTTTTAGCACTCGTGTTTGTCATTACAGTAGTATTTATAGTGTTATTTTTATTGGTTGATTTCAAATATCATTAGGTCCAAACGATTCATGCTCAAGAAAGTGAAAACACCCTGTGAAATAATCTTGTCAAGCAATCAAACTCAGAAAGAACAAGAGAGTTTTCTTGTAAAAGAAAAATCAGTTTTGTGGCAGCATGGTGTCCTTCCCAACCAACCTACTGCTCTGCTCCCCCTAGTAGGTACCGATTGAGAACCGTAGGTCTACTTCTTTTCTACTTTTGTAAAAAAAAATCTCTGTCGTATATAAACGGGCGCGTTCCCGTGTCTGTCTGTGTGTGTGCTCGGCGGGTATTTATTCTCATGTATAACATCACCTATAATTTGTTTACCACCCCACCCAAATTATTTTGGATGTCAAGTATAGTGGGTCATCAATATAAAACTCGCCCCGACGGGATTTATAAACATTGGCACATACAAAGCATGACGCTTGTGTTTATAAACTTATGTACTACTTATGTCTGGCGTTTCTTCCCTGTATTAGAATTCTACGAATGAAATTAAGGTAATCCCAGACCGTGTTTGTTTCCCATACAAATTATACTAAATCAATCGAAGTGCAAAAATCGCGTTTTACAAAAATGAAGGACGCGTTCATATATAACGTTCGAAAGTTATACAAACGTACAAGTATCCGTGTGGATGTTTGGAAAATGTTGTTCTAATACTGTTCTCTGAAGATGCTGACATGCTCCAAATACAAAACTTACAAGATGATCGAAGGTTATTGCTGCAGAATATTTTATTACTTCATATTTAGCAAATTATAGTCGAATTCATTTTTCTTTCTAGAAACTGATCCCAGATGACGCTGAAAAGAAAAAAAAAGTTTTTGTAAATGTTTCTGTCGCTGGTATCGGTGAAAGTTAGAAATGAAATATTATTATTGAAATTTGAAATCTGTGCTTGGCTTTTAATAAGACATTAAAAAACACAAAAATTTGAAAGACAATGATAAATTTGTGGTAGGGTTTATGAACCAATTGTGTTGCATAAAAGTGATGTGCATTCGGCTATGGATATTTGCGATGGCCTCAGAATGGCGTTTGGACCGATAGCAGGAACCCCCCCCCCCCCCCCTCCCTCCTTTGAAATGTAAAAAAGCATCTTCCTGTATCATACATAGCATTTTGTAGTAGCTTGTAAGTTACCGGCCCTCTAGCTGAAATAGCCTTACTTGGAAATTAGAAATTTCAGAACCGGCTTTCATCATTGCGAATTCCTGGCTACAACCCTGACTGACGGTGTTTATAGAAATTGAGCCACTTGTTAATAATATTACAAATTTACCTTTAGCACATTCCCCCCTTGATGTATCGCAGGTTAGGCCGGATCCACAGACCTCTCCACATGCTGAATTAAATATAAATTAGAATTACATTAGAACTCAGCCACAAAAATAAGATAAATATCGGTAATGCAGAAAAAATAGTTATTAATAATTTTAGCTGATCTGTGATTAGTTGATTTTTAATTTAAATAAACGTATATCGTTTATTAACTTCCTATAGTTTTAAACAGATATAAATTTTGTTACATATCAAGTTTAGTTCATGAAGCCATCCTTTTGCATAGAAGAAATTACCATAGCACGGGCCATAGAAGTAATGTTTTTATAAATCGATTTGATGTAGAACTTCACAATTTCGTCAAATATTTTAAGGTTTTAGTAAATAAATAAATTTAAGCTAACGTATTGGTAAGATCCTTCCGTATGTGGCACCAAGTAACATGCACAATACAGCAACCAACAGCAGAATCGATGCAAGAAATATCTTCATTGTGATTTAGAACCGTTCAGATAGTTCTCTAGATAGTTTTAGTATCTTAAAATTAGTTGAAACAGGTAAGTTAATACATAATATAAATTTTAAAATAAAAAACAGGACGGTAGTATCGTTTATTAAGGTATTATTGTTTCGAACTTCATGCATAACATCTCGCCCAGTTGATATCAAATTTATATAGAAACAAGAGCGCGGTGCTCAAATATATGGACACGGATTAGCACGGAAATATAGCCTTCTATAAATAATGGCCTTCTAACGAATTAACCATTGAAATTTCAAAGCAAGTATCCAGTAGTTGAAGAGAAAAGCGACACTATAACGATTAAGAAAAACAACAATAGGGAAACAACAACATGATAACAAAACGACCCATATATCCACTCCGTGTCCAATAAAGTCTATATATTTCCGTTACTGTACTGTTTGCTAAATCTTGGAGCAGAAGAAAATGAAATTTAGACAGAGTCTAATACTTCTGAGTTTTATTTTATGTCTACAACAAGGGCGCGGTGCCTTAATCGTTAAAGTGTTAGAACTTAAATTATTGAAAACTCGATATAGAAACAGACAGATTTATGAATACAAGAAATAAATTTGATGAAATGAAAAAATTCAAACACCCTACGTTAAGAAAAAGTTTTTGCCATTCATTGCTATTCATAAAAAATGACATTGAAGTAGGCCTACTGATTTCGGTTCAGAAAATGCAATACGTTACTGTAATCTGTATTTATTGAATGATTTCATCTACAATATGCCGCGCCATGGCATTTGTGATGCATCTACTAAACTTCAAAGCACGAAAATATCAAATGTGTTTTGACTTGAAGCTGTCAATTTAGCATGACTGTAAAAATCATAAAATAAAAGATACTTTACCTAGATTAGACATCATATCTTTTATTAAAGTAACAAGACAGTTTGTAGTGTCGTACTTGAATAGATCGTAAAATTCTATTGTGTTTTTAATTACAGGGATATTTTGAAAAGAAGTTTTTCTAATCATTACAGCCATCTACGTTTATTCGACATTCTTATAGATACACTAACACCACAAGTTTATGTATTAGTCAATCAAACGGATGTGTTTTCGATTTTGTTCTAAATTTGAATAGATTATAAAATTCTGATATATTTTTAATGGCAAGGACATTATGATAAGAAGTTAAATTTTCTAATCATTACAACCATCTACGTTTATTCGTCATTCTTATTTAAACACCATCACCACAAGTTTATGTATTAGTCAATTAAACGGATGTGTTTTCGATTTTGTTTCAAATTTAAATAGATTATAAAATTCTGATATATTTTTAATGGCAAGGACATCATGATAAGAAGTTTAATTTTCTAATCATTACAACCATCTACGTTTATTCGTCATTCTTATATATACACCATCACCACAAGTTTATGTATTAGTCAATCAAATGGATGTGTTTTCGATTTTGTTCTAAATTTGAATAGATTATAAAATTCTGATATATTTTTAATGGCAAGGACATCTTGATAAGAAGTTAGATTTTCTAATCATTACAACCATCTACGTTTATTCGTCATTCTTATATATACACCATCACCACAAGTTTATGTATTAGTCAATCAAATGGATGTGTTTTCGATTTTGTTCTAAACACAAAACGATCTAATGAATGAACCTATTGTTCTCTGATTGAAAACAATTTACCTAGAACAGTGGTTCTTAACGCTTTTTAACGCTTTTTTGCATATTTTACTCCTTCATCAAACAACATTACAATATTTACCCCCAATACAGCCAATCAAGATCATTTATTAAAAATTCGCCAGGCAAAGTATAAAGAGCTTTAGCTTTAGAATGAGGTTTCTCCCTTTCACCTCTCCTCCTACCCTATCTTCTCATCTGCAGTGTGCTCCAGTTCGGCATGAACTACTTTTCAACTTTCAACATCGCTCTCCAAGTGGCCATTCATTGCCTACTTGGTTGTGCGAATCAACACATGCTTTTCTGCGGAAATTTGTTCGTTCACACAAAAATGAAGATTTAGTTGAAGAAGTGCCTATATTTAAACATAAATCATTCCAATAAATGACCTATTGTTATCTGATCAAAACCATTTCATCTAGAAAGTTCTTCCAAATCATTGTCTAGTTCAGTGGGTTCCAACCTTTTATGACTCGTGGCTCATTTCCGGATGCTTTTAGCATTCGTGCGTTCATTATTACAGTAGTATTTATAGTGTTATTTATATTGGTAGATTTCGAATCCTGTTAAGTTCAAACAATTCATGCCCAACAAAGTGGAAACACCCTGTGTAATAACCTTGTCAAGCAATCAAACTGAGAAGAACTGGGAGTTTTCTTGTAAAAGGAAAATCAGTTTGGTGGTAGCATTGTGACCTCAACCCCCACCTACTGCTGTGTTCTCTTTTAGGGGGCAGAGATGAGCGGAGTCAACATTTTCAGACTCCGAATCCGTCGTAACCCAAAATCAAGATTCGAATTCGGAGTCCGACTCCGAACATGGCAAGCTATGACTCCTGTTTCGCTCTTATTGATAAATCTAATTTTGACATATTTTAGTGTTCACTACAGCAGCAACATCAAAAACGAGCTTCGCTGACAATGAAAAAGTTGTCGGTAACTTGGCACCAGGCTCACAATCCTGCTGTGCATCACCTGGAAAAGATTCCCACGGCCCATGCTTTGTTGCGCGTCTCGTGACAACCTGCGGGGTGGCAAAAGTTCATATCTTACTGGATGTCAAAGCGAAGCCCTGGGAAATCATACTGTTCTTAAGTATTTTCTGGTTTAAAGAAAGAAATAGTTATAAACTTTTATATGAATGGTCATATTAATTAAGCAGGAAAGAACAGAAAAATGCGCGTGCCGATTTTTCTCTCCTGAATCTTGTGAGATTCAACGGAGCGCTTTCGCCATGAATCGAGACCTAAAAAGAGAAAAGTGTGACTACTCGGCGGAATATAAATTTATTTATTGTTTATTGGCTGATTTCATCTACAATTTGCCCCGCCATGGCATTTGTGATGCATGTACTAAACTTCAAAGCACGAAAATATCAAAAGTGTTTTGACTTGAGATTTTTCTTGATAAGGAAGCTGTCAATTTAGCATGACTGTAAAAATTATAAAATTAAAGATACCTTACCTAGATTAGACATCATATCTTTTATTAAAGTAACAAGACAGTTTGTAGTGTCGTACTTGAATAGATCGTAAAATTCTAATGTGTTTTTAATTACAGCGACATCTTGATAAGAAGTTGGATTTTCTAATCATTACAACCATCTACGTTTATTCGTCATTCTTATAGATACACCAACACCACAAGTTTATGTATTAGTCAATTAAACGGATGTGTTTTCTATTTTGTTCCAAATTTGAATAGATTATAAAATTCTGATATATATTTTTAATGGCAAGGAAATCATGATAAGAAGTTTAATTTTCTAATCATTACAACCATCTACGTTTATTCGTCATTCTTATTTAAACACCATCACCACAAGTTTATGTATTAGTCAATCAAATGGATGTTTTTTCGATTTTGTTCTAAACACAAAACGATCTAATGAATGAACCTATTGTTCTCTGATTGAAAACAATTTACCTAGAACAGTGGTTCTTAACGCTTTTTAACGCTTTTTTGCATATTTTACTCCTTCATCAAACAACATTACAATATTTACCCCCAATACAGCCAATCAAGATCATTTATTAAAAATTCGTCAGGCAAAGTATAAAGAGCTTTAGCTTTAGAATGAGGTTTCTCCCTTTCACCTCTCCTCCTACCCTATCTTCTCATCTGCAGTGAGCTCCAGTTCGGCATGAACTATTTATCAACTTTCAACATCGCTCTCCAAGTGGCCA
The DNA here is from genome assembly GCF_013122585.1 of Styela clava. NCBI lineage: Eukaryota > Metazoa > Chordata > Ascidiacea > Stolidobranchia > Styelidae > Styela > Styela clava. The sequence goes on along the minus strand of NW_024102832.1, from coordinate 5,899,680 downwards.
TTCATTGCCTACTTGGTTGTGCGAATCAAAACATGATTTTCTGCGGAAATTTGTTCGTTCACACAAAAATGAAGATTTAGTTGAAGAAGTGAAACTGAAAAATGTGAATCCCGCATATGCTCGAGTTCGTTTTTCTGATGGACGGGAGAGTACGGTATCGTTAAGAGACTTGTCCAAACTCCCAAAGACCTTCGAGTCACGATAGAGAGTGTCAAGAAAGTCTCGAATATGGACGAAGATAATGAAACAACTACTAATACGCCACCATCAAATCAAATGACGAAGTCAATAATGAAAAGATTTGCCCCACGTCGTTCAACTCGAACTAAGTTAGTTCTAGAATTAAGTTCAGTTATTCATGTTGCAGTGTGCTACACTTTGTGATCCTTTGTTTATATTCCGTCATTATTACATTATTGTTCTTTGTGTTGTGATCACTGATTATCGTCAAGCGACAACAGACTGCATTCGCCTTACTGCATTAGTTACTAGCAGATACAAGTTTAGACGGTGGTCCGATTAAGTTTGCCTATATTTAGTGACTCAATGTAATTATGTTGCATGTTCTTGTGTTTAGGTTGAGATGCGTTTTTATTTTTTTAAAGCCATAGTTTTGGTTACAATAAATAAACTGTTACAACAATAGGAGAGTGGGGTTTGGTAGAAAAAAAGTGTGCGGGAGAGTGATAGAGTGTTGGGGTGGTAAAGTGACGAAAGGAGTTAGGAGTGGGTGTGGGTGAATAAAAGAGTGAAGAAGAGCAAAAAGAGTGAGGCAGAATATTGGAGGGAAAGAGTGCAGGGGAATTTCGATCATAAAAAGCTTTCAGGATAGTTTCACCAATTGTTGTGCCTTTTTAGCTTATGACACATATAAAGCAATGGCAAAAGATGCATGTAGGCCACAGCAGTATTGTTAAGTCAGACAAAAGGTGTCGGGTTGGTCCAGCTTTCGACTTTTTTGACAATGTTGGCTCAAAAAAGGGACCTCCTGAAGTATGCGCACCAAGATGGCGCACAACCTGAACTCAGGTTGTGTACCAGGTTAGGGTTCAGGTTGTGCGACATCTTTGTGCGCATACTTCAGGAGTACCCAAAAAGACCTATTTTAACTTGTTATGCTTGGTGCTTTGTTTGTGGGGCAGATTTCGTGGTACTGTTTTAAAAGGTTTTCATGCACAGAACACACTGAGGCATATGATGACCATCCCGAATAAGATACGTGAACCCAAAATCTAAATAGGCGTACTGATACTTTGTCTCTTTTCGTGACATTCTGTTTCAACAAATTCTAGTGTGCCATTTTTGTTAATGGTACAGATACCAAAGAACTCAACTTATTTAAATGTGATGGTTTTCAATTGCGGTTGAAATATACTGATCCGGCTGATACTGATTTCTTGCCACAAAACAAGAAAATAGATGTGGTTTTTGTTTGTTCAAAATCTTTTTCACAAAAACGAAATTTACCCCCAAGAATGAAGAAATTTACCCCTGGTTAAGAAATGCTGATCTAGAAAGTTTGTTCCGAGAAAGTGAAGTGGTGTGAATAATAACTGCAAAATCATTGTTCTCTAATCTTTTTTTTTCGTTTCAATTAAAACCTTCCAAATCAGTGTCTAGTTCAGTGAGTTCTAACCTTTTATTACTCGAGGCTCATTTCCGGATGCTTTTAGCACTCGTGCGTTGTCATTACAGTAGTATTTGTAGTGTTCTATCTATTGGTAGATTTCGAATCCCATTAGGTTCAAACAATTCAAGCTCAACAAAGTGAAGACACCGTAGGAAATAATCTTATCAAGCAATCAAACTGAAAAAAACGGGGAGTTTTCTTACAAAAGAAAATTACTTTTGTGGTGGCATTGTGGCCCCCTACCCACATACTGCTCTGTTTTCCTTTAGAAGTTACGATTTAAAACCGTCTAGTTATTTTCTACATTTGTAAAGAAAACACTCAATTTTCAATAAGTTATGTATGTCTCGAGTTTTACTCTTCGTAGATTTTTAATTTCTTTTTCAAGCTGGGTCAGAGTCTATAATATCAAATAAATAAAAATAGCGCTGTTATGATATTTGTTTACGAGACAACAACTATACATATGTATATCCCTGCGATAAAAATGGCAGAAAAGAAATTTATATCCCATTTTGACAAGGGTACTTGTTTCCACTTACATGATTACTGCGCCCTCAATTGGTCTTTTAGTTGAGAACAAAATCAAGTTTTTTTGTTTGCATAATAACGATTTTATTACACTTTCAACACTTTCAACGAAATTAATAAATTTTCAAAAGTACGTCGATTAACAAATATATATTACACATTGATGTAAACACGAATAAACTTATGTATCCCTATAAGCTTGAAGCGTCATGATAATTGAAGACGGAATTTGAACAAAATCCGGAATGAAATTTGCAAGTTTCTTGTACCCGGATAGGTAGAGCATGAGATTTAACTGAAACATACTATTCGGAACAATACCTGAATGGAAAGAAAAAACTGTTGAAGCAATGTTTAAGAGCCTTCGATGATTCCTAAAGTGCATATCTTACGCCTGAAAACCATGTGTTGGCAGTTTTCTTTTGCAGTTGATAATGGCTATAAAAACCGTTTTTTTTTATCTAGAAATTGAGCATTTACCCCTCTCGTCTGTTAATCCGTGCTTTGTGCCAACATCTCGTGTGAGAACAACTTTACCGCTTCTCGTCATGACTTCTGCATGGGGTTCTGAAATATTGATGTCAAATAGTACTTACAAAAGTAAAAAATTGGACAAGACAAAAACGGAGTGATAAAAAGTGGCGAAACATAAACGAGGATACAGACAATGCAAAGTAGAATGGAAGATAGCTTGTATTTTCGATTCACCTGACAATAGTGCAGCAACCGTCTTTCCCACATACGTCGTGGATTCACTGGAATCATAAAATCTCCCGTACTGTAAAGTATAAGAGAGAGATATTTACAGGAATTTTGAAATATTTTATCCAATGATTCAAAACTGAACTCTATTTATCTAGAATCTAGATCTATCATCAAGTATATATTGCCAGCATAGCCGATATATGTAAACAGGTACTCCCGTAGTATGTACCAGGTTAGGGTTAGGCCATAATTTTATTTCTATTTTCCTTATTTTAGTTCTATTACGAGTTTGGGGACTGTCTGTGTTAGCCAAGTGAATATATATATATATCCCCTGCCCATAGGTTTCAGTCTCTTTACACAACTCGATGTAAAGTAGGCGAACAAAATTAGTTACCTCCACATTGGTACACACACTTCTGGAGCGCCTTTAGACGTCCTTTATATCCATAAAATAATTCTACGTACAATCTGGCTCAAGTCATGGATACACGTCTTGAAATTTTATTTTTTCCAATCAAATTTTCTATTTGTATAGCAAAGATTTCTGGCTTAAATCACGCAAGTAGCAAATTACACAAAGAGAAAGAGACTTACCCTACTGGAGAACGGGCCCTCTTCTTTTATATTAGTTATTTCTTCAGTTTTCACGAGACCCGGCCATAGTGATATAAAAGCAACTTTGTATTTTCGCAGCTCAATGGCACAATCTTTAGCCATCCTATCTTTCTGAAAAAGTTTTAATTCATGGACACAAATTCCCACTTCATATTCCAAGTATTATCGAATACTTACCGCACATTTTCCGACCCCATACGGAACAGAGAGGAAGTATCGCATTCCTCCAGGTGATGAGACATTGATGATCAAACCTTGGCGTTTTTCGATCATCATCTTCGATGCGTAGACCGCACATCTATAATGATTCCTGTTTCGGTGAATAAAAATAGCAGCTAAATTGATGTATTCAGATTACAAGTACGAACATTCCAAAATGGCTTTAGTCATGAACTCAGGGGTGCACAACTCAAATAAAGTCTAAGTGTTGAAAATAATCTTGTCGCGTGGAACGACACTTCCGAATAATTCTTGGTGATGTAAACAAACTTCCGTAAAACGCATAATTTCCTAACAACAATTACAGAAACAATTTAATTTCCCAAAAACCGCTGCTTTGATGACGTTTTTGATCGACCAAGTTTGGAATGGTGGCTTCAAATGAGAAATAGCTATTATAATCACTGAATCCAATTATTCATTTTTCACCCGTGTCCGAAGCTAAGTTTTGCTTATTATCATGGTTGAGAATGCACAACAGGCACAAACGCTCAGTGCTGTAGGCTAGCTTAATTTCTTATTCTCAGCTACTTTCTGATAACTACTTTCTCATTTCGACATAAACGTGGTGCATTAGGAATTTTTGTAAATACTATAATTACTTTGTACCGGTGATTATTTACCTACACCACCCAAAAATCCGTAACATAAATAAAAATGTATTTGAATATTCAGAAAATGGCTCATATGCCGTTGAAAATGATCCGTCAATGCATACCACATTTATATAAGTCACAAATAGTTTTATCACTAATAACAAAATATCTACCACCGCCTAAATTTGGAAACACCGCACCCCTCGCCCCCCTGCGCCTCCTAAAAAAATAAAAAGCTGTGGAAGATACTGCTTTGTACAAAACCCTTCGCGTGTTGAACTTCACGCGTGTCCTGTGTTGTGTGTACCCCTGTTCTAATTGAAACTACTAGAAATCTTACAGTAATTACGTTTGATATTGGTTGAATTGTTTCAAACTTTAATCTGTAGAATATAATCTTTAAAATTTGAAACTGTTTCAAAGTATTACAATTCGAAAACTAGGTCGAGTAGTTGATGTTTGGGGCTGTACTCATTACCCTTTCAAACACAGTGGGACAGAAACGAATTTTGATCTCTAAATGCTTCTCGGAAACTGCGTCAATATTGATTCGAAAATTTGTACCTGAGTCCAACATTATTGATTTTGTCCCACGCGTCGGGTGATTGTTCCCAAAACTTTTTTTGAAGGTTTTCAAAAATATACTGCAAAAAAGCAAATTTGCAAATATATATGTCTGAAATGTAGCCTACATCCGTGGATTGGTTTGAAACGTGGCACAAGTGGGGATGTCTCCCATTTCGCACAAAGCCAGAGGATAGACTTTAGAACCACACTCAAAGTTTATAGATCAATGCATTAAAATGCTCTCGCTGATTTTCAAACACCTCACAAGTGCTTATTTAAACAGTTTATACTAAATATTTGTACAATAATAGAGAAATAATAGTTTGAAATTGAATGCCGGGCCGCTTAAGCCTTGCCTAATGGTAAATCCGGCCCTACATATAAAGTTCAATATAATTTTTCAGCCTCCAACTGAAATTAGAGCGTTTGTTACCGAAGCTATGTTCACAAAAAAAAACAGTTACTGCACGACTTGGACCAAAATGCTTAGAGATAAAAAGAGATAAAGCCTATTCGATGCTCCCGAAGTATGCGAACCAAGATGGCGGACATCGGAACGTAACATGGGTAACAGGTTAGGGCAGTGTTTCCCAACCCGAGTCCGCGGTCTCAAAGAGTCCGCGGAGCGTTTGAATGAGTCCGCAACGAGTCAGAAGAAATTCACTGCGAGCCACAAACGTTTTTGCGAAACTTAACTATCAGCCAAGTTATGATTTACGTTAGAATTTACATAAAACATAAAAAGCAAGATTAGTCACATAATATTAATCGAGTCAATAATTACTGGTTACTGAGTAGGGCTTGGCATATCTTCGAATATTCAACTATTAGAATATCAATTTACTATTCGAAAATTTGGTAACAGGTGACGCGACAGGTCACGTTCGCGTCGCCTAATTAAACGATTGGATTTCACAACTCACTTGCGGATTTTCGACGAAAACACGAGGTGGCACACGCGTCGATAGAGAGGCGCAGTTCTTACCACTTCATGGCAGCTCCTGCCACGAACGAACTGCGGCGGCTCATGCCATGGTTCTATAGCGCTATTCAGTATTCAGTAATCAGTATTAACGGTATATTCACAAATTAATGTACCAGATTTTAATTGATAATGCGGAATTATATCTACTTAAACCCTAACCCTAACTCTAAATCCATCAAAACTGTATTCATAAGAAAAACGTTCAACTTACCCAATATTTGTCACCATAAGGGACAGCCCTGTCTTTACGGCCCACCTGCCGTGGTTACAGCAGCAAAATTTTACCTGCCATTGGTTTTCAATTTGCTGCCGCGTCAACGGCAGCTCGTCATTGGTTCGTGGCGGGTGAAAAAGCCAGTCGCCATAGGTTTGGCCGTAGCGGCCATGGTATGGAAATACCGCCATGGTTTTGCGGTAGCTGCGGACGCCACAGAATACTTAAATCTGCACTTGTCGATAGATACCTAAGTGGTGTTTTTTGCGAGTTCGAACAACGAGGAATAAATTTTTAAATAAGGTGTCAATGGTGGCGACCCAAATTTTTTAAATTGGAAAGCGACAATACAAAATACAACGCAGAAGACCATAAGTTTTGTTTTTATGATGGTCCGTGAAAGATTAAAACCGCTTTATTAGACATTGCAAATCGCAAAATTCCGGGTGCTACCGTGGTATACGTACCAGGACATTTCACCTTATTTGCCTCCACATTGGTACGTACTGTACTGAAGCGCCGAACAGTTCAGATTTGTCGAATTCACAAAAATACGAATCAAAACAAAATATAATCGGGCATTTTACCACGTATTTTTGTGTCCACGCGGATTGTCATGATACTTTTTGAGGAGTATTACTTTTTTTTCGTCAACACAACCGCAGATTAAAATGATCACAATTAAATTAATAATAAAGCAAGGCGATGAATATGTATTTTTGATTTACTAATATATATATATACTTTAAATATATTTTTAATAAAAATACTAAATCCAGTTGTACTTCCTAGAAATTTATAGCAGATAGTAGAATTTTTTTAACGGCGATGACAAATTCGCAAGATCGCAAAAAATAATTCTTAAAACTAAATATAATCAGGCAATATATTCTCACATTATTATTTTCGCAGATTGCTGTGGTATTTTAAAGAAGTAATGCTTTCATCTTGTCGTAAGTCGACGCAACCGCGAGTTACCATGAACACAAATAAAGTAAAATAGAAAGACATTTCAAATTCTCGTCGTTGTCATGGATTGAATATTGTGCGACAGAAAAGGCCAGTATACAATAAAAAAAAGTCGGCTCTTTCAACAAACGCGTAATTGCGGCGAATTTCCGATTTTAAAATTCGTTAAAATCTGTTGTTTGGTTTTATTGTTTCTTCACACAGAGTACGGTTGCAATAAACGCACCTTGAGTCCGCAAAAGTTTTAGCCGGTGAGATAATAGTCAGCGATCAAAAAAGGTTGGGAAACGCTGGGTTAGGGTTAGGCGATAATTTTTTTCCAATTTTCCTTATTTTAGTCCTATTATCAGTTCGAAGACTAGCCAAGAGCCCCCCGTAGTATTTATACCTAAAATTATGGCCTAACCCTAACCTAGTACACATATTACATTCCGATGTCCGCCATCTTGGTTCGCATACTTCGGGAGCCCCGCCTATTCATTATAGATTGGATATAATAATTGAAAAACGACGTCAATAGCGCATGCCTACCCTGACTGCTGAATAAGCATTGTTAACGAGAAGATCGAGTTTTCCATCGTTTTCTCTATCAATTCTCTCGAACACACTCTTTACTTCTGAGTCGTTTTCATGATCGCATTGCACTGGGATACACTTGCCACTTCCTCCCATACTCTCAACCTGAAGTAAGGTATGAGGTCATATATAGATATATCTTTTATTCAAATTTGAAAACCATACATTTAGAAAGCTCGACAACGCTACTTCGATATTATATATTGGAAAGTTAAAAAAATCTTAATTTCCACTCAATAGCTTCTAAAATTTGCATATATATAGCTGTATTTCTTGGTAGTGATGGTGAACCAAAATGACAGAAGAAGAGATATTTACCTCTTGGTTGGGAAATGAAGAAATTCCGTGGATTTTGAAAGAAAAACCAACCTCGGCACCCCAAGAAAAAATATATTATGCGAATAAAACATTCGAATCGCTCACCTCTTTATTGAGTTTTTCCAAAGTTTCCATATTTCGTCCTGAAACATAGCATGTTGCACCATGATATGCTAACTGGATCGCAATGCCTTTTCCTATTCCCCGAGAGCCACCGGTTACTAAACATATTTTGCCCCTTAAATCAGTTATTCCAGAAGGTTTTCTATACATTTTTAATGTTGATACTAATTTTTCAAACATGAAACTGAATATTCCATAAACCAAATGACATCGATTCTATCTTTATGGCGAAGGCTTTAAGTTGATCAAATATTTGCTTTACTCTGGTGTGACTGGTACATATTGACACAGTTCCTATCGACACACTGACTTGCATTTTCAGATTTTGCATTCAAAGTCTACTTATATTTTGTGATATGTTCCCGCTCATCATTGTACTGATTCCCAGTTCCACCACACAAGCAGAAAATGACATATATTTCAGGCCATTTGTTATGTTTGATATGATTCCATACCATGCGGGGCTTCCAAAGCGAATACATTTAAATAAATCAGCTTCGGGCCGGCACAATGCTAAAAGTAATATGACATTATATTTTCTCGTAAACATTTGTCATATACATATATATATTCAAGCTCAATATCAGTAACTACCGAATGCGGGAAAAGAATAATATAACGTATCTTTGGGCAATTATTTGGGCGCTTCAGAAGTATGTGTACCAATATGGAGGTAACTAATTTTGTTCGCCCACCTTACATCAAGTTGTGTGAAGGGACTGAAACCAATGGGCAGGGGGTATATTCACTTGGCTAATACAGACACTCGTACACGTGAACTCGTACACATACCTCGGAAGTACCACTATTTGTGCCTCATGGGTGCATTGTTAATCTCCGTTACCTACAAGATGATTCAAACTTCCATTCCCAAATTTAATAATTGAATGAACAAATCTGGATTTGAAGCTGATGTCGAATTGATTTTAAATGTTAGTGATTCTGCCATCTTAGTGGTCCTACTGTCGTGTAGTATAGGAACATACTCAAGTATTGCTTGCACTTGACTACACATCTACTAAGAACGTATTGCTGAAATCATACTAGAAGTGCGTTATTTATTGAAGCGCGGCATTTTGTCGATGATATCCTCTTGAGTTAAGCAACTTCTAACATCTATTCTTAAATGTATAATATTTTAACTATTCAATTGCAATCGCTTTTTAACTTTTATCTCGAGTATTAGGTATCTAAATGATTCAAATTATATTTGGTAAACTTACGTACGACTGAACCAGTAAGGTGCGATCGTAAAAACATGGCGGGAAATTGAATGTTCTGCTGACCAATGCTTACTCAGCTGTTTAGTACTTTTATTTCTAAAAATATATACCATCACCAGTAATTTCGAAATACCGCGTGCAAGAGGGCGAAGCCGATATTCGTGGAAATAAATACAAAAAAATCAGTTGAAGTCGTATTGATTTCATTTATCATATTACATTGCACTCTCAACTACGTCTATAACATATCGTTTGGTCCTTCAATATGGTTAGATAATGTATCAATCTAAATTCGGTTGCTAGCTTGAGGTTTTATGTTACATCTTAATTATGTTAGCATAGCAGGTTGTAATCTCGAGATCAAGTCTTATGCCCACTGCCTCCCCTCGGACTAGTGCAGTGGTTTCCAATCTTTTCCGATGAATTCCTATCTTTGCGTATTTCGGATCTTCTTATTCATTCCTTACTAGGTATAAGAACTCTGTTTCCGTTATTTGTTCAACTGTTCAATCATAGGATAGAATATGATTTACCTATTTATCCCGGGGGTGAGAAAAGCCGATAAGACATCTTAAGCATATGGCGAACCACGGCCTCTCGACCTCGGCCAGCCCATTTATTCGGCACGCGAGCGAGGCCTCAGAAACGAGATCATTCTCTTTCAGATAAAAAGTTTCGAGGCTCTGATTTATCTGATGAAGCTCGGTGTTTGTTTATTCATTATCGTTTGGTAACAATCTGTTATTCATTTAAAATTTTAAACTCTTTTTGTCTTTTCATGACATATGGCCACAAAGAAATATATTATGACGTAACAACTGAGTTAGCTCAGCTCTCTCAGACGAATTGTGACGAGACACAGCATTCATTTTGGGGGTTCATTGTTACGTAATATATAGTCTGTGCCACCATTTTTCTTCATTTCTGATTAATTTATGAAGTTGTACAGCTCATGTTGGTTAGAGTTACTTGCTAACTTACTGAAATAAATTGATTTCGAAAGAAATATAAGCAATTATAGAAGGGAATACAAGAGAGAAGTGCAGAAAACGAACTATCGCGTGATTGGGAAGCCATTCCCGAGAATTTTTCGTGTCTCAAAAATTTTGCAACTGCATGTTTTTATCTACATATGCTTGTGACTTTCTGTTCTCAGTTATGAACTTTATTAAGTCTCATAACAGGAGTAGCCTGAAAGATGAAACCAGTAGTTCGTAACTTTCTCTCAGTGTAAATCTCTATCAACGGTAATGCAGTAGCAGAAGTCTCACTTATATAGAATAAGAAAAGTAATCAAATCTATTTGTCGGTCTGATATTTTTCCGAATAGTGAATCTGTCTGTAGTTTACATATTTAGGAGGTTTATTATTGTGTATTTTTGCTTTAAAAGTAACAAAGCATTGTTTTTAATTTTGGTCGGCACCCGGAAGAATTTTGTCGTTAAATTTAGTCGATTTGGGCACGCGAGCCGAAAAAGGTTGCCCACCCATGACGTAGGCTAATCATTTTTGAAGAAATTGTACATTATGAAAATGATTTAAACCTGAGATGTCAGTTAACGGTTAAAATAAATCGTAACCGTTAACCATCTAAAGCGGTTAATCATTTCCAGCCCTACTATTGATGCTTTACTCCGATGGGGCTAAAAAATTTACCAAACCAAGAAAAGGATTAACCTGAATGGTATTTAAGGACTAATGCCCTTTTAATGAGTCGACTATACCCCAGACCATACTTCCCATATACATATGATGGGCATCTACGGTTTCATATTATAAAAATATAATATTGGTAATAATAATGTTTTTGAATTCCTGGGGTGTTGTGGGGTCAGGCAGATATGACGAATCACGGCCTCTCGTTCGGTTACCAATCCCTGTCGAGCATGAAGTTAGGTAAATAAAGAAATTTTTTTTTTTTTGATGATGCAACAAGGCGTAATCGAATAACAGTTTCGTAATCCCGCGATCTTGAGTCTCTACTGCTACAAGCGATGCTTTTGAAATGAAAACATGTGCTATATCACCTGTGCTGTTCCTGAACAGAGATCGTCAACATCAATGAACGTTACTCGCCGATTCGACATAGCCTATGCCTTACGTTGATTGAATGTTACCGTATCGAGTGAACTAGGTAGGTTCAGAATGAGCTTAAGTTAAAAATGTACTACTGCTGTATCGATAATAAAGGATTCAACAATGACGTAACAATTGCAACTGATTATGGAGTCAAAATAAACCTATATTGTACTTAAAACTGATAACTTGCGTGCAGAAAGATATTTAAGCTGATGGCTGTAAACATTGCCTATTTTTTGTGAGTTTTCGAATGTATTTTCTAAAATTAGTTGTAAATCAAATATTTTAATTGCCATGTTGTCTTTCGAGGAACTTTAGTTAGCCAGCGATATTCAAAAATTAGTTCCGGAAAATTCGCGATAAACTTAAGCTAAAATTAACCATCATTGATTGTTTCCATTAAAATGATGGTTTTGGCATCCAAAATTTTGCCATGCTCAAGTATAGCAGTATAGAGAGAATTCTACGGGTTAGTGTAGTTTTGTATCTACATGTCAATCCTAATCGCTACCGTACCTGACTATGCCATCCAAAAATTACAGAATTATGTCACAGTGACGTAATAAGGTCCGCCAAACTGTACGAACTGTCATTCAAGACGAATAGACGATCACCCGAAATGGAACAAGCTATTTTTTTGTCGCAACAATCCCGATATGAGAGAGATCACTGCCGATAGTGATTTCTTTATTGTCGGCGCAGATGTCATTTCGGGCGATTGTATGTATACTTTAGCAAGCTTCATGACGTGTTTGTGATGACGGAATTTTTGGATGGTTCAGTCAGGTAGGGGCTAGGATTGCTGGATTGACTTGTGCAAAAATTGTTAAGCTACGCCCACTAGTAGGCTCAAAACTACATGAGACCCAAATTTTTCCTGGTTCAAGGGCCGAGGAACATCTATTGATTTCTAACGAATTCAGATATTCAATTTATTTTAAACACCTCTGATTGCATGATAGTGATTTTTTTTCAATTTTACTCCATCAAAGCTTCCTACAGACCGTCTAGTCACCTAAAAAGTCCTGGCCAATAGCTGAATAGCAAACACAATCTCTGTATTAATTTCTTAAGATGTAACAAACTTGTTATCATTCCTAACTGGGAATGGAAAATTATCAATTGATGTAATAACAGTCAGACAGTCACGTGACTGTAACCACCAACATTGTAAAAATACTTATCTAAAATAAAATGCCATAAATCCATTTACAAGAGTCTCAATATAATTTGAATATTTCAGTATTTTGGTGTAGTATAGCTATATATAATACTTATCAAAAGCGTTAGTAATGGCTGAGAATTGTGGGGACATGGAGGCTGTGATAAAATCTCAGGAAGAAGTTGTCGATTCTCTCATGAACGATATGGAACAACTTGAGAAGGGGACCTATGATTTCAAAGGTGATGAGCTCAATAGTGAAAAAATAAAAGAATTAACAACAGCAAATACGAAATTACAATATCAAAAAGGTCATCTTCAAAGGAATTTGGATGCTGAATTAGCTCGCAGTGATGTCAATAAATGTATGCCAAATATCAGTGCTGGCTTGGGTGCTATATTCCAAATCGCAATTCTCAAAGCTGTACCTGATGTCTCTGATCCTCCTGTAGCAATCACTCCAAGTCAGAATGAAAAGTTTGGAGATTATCAATGCAATAGCGCAATGGGAATTGTTGGTTTATTAAAAGCTGAAGGACAAAAGGTTTCGCCAAGAGATATTGCGGCAAAAATTATCGAAAATCTTCCTGAAAATCATCTAATTAAATCTGTCGATATTGCTGGTCCTGGATTCATAAATATTCGCATTAAAGAAGATTTCTTGATGCAAGCAATTGCTAATGTTGTATTGGTAGGAGCGTCTCCTCCACCTTTGCAAAAGCAGAAGAGAGTTATTATTGATTACTCATCTCCGAATATTGCGAAGGAAATGCATGTTGGCCATCTACGTTCAACAATCATTGGCGACAGTATCAGTCGATTATTTGAATTTCTTGGACATGACGTTTTGAGGCTGAACCATGTTGGTGACTGGGGAACGCAATTTGGAATGTTAATTGCACATTTGACGGACAAATTTCCGAATTTTAAAACGGAGTCGCCACCTATTGGTGACTTGCAAGCTTTTTATAAAGAGTCGAAAAAACGATTTGATGAAGATGAAGAGTTTAAAAAAAGAGCGTATAAAGCCGTCGTCAAATTACAAGGAAAAGAAAAAGATTATATACAAGCTTGGAATCTTATTTGTGACGAATCAAGGAAGGAGTTCCAAAAAGTTTACGACAGACTGCAGATTCAAAATTTGAAGGAGCGAGGAGAATCTTTTTATCAGGATATGATGCTCGATGTGGTAAAAGAATTGAACGAAAAAGGTCTTTTGAAAGTGGAAGATGGCAGAACGCTAATGTTTCCACCAAACTGCTCAATTCCTTTAACGATTGTTAAATCTGATGGAGGGTTCACTTATGACACAAGTGACATGGCTGCGATCAGACAAAGAATTAACGATGAGAAAGGTGACATTCTTATTTATGTCACAGATTCTGGACAAGGAACACATTTTCAAACCATTTACGCCGGTGCACAAATGGCTGGTTGGTATAACCCGAAAGAAAAAGTTGTTCGACATGTTGGATTTGGTGTTGTGTTAGGTGAAGATAGAAAAAAATTTAAAACTCGTTCTGGAGAAACTGTACGACTCATTGATCTGCTTGATGAAGGTTTAAAACGTTCCAGAGATAAATTAATTGCCAAAGAAAGACATCTTGTACTTTCTAAAGAAGAGCTTCTTGCAGCAGAAAAGGCGGTCGCTTATGGTTGCGTCAAGTATGCAGATTTGAGCCACAATTACGTCAACGATTACGTGTTTTCATTCGACAAGATGTTAGATGACAGGGGCAACACTGCTGCTTATCTCCTTTACGCTTACACAAGGATAAGATCAATCAGAAGGAACGCTGATGTGACGAAAGACAGTTTGTTAACCACAGCAAAAGAATCTGGTGGAGTGCATATGGATCACCCGAAGGAATTCAAGCTTGCCAAATGCATCTGCAGATTCACAGAAGTTCTGCAGAGAGTAAGTGAAGATTTGGCACCACACACATTATGCGATTACGTCTACGAGCTGTCGACAACTTTCACGGAATTTTACGATTCATGCTATTGCATAGAGAAAGATAGAAAAACAGGAGAAATCATTAAAATCAACAAAAATCGCTTGCTTCTCTGCGAAGCCACTGCAGAAATAATGGACAGATGTTTTCATATATTGGGCTTGACTCCAGTTGAGAAGATGTAACTGAATTCCAGTGTTCTCATCGCTGCCACTTTGGTATGCTATCTCACTCGCCTAATGTGATCTCATAAAGACATTCTTATGGAGTTCAGTTCCTAACTAAAATCACTGAGATAGCAAACCGAGATTGCATACCAAAGTAGCTCGTGCTCATCTGCTTTGCAAAATTTGTATTTTCGCCAAAATTGTTGTTGTTTAGATCTAAAGAGATTGTGTATTAATATTGTTGGATCAAGCATCTGTCATTCGCATACTAACTTTATCTGTGGACCATGCTAAGCTTAATTTAAATTTTGGCATTGCGTATCTCTTCAATGTATACACGTGTTCCAAAAATCTTGCGCAATCCCCAAATTTCTTCTGTACATATATTTTGAGTTATTGAAATGAATTTATTTTATTGATTCTCGGCAATGACATTTGGCGATCAGTATCGGTTTCAAACCAATGATATTTATATTTTCTTCCCCCCAAATGGGACTGTTTTGGGCTTCGTTTGGCGCGAAAATGTGCCAACTTATAAAAAATGTTCAATAATACTTTCCAAGTTCCAATTGTGTTTTTCAAGGAATTTAATAGGAATTGGTAAAATTATGGTCCAACTCACTGTTATTATATAAATCTTCACATTTTCATATCAAATTCATGGTTTATATGCTTTTTAAATTTAGCATCATTTTTCTTGAAATATACAACAATATAAACTTTTAAAAACCATAATCCTTAAATACTAAACTTTTTAGAGAAGGACCAGTTCCAACATGATTTTTGAATTCTTTCGGTAAACTGAAAATGAAGGTGGTAGTATAGTTGGTGTATCTAGGATTGGTGAGATACATTTTGCAAAAAATGGAATAATTTAAACATGCATAACTGAATTATCTTGTTTTATGGATACCACAATAATCGACACAGTTTGAAAAAATTCATTTAAATTCGATTTCTAACGTAATTTTATATACAGGTGTCCAAAAAATGTTGTCTGATTTTATAGTAATAACAATTGAAAATTCCTTGGTCTTTGTTTATCAATTACTCTTATTGCGCTTGTAGTTCTCATTTATCACACAATAAAATTTATTTCAACTTGCAATTGTTATCTAGAAAATCGGGCCAAATTTTTCGGACACCTTGTATAAAGCATAGAACAGCCAAACCCATCTAATTTGTTTATTATTCTATAGGTATAAAGTGATGGTTAAAATAGTCTTAAAGAAGGATATATTCAAATATATACAGGATATTGAATATATCCAACCACAGACTATCATCATGTGCAGTATTTTTCGAACCAGTTTTTTTTCTTCAAACGAAATAAATGCCAGATTATAATAGCTTAGTATTATTAATATGTTGTTTTTTTGACATTATGGATTGAGACCGAATGAAAATAGTACCTATAAAAATAATTTACTGTTTGTTTTGACTGGGTCTGTGGTGAGGAGTCGATAAAAAATATGACTCTAACTAGTTGAAGAAAATGTTGACAGTTGGCACTCATCTCAAAATTCCAAACTTTTGAGCCATTTAGAAAGCAGAAAATTTTGACACCCATCATGATTGTCAACCGCAAGAAAACTTTGGTGTATGTTCGATTGTCTCTAAAAGTCGACTCCATGATTTTCCAGTTTCTTCAATTATCATCTTTAGAACTCTTAATTCCAACGTCAAAAGAGTAGAATTTTCCATTTCTCCTCCGATTCTATCATTTTGGAAATACGACTCTCGACACCACAGTCTTGATTCTGAATATCTGTAGATATAGTAATTCATTTTTGAAGGCTTGATATGCAGCTTGCTAATGAACTATCTTTTGAATTAGAAAATAAAATGTAAATTTCTAATCTGTGGCATTGGGTTTGACCATGGTTCATCAGTTCATATAGTTAGGAACAGGATTGTATTCATTGTTTAACAACAGATTGAGTCAATCATATGGCTTCACTTATAGAAGATATCATTGGGTTTATAGAAATGGTGAAGAAGGATATGATGAAAATGAAATCGAGTCAGGTTCACTTCACTGCCTCTTGGTTGGAAAATGTTAATTTGTATGTACATTGTTGTGGACAAAAGCTAGGGTTGGGCAAAATTATATATTTTCATTAAATATTTGTGAAGAATACGGAATAGTTCTAATCTACAATCGAGTTGAGATCAGTGTGATTATTTCGTCTGTCGACAACATAACGTCGGTAAAGTACTACCTTTCTATCAATTATTTTGTTTAAGTATTTAATTTTTTTTTCATTTCTTGCATAATTATGCGTTCAGTCAGACAAACGCGAAAGTTAGTAAGCGTTCATCGACGAAAGACGTTATAAGTAATTACACAAATTATTTTCATTCGAATTCGAATATTTGTAGTCATATCAAAAAGGAGTAGTTTGAAATCACAATGATTGATAGATATTCCGATTCGGCTTTCAGTCACTCCAACTCAGCAGTCAATTTATTGAGTGTATTCCGGATATCGAAAAATGCAGACTCGGGCTGTGACAAATTAAGTGAACATTTAAAAAAAAATCATCAGAATGCGTCGCATGGTCATGTGATTTCTAATAACCAATGAAAAAGCATCTTCATTTTGCGGTCTCCTTCGCCCGCTTTGTTTCTTTATTATACCTACACTTTTTTCTTGCCACGTCAAAATTTGTCTGCGCTCAGGCGGTGTTTTCAAATTTGACGCCGTCAGGTAAGCACTGATTTTATTTTTGCGTTCTGTGGTTTATGTTCATCTTGTAATCCAACTTCGTATTACCTCACAGACATTTTTAATACTTTTATAGCTTTAATAATGCAGTTACATTAAACTTGGGCCTACAATTATTAATTTTAAATGTCCACAAAGTGGAATTGCGATTACAAGATCTGAAGTTGGTGAGATAAATCCGAATCGGAAGATCCAATGCTTATTAGAGATAAACTTTATCCATCAGTTAGGCCATAGCATAGTACTAAATGCTTCTCCCTCGTGTGTAATGATTGAATTAAAGACGACGGCGTAAACAAATGGAGGCGATCGACAAGAAAATATTCAAGTTAGAATATTCATTGTTGAATTCCTACCATCGTCGGGTGCGGACGTGGCTACTTGAAAAGACTAGAGAATGCTACGCGTTGTGTGTTTCGGTATTTACTGTTGGATTCGTATTGCGTAATATCAACATGATCGAAGCCCGTCGGCCGGAATTACATCGTGCCCGATTGCCCGATTTTACATCGTGTTTTTGTTTTATTATGTTCTTTTGACTGTTTTGGTGGACGGGCACGTGCTTGTACGTTTTAACTTTTTTATTAAGTTATGCCCGTCCTCCAGGTCCTCTGCATTTTGTTTGTCCGTTTGTTGTTGTTTTGTTTCTTTCAGAGTGACCAAAATAAAATTGATTGATTGATTGATAGAACAAGTAAGAAATTTTGTATTCAAATTTATGCTTTGGATAGAAATTGCCCTGTTTTGGCTTTTAGCTTGTGTTAAGCTTTTATTCAGCCTCTATATATTGCATCTTATCTATATTATATATTTCAGATCGTGTTTATACAAACTGTCTGAATGTGAACAAACTGCGAATGTTGACATCGGGAACTGATTGAGCGGAAAGTAAAGCGCGGTTAAATAAATATGCAATAATTCAGGGATTTTAGTTAGGCCATAATAATAGCACTAGATTGATAATGAGAGTAAACTTGTGTTGGATCAAAGACCCCTGGGAAGATATGCCTGTGCAATGATGTTTGGACCATTTCATAAATAAGATCTACATCATTGATGAAATAAAAGCTCAACATAGATGCGGTTGTGTTGGGATGTTCCGGATATAGTACAGGTGATATTATTTGCTTTAATTTTTTTCAAATTATTTCAACGGTCACTTCTTTCGTTTCTTGTTCATATCCAAACTTTTTGTCATGTCAAGAATTTACCTGGGCCCAAGTAGCGTTTTCTTTTTCCATATCTTTCACAGTTATACCAATGCAGATGAACCTAGGTTTAGGCTACAGTTGTTCATTCAAATTGTCTACCAATCGGAACTGTCGAGGTGAAACGAAAGACGAAAGATACATGACAAATAGGAATAGCTAAAGATAAACTAATTAACAATACAGTTAGGCCATAACATAGTATTGAAGCGATGATTGTTGCCAAATTCCTGAATCGAAGACTCACGGAAGTTTTGTTGAAAAGAGGCGATCAAGGGATTAATAAGGAAACTGGTAATTTATTCACATTTAAAAGTACAAAACCGCATGACAATATAGTATACAATTTTATCCAAACCAAGTTTTAGGATTCCGCCACAGTGTCATTGTATTGTCTTTTTATATTCCCCTTAACATAAATCTGATTACATATTGAGGTTTCATACTACTTCGCGGTGACCGTACATTTGAACCCATGCGTATATCCACGGGTTCAATCTATATGCGGGTGCTAAAACCCATGGGTTAGGGTTAGTATGGGTTTAACTATGAGTGAAACAAAAAAAATTCTATAGGTGCAATAGCATACAGGTGCAATTGTCATGGGTTCAAATGTACGTGGGTTCAAATGTAATGGAACCTACTTCGCTCTTGCGTCGAGAAACGTAAATTTGTTGTAAATGCATTCGAATGTATATTTTGAATAGATTTCCAATGTATTCTCAGTTTGTGCTGTTCCACAATATTCTAACGGCAATTAACAAATGATCTGATTGCATTTGCATGATTTTCGTTTACTTGCAGGCGATTTTATGTTTTTACGGTTATGTTTACTAATGCAGTTAGACTAATATTAGGCCTAAAATTATTGACTCTGTTTGGAATTGGACCACGAAGTTTGGGAATGTTGGCATCGGGATCTGCTGGAGGCAACAAGGTTAGGTGGACATTATAAAGTATGAAGTACAGTATTAGATTTGACTTTGCATTTAAAATCCGGGTGGAAGTCGTTTTATTCTTTTGTAACTTTCATATATTGTAAACCAATACCCTTTTTAAGTTTTTCATCAACCATTGGGATTATTTTTGTTGACAAAACTAATAAGTAAGATTAAAAAAGTCTTTAAATCCACGCTTCGTGCGAAGGAGGCCCCATTTTACGTCTTATAACAATTGAAAGGATCGTCATACTATTATGTTGTTGTTTTTTGTTCATTTTATTGTTAATACCTTGTTATAAAAAATCGCTTTTCTAGTTTGGGATTCGCTTATTTTCTCGCTATGTCGTCGTGTCAAAATTAGTAAAAGCGAACCTTGCTAAAGCTAACCTTGTAAGCGAACCTTGTAAAAGCTAACAGTACTGTAATCCCTCGCGTACTGCTCCAATTTCAAAAGCCACACTAACTTTTGTACTGCTTTAATGCGGATATTCATGTAGGTATGTTACAAAAAAATGAAGTTCATCCGATTTAAATAAAAACTAACGGAGATATCGGAATTTTAGTACCGCCCAACAGCCAATTTTTTTCCATAATGATTGTATTACTTTTTTGATAAGAACTGTACTAAAAATGGAAAAATAACACATATCAATCACTCATCTTTCGATGTGCGTCACATCTATGGTATATTGAGATAATTTCAGGATTTTATTCTGGCAACGGTCATTGACACCGCCGAAAGATCGTCGCAAATAAACGCAGTTGTGCATGATAGTCTGACAGTGGTTCATTGTGGCTAATAATTAACGATGTTCTGATTGTACGAACTTCATAAAAATTGGTAAGTATCAAGTTAGACAAGAAATACACACGTCCATATAAATTTTATTGGTGTCCATAGAAAATATCAATAATTTGCACTACGTATACCTGGAGCGTAATTTTTAAAAGCGTCGAATGTTGGGAAATTTATGCGCTAATGAAAAAATTCAAATACCAGATAATAGTTGTTTATTTTATCTAAATTATGTCAATTTCATAGAATTCCAAGCTACAGCAGTTAGTCGTTTTTATGAGCGGTATTTCAACACGGCGTAACGGTACTTAGCAGACGTGATGCGTACATTTTTTGCCGCGGATTTTGTAACATTTCTAATTCATGACAGCAACGTTTTGATAACAGCTAAACTCAGGATAGTTGTCTAGATATAGAAATCTTGTTCATTTTTTTTCCTAGGATGTTCTCGATCTATATTCTGCGATATTCCCAACATTTGTGAATTTATTGTATTGCATTGACAAAAATATTCATCCGGCCCGTTTCAACACAATTTGAGTCATACCCGGCCCGTGGTCAAAAAAGTTTGGTGACCCCTGGTTTATATGTTATGAATCATGACAGGTGTCCGAGGTGTTTAAGAACAGAAGCTTCAAAATTAATCTTTTTAAAAATATTATCTAACGGACATAATCAGAATCCGATGTTTGTGTTACAGAAATTGTCGAGGGGGGAGTTATTCTTTAAATGAATCTATTGGAAGCTGAAAACTATTTGTGAAATCAATGTACGACTTTCGCTGCATCTGAGACAAAAACAAGTAAGTTAGTGCAAAAAATGTGAAGAAAATTGAAATTACTATCAAACTAATCAACGTGCAGTTTTTCTACAATGCGATGTTTTTGTTTTGCTTCAGGAATTGTCGAATTCTAAAAAGTCAATAAAAAAGGTGCTTGAAAGTATTCAATGCAAGTAGAAGCAAGGTACGGCTTTCCTGCGTGTCTCAAACATAAGCAAGGTAATTTAACTTTTTTAACTTTTTATCATTGGCAATTTTTTCCTCCACGAGCTTCTTGGGGATGAATTTTGCTCAGTACTTGCCGTAGTGTAGTTATGTACACATGAACTACTCGAATTGTACAAAAGCGTGAGTGCGCATTGTCTATTAAGAACAGATAAGGTAGTTTTTATGCATAGCGAGGGGATAAAAATATGCGATGGGAGGAATTCAACGAAAAAGCATGAACCACTGCTATAGCATTACTGACCCTTGCAGTGGTCGTGTTTTATGAAATGAATTCAATTCACACTCAAATTAATTCCGAGCCAAAACATCGTATATATATGTACCGGCATAGGCATCTATGTGTTAAGTGCGATATGAATGAATGCAAAACAGCGCATAGCGGGGGTTACTTCGATTCGGTTCGACAGTTTTCTTAACTGTATTTTATCATGCAGGTTTATTTCCCGATGACGAGCATAAGCGAATAAGATGAAAGCGAATCTCACGAATCAAAAAAGAGTTTGTTGAAGTAAGTATCCCAGTGAAGAGGAAAGTCGACAAGACGGATTGATCTCGTGGGTACCACGGCTTCTCGTTGGATGTATGAACTTGGTGGCGGAGGTAGCTCTGACCGACCAGCGATTACGTAAACAACCTAGAAGTCCCTCCATGATTCAAATATCAGATTATTTGAATTTGACAATTACCATGACTTACTCATTATATCATGTTGTCGTAACCCTCTTTGAGACGCGCGCGTGCTTCAGCTTGTGGTCCGCAATCTTTAAATAGTTTCTCCCCTTTGCATATTTCTCTTTGCTATGCGTGAACAACTGTTTCAGTTTTCTTCAGGTTTATTAGATGGCTGACAACTCGCTCTCTAGCGTTTTAAGGTTTAAATAGTGGTGTGCATTAATATCACTCAAATAACCAACTTATGGAATTTTTTTGCTTGCCATGATAGAAAGACATGACTTTTTAAAATAATCAAAAAAGTAAGTCTTGCTTCCTCTCGTTACTCGCTTTGTATTTTTTGTTAGGTTGAGGTCAATTTTTGACTGTAGAGTTTCTTGCTCGCCAATTCACCCTCAACGTAGGCCTAATTCATCCTTAGGGGGATAAGTTTATCCCGCACTCACACCCCTATTGTTTCATAACTGATCCACAAGATGTATTTTAGAAGTTGTATAAATTCTATTGCGATTATGTACCAGTAATTACTCATTACTCAAGCATATAATAGTCTTCAAACGAAATTCTATCAGTGGTTCACAAACTTTTTAATCCACTCCCCCTTTTTAGAATTTGTCAAGTCTAGTGCCCCAATTCAAAAATAACTATAGCCAACAAAAAGCTACAAATAACAGATGGTAAGACGAAAGCATTTTTTTATTTAAGCGTAATAATCCAAAATAAAGAAATATATGTATATATCAAAAATAAAACGGGCAAGATAAAAATCTAACAAATATAAATATTTTTCATTAGCGCCCCTGTTTGAGAACCACTGCCCTAAAGTAAACTTGTTATTCTTGTTGGTTGAAGTAAATTTTCGACTGCAGGATTTATTGCTCAGTAACTACTCGCTACCCAAGCATATAATATTTTTCAAAAAATCTCTACACGACCATCTACTATCCCTATTAAACCGATATCAAACTTTATTCTTTGAATCATGCAGGCTCTGTCCGGATTACCGAACAAGCTGTTGAAGCAACAACGGATCTCACAAATCATCTATCTGTCTGTTGAATTAGGTATTTGTAATTGCATGTAGAATTTCAACTCTAAAGTATTGAAATAGTCTTCTCCTACCGCTGTGGAGTCTGGAAATGTCGTTTCATTTATTTGGCACAGTCTTGTGTACTTGGGAAGAAGAAATCTTAAAATCCAATAGTTCATGAAGAGTTCACAAGTTATACATTTCGAGAGTTTTGGTAATATAGGTGAGCGAATATTCCAGTTGCGAAAACGCACTTCTTTGCCTCATTATTTGCTGCTTTTTCCTCAATACGCTAACAGAAATAACGATAAAGACTGTTGGACATGAAGTGGACATACAAATCGTTTTGTATTATGTTATTAATACGTCCTAATCAGTGTGGCATCTCGCGGTTTATTTCGAATTTCATGTTCCTACTTTTTGCATGACTGACTTCAATTAGGTAAATGTCTAATATTCCATATCTATCCTGGCATCCTGTATTCTATTTTGAAACTTTGTTGTTATTTTTATGTTTAGATAATATTCCATAGTCATTGTGGCATTTGTTTTTATTTGGCATTCTTTTTGTTGTCCTTTTTTATATGATTATGTCAAATTTAGTAAATGTTTAATATTGAAATTCTGGACCGCCTGAAGTATGCGCACCAAGATGGCGCACAACCTGAACTCTGGTTGTGTTGCAGGTTAGGGTTCAGGTTGTGCGACATCTTGATACGCATACTTCAGGAGTACCGAAATTCTTTTTCTTGTTCCGGTGATGGAAAAATCTTTTCTCTATTAACTAAAACTATCAAAATTAAAAATTGCGCACCTTTTGGCATAGTCTACTGAGACGGATTTCATACTCGTACTATTTCGTTTTGGTTTTAGTGTCTGTATATTTGAGCATCGCTATCGTGATGTATCGAGTTGAAAGCTTAGATTCGAATCTTATGAATTTTTGAGTTGACTTGTGCCTTGTGCAAGTCGATGTTTAAATTTTTAGAATCTGTTTTTCATCGGTAGTGTGAAATGTAATCCCTAATCGCCCTGTACCATGTTGAATCTGTTTTTATATTTCAGCTGCGTTCTGGATTGGAAGGCCTAAAAGAGAGTCGACAACCAGACCCGTTGAACATTGGAATAAATGGTCGTTCCATTTTGATCATATAAATCGTGTATTTAAATTTTTTTTATAACCATCCATATACCAGAGCTTGTCCGATACCAAAGCTGGCCCCCAGCAGTGACCTATCTGCGTGAAATGGCGCCTATGGCAAAGTTTAAAAGCGCCCTCTTGGTCGTTCACTGAAATTTTTACTGTTTCTTGCTTTGGTTTACTTGTACGTTATTATTATAAAGAAGTTGTTTTGTCAGAATGAGGTTTGCCCTCGTCCAAATGGCGCCCATGGCAGTAGCCCTCTTGCCCTATATATGATTCTTCATTTCGTGTCTGATCATGGCAGAAAAGCTTAATATCTCAATGTTACTCTCTTTTAAACAACCTGTCCCTGCATTTCCTTTGACCTTTATCCACTAAGGACTAGATGAATTTTTGGTTGAGTTCTCCAGATTAGGTTTTTTATTATAGTCTTTCATTTCGAAGATTCGCCCTTAAAAATCTGCCTGTTTGGAAAGCTGACAAGCGTTCCAGGTAAGCCAAAGAAAGCTCTTTCGATATATTTGTGTATTTATTCTCTTGCTTAAAGAATATAATAAAATTATTTATTGAAACCATATTCGTTTATGCTTATTGGTTGTCGGCAATTGGGTTTTGTTAGAGGCGAATAAGAAATGGCATTTAGGAGCGTAGGTCTTAAAACGTCATATTGACGGGTCTCCATTTTTTACAGTATGGCGTCGCTAGGTTATGACGTCACGCCGATGAGCCGCGATTTTATGGGGCGCGCTGGCGCCGGATCCGGGCCGAAACGACGCGAATTATTTTTATCTCTGGCCGATCATAGGCCATAGATAAATCGAGCATAATTAACGCGATTTATCCACGATCACGCTTGATCATACATGATGTGAGTGAAAATTTCAAAATTCTCCATTTTCCGAGGTCTGACCCCCTCGATTTTCTTTTATTTTGGGGTTTCTGTATTCTTACAGCTCGAGTTTCTCCTTCGCTATATAGATCTTTGCGCAACGTTCCAGTGACGAACATAAGCGGATGTTACATTCGCGGGATTCAAACTCTAGTTACCATAAATAAATTTATGGTCTACTCCAGCGCCTTTACCAACTAGGCCAATTCAGAACTTAGAAACAAAGGTCTAAGGTCTAATATTTATATATCATCTCAGAGGACTTGCATAAAGTCCTGCAAGATGAATGATAAATATTAGAACTTATAACCTTGCTCTCACGTTCCTCCTTGGCCTAGTTGGTAAAGGCGGTTGCGGTTGATATACCTTTAGTTTGTTCTTGGTGACCAAAGTTTGAATCCCGCGAACTTACTGTCCCTGTATCAATTTCGTGTCTTCATTAATTGGATTACGCAGATATCTAAAATATGAAGGAAGCTCCGACTTGTAAGAAAATGGAAATCCCAAAATAAACGAAAATGGAGAAAATTGAAGGGTCGAAAGTTTTATTCAAACCATGTATGATCAAGCATGATCGTAGATAAATTTCGTTTATTACACTCGATTTATCTATGGCCGATGGTCGGCCGAAGATAAAAATTTACGCGTCGTTCCGGGCCCGGATCCGGCGCCAGCGCGCCCCAAAATACCGCTGCTCGTTAGGGTGACGTCATACGACTAGTGACGTCATACGCATGGTAACACATCCGTAACTGACTGAAAATCTTTGCTTCAATATCTCAATTGCGAATTTTTGTCAACATACGATAGCTAGTTTATCCCGAACAACAACTATTCGAAACCCCTGACAAACCAATCCCAGACTCTGAGCCAGCATGGAAGTATTCTCATCCGTTATATTTATTAAATACGCTTTAATTCAAAATAATATCTCAATATATAATACAAGTGCCTAAATTATGTTAAAATGACACAATCTGCTAAGATACCGGCACAGAACGAACTTTGTGACAGGGCATAAACAGAGTAAGCGAGATTTGGATTTACTCAGCGCAAGCGCAAAGTTTCAAATACCATTTTTCAGTTCAATTAATAGTCGCATACCATTTCAGTTCAACTAAACACAAATCAGGCATGCCCCCTATTGCGGGTCCCAATTAAAAAGGGTTACTCGTTTTTTTAGATGGCAGTCTATCACTCTGTAACCGGGTTTTAAGTCGGCGCTTGCCGATCCAGATATTCACCCCACGGCAGATGACAACGTGGGCCATGCGTACCGGTTTGCTCAATTCAATTAAAAATGAAAATACAGATTGTACAATTCTAAAACACTCGCTATCAAGATAAAACTGCAATTCTACGTCTGCTTGATTTGAGACGAATATCTTCTTCTAATACCTCAGAACGTACCTGAAATATAAAAAACTGGCTCAACATGTATTTAAAAAAATATTTCACACGACCGCTTAGAATGATTTTAACATTTATAACTTATTGACTAAAATTGCGACACCGATAACATATTCCGCAATAACAATTATGAGACTAAATTCTTGGGATTGAATAACACTTTGACAAGGATCACTTGGGACAGCAAAAATTGACAGCATTCGACTCCAAACCAGACAGTCGTGAGTTAAATAAAAATGAGACAAGCGTGTTAAATAGGATTTTAAGAAATATAATTCATAATATTCAATACAATAAATTTATGAAATACTTTAGGTCATTCTCACTTTGAGCCGTCAGACAAGCCGACCAAAGCGTATCCACTGGCAGCGAACAACACAAAAAAGCTATATTGATTTCATTTTAGATATGTTACTCCCGAAGCATGTGTACCAGGTTAGGGTTAGGCCATTATTTCAGGCACAAATACTACTAATAGAACTAAAATAAGGACAATAATTGGAATAAAATCATGGCCTAACCCCAACCTGGTACACATACTACGTTCCGGTGTCCGCCATCTTGGTACGCATACTTCAGGAGTACCAACAAATTATAGCTTGGCGAATATACTTGAAATCCAGAATTGCAGCTAAAATTGAACATTAAATATATCGATAAAGATATTGATTGAATAATTTTACTACATTTAGGCCTTTATAAGAAGACATTGAATAATTACTTTATCCCGACTTGTAAGATTGATCTCTCCTTGATTCGCTGTTCCGGGCAAATCTGAACAATAAGCTACGAGTTTGAAAAAATGCAGAAATATTTTACAAGAATGGTGACCTATTACCATAGTTTGCAGTATGTTCGCATACAATCATGGCGTTGAAATAAGGAATTTAAATATATTCTTAGTAATCAAGATTCGATTATTAAGTTATCGGGTATCTAAAAATGCCCGGATTTAGTATTTAATGCCAGTTTAGCAGGTGCTCCCGACTTATGTGCACCAAGATGGCGCACAACCTGAACATAGTATGTGTACCAGGTTAGGATTATCAGGTTGTTCTCCAATTTGGCGCACATCCCTTTTGACTATTTTCTTCAAAGTAACTAGTGAGTTATTGATAAAACTGATTCTTATTGTGGGTGACAACCCCGCGCGAACTGACTGAGTGATGAAATGGGAAGTATTCAAAAATGCCCATCTTTAGTAGTTAATGTCGGTTCGGCACGGCCCAACACGCAGTGAAATAGATACACCCAAAAAACTCACCAACTGCAGATATCGCGAGACTCTTACATGATGATTTTCAGAGAAACTACGGGCAAATTGCGTTTCCATATAGTTGTGCATTGCTCTCTTGTTACTTCAAAATCTCATCTTGTATTCGTATGCATTCTATATAAAAGAAGCATTTAGTGTAAATATAATAGCAGTATAGTACTGTTTGTCAGCGTTTACAATTGTAACACGCAACAATATAGTGGTGTAAAAATTTAACAGAACTGCAATAAGTTCGTAGAAAGAATTATTTGATGTTGTATTCTTACACAATTACATTGGTATAATCACAAAATCATAAGCTTGTTTATGTAGAATAAATTAAGGTCACGATCGTTCAAATTAAAGCTAAACAATGATGGAAAAATGCGAAATTTACTTCAAATTTTGTTGTTAGTTAAGCGCTGTCATTATTTAAAAGTACACATTGTACAAACACGATCTAACAGTTTAGGAAATTATTCTTCAGGTTAATTTACGCCATTTCTTCCAATGGGTATATTTTCCATGAAATAGAAAAATACGCAATTCCCACCTGTTCACTTACACCGATCAATCGTCACACGACCATCAGCAGTAACAATATCTTCTACCTTTGCATAGCCTGTAATCAGATAAAAAAATTATAAGACGTTTGCTCTATAATCAAGTTGTGATAAAAACTTTAGATTTTGTAACATTTTTAGACCAACAACCTACCTTTCCAATTAAATCGACCAATCGTCACTAGTCCACTAGTAGTAACAATATATTCCTTCTTCGCAAAGCCCTGTAATTAGATTAAAATTATAAGACTTTATGATCAAACATCAATCAGTCGTCACTTCACCATCAACCGTGTCAATACCATTTGTCGATAGGTTCTTCCTTTTGGCCTGTAATTTAAAAATCTCGAAAGGACGATGATACAGAGTTATTGAGCTTAGTAGGAAAATTATAAACAATAACACTTTGACCAGAAAGCAAGACTTGATCAATTAAGAATAACGTTGCAAAAACAGCAAACGCGGTATATAATAAAAAAAACTAGAACACAATGCTGAAACGAATATAAATGTGAGCACGAAGATCGTGACAAAAATGATCATCCATCGCAAATTCTGCTAAATATTTGAAGCATTGAAAAGATTAGTTGTGTCAAGGGATTATAAAAATACGGCAAAATGTGGAGGAAATACCGGTCCCGTTGGAATCAAAACATTTGCAAATGTAGCCTCCCAGCACTTCTGTTATCTTTGAGAACTTTATTTTCACAGCAGCATCTTCGTATCGAACAAGCACAACCCAGTAGAAAAACGGCGCTCCGGAAGTATTCGTACCAAGATGACGCACAACCTGAACAACCCGAACCTGGTACACATTCTATGTTTAGGTTGTGCACCATCTTGATACGAATAATTCGTGAGCACCGAAAAACCGCCAAGGAATTTAAATCCCAGGAAGCGCAAAATAGCCTAACAAAAGTGAATAGTTTTGCAATCGGTATTCTGCTCTCAATTAGGAACGAGGTGCTCGAGAAAAATGAAAACAAAACACACGTTGAATCAATTTGCGTAACATGAAAATATAAGATTACAGAAACTATAATTATCTTATAACACTCAAAATCACAACTAGAATTCTGAATATGACTTAAACACTCGGGACCAAAGAAAATCATTTTGTGTTTTTGAATTCTACGTACTTACTAATAAAATTACTATTCATAAATTTATAAACTTCAGCTTTGTTCATAACAGAATGTGCGCTACATTTTAGGCGACAGTACATTAATAATCTTGTAGAAACACTGTTGACAAGTAAAACACTGTTATATCCAGACATTCGCTGGCTAAATAACTGTGCGAGCACACCAGCGCAGAAACGACCTCACGCTGCCACACCCTGAACTGAAATGTGGCACGCGCGCCAAATATTTTTTAAACGTCAAAAGAGAAGAAAAAAGGCAGTATCAAAAAGAAACACAAGGAGAGGGAATTGTCATTTTTAATTAAGAAACAGAGATACGTAATCTAATTCTCACTCCGATCAGTGATCAATGATTGTTGTTTACTATTGGAAATAAAGAACGTAGATTTGGGATGTGACTGAGAAGATTGTCGGATTAAACCACATTCCATTGAAACTTTATCAAGACAACTATTTGTTTATTGTTATTCTCTTTGTGTTTTGTTATAAGCCCAGTCTCGACGAAAAATGTTTTTGGATTCATAATAGAGCATTAGTGACCTTTACGGGGCTTTACTCCTCTGGGTAATTTTAATCGGAATTGATCTTATGCGACGTCTGTTGGTCCACACTCTATAGAACTTCACGTTATGTTGTCCAAACTACGTGATATCTTCAATGATTTGATCCAGAAAGCCTTGTAATTGAGTAGGTACACATATATATTTCAATTTTGTTATGAAGTCAGTTCTCAATATATCTTAACCAGGTTTGTTGTTTTCTAATCAATAATCGTTCAAGTATTTGTACTTCATTTTATACATGTGTGAGGGCAGAATCAATAGATCGAATTGATGAATTCCCTTTGCATTTTTAAAATATTCCAAAACTTTATGGACACCCTATATTTCCTTTAACCCAACACCATTTAATATCTTGTTGATATTGGGTCACTTTATACAGTATTGAAATTATTCTTTACACGTGAATAACAACATCATCGAACTCCTTGGAATTTCACCGGTAGTCTCTACCCTCATGTCGCCGTACACATACGCCACTGACATGTGTTTCGCCAAGTATATAAGTGTTTCAAAAAGCATGATATCTCACCCATACCGCGCAGTTCAATGTTGTGTATAAATCATCGAACCATTTAAGTCGGGGTCACAGCTCATAGCTCATCCGAGAATTGGGTGAAGTCTTGAGTCCGACGTCGAGTTTATCCCTAACTTTTACTGGCGTTTAGTAAGCGACGAATCCCAGCTAACTGATCTGATTATCATATATGGTGAAAGATCTTACTTATTGACCTGCCAACTAATATTCATCTATTTGGATATTCGCGTGCACTATTATTTGTCTTGAGGAACAGCATGTAACTACGATGGTTTGCATTTATTTAATTATTTTTTAAATGTTTGAACTATAGATGAATTGTTGAGAATTATAGGCAAATTTTTAAAATGCATTGATCTTGCTTACTATTTAATGGAAAAGGGTGAACTTGAAAATGTCTTAAATGTTTGTACGACTTAGTCGTTCAAGCCCAGCAATGTTGATTCTCCTACAAATGTTGCTTCTAAGTCCGAGCAATTAAGTTGCCTGACTCTTTTGAAGTAAAAATGAGTATCTTGATTCCGCCTAAGCAGTTTACCTCTTTCAATTTTCAGTGCTGTTTAATGTCATTTCTATATTTATCACCGGAAATCTAATGACTGACTGACAAGCGCAAACGGGACATAACAGAACGGAAAGGACAATTTTCTTGTTGTAACAGAAGTGACGAGCACTCATAGTCATAATTATGTCATGTGCGAAAATAAATTAAGTTTTAAAATGTTGTTAATTCAATTTTCGATAGTCACATATTTTTGTATGCCTACACCTTGCTGAGATGCTAGCGTTAATATTAAATGTAATACATCTTGTATATGTCAATCATATTTGCATTGAATCTAAGCAAGCCATATTATTTTATTTGTCGATCGGAATTCATGTTCATCATGTCGTAGGAATGTCCTAAGAGTCCTGCCACATATTTCTGTTGGACACAGCCCAAACCATCGCGTCGTCATGCGGGTCAAGTCGGATGCAATTATATTACATGTGCTACTGTTTTAAGAGTTCCAGGCAGCCGCAACTCTAACCTGGCACCCAAACTATATACATATTACACTGCACATATTATATATAGCTCGGAGGGCGATTACTGCTTCCCAGCATTCCTTCCACACTAATATACTTTGTTCCAGGCAGGAAATAAGGCGCAAAATGTCCGAAAATGTCTGAAGAGCACAGCCCAAATTTTAGACAAAAATATAATCTTATCTTCAGTAGTTTTATTAAAAATTACAACACGAGATAAAAGAGCACATATAATGTTTTATAATCGGTACACAGAGATCAAAAGTTAAAAACAACTGCATTTTAAAATCAAAATAATCAAATCGCCAAAATAAGGATGCTCTATAAAAAAGTCCACCCCAATCCTACAGCAATTAACACAATAAAGAGAGTAATCAACCCATACAGACTCGCAGAACGTTTTACTCAAAGCAGAAAATCTAAGGGTCTTGCATAGTTATTATTTGATATCGTAATTTCGAAGTCAAACAATTTGAAATGAAAAGGGTACCCAAGCAAACTTGTACAATTCGCCAAAAAAAGAATATTTCATCAACAAAAAATTTATTCTAAATACATTTTCATAATCATCTGCGCTAACAGTATTTAAAAAAACACAAAATAAATACTAGCGTTCGGTATTTAAAGATGAACAAATTTTCAAGAATCAGATTGTACAGATGCAATCAATTCCCATAATCAGGTTAGTTCCAATTTTTTTTAAAACACTGAGCGACAACAAATATATCGACATACTTAAATTGTTACGTCCATTAGAAGTTACGAAGCCCTTGGCATAAAAAATGAAACTTCCAAAAAGAGAGAAGCACAAAATGAATATAAAAGTTCGCTAATGCAAAAGTGTTTAACAATTTTTCAAGAAATCGGATTGTACGGCTGCAAAGTGAAGAATTACATTACTATATAGAGATTATATAGCAGTCGTTTTTGCACTTTTTTATTTCGAATGTTAACACAAATAAATACACAAATAAAATTGCTGTAAACCATACGCGGAGCTGGATATTTCAATGAATTGAATCCAGCTCGGTGTATAAATCCCACCCCAATCCCACAGCAATTTTAAAAAGAGAATAGACGAATAATTTTGTTTGGAAATAAAATTAAAAAATGACACGAATTAAATTTCATATAATAAAAATGCTATCATAGAGTCTCAGAAAAAAATGTTCGCTTCAATACATTTCAGGCCTTAGCCGATAATAAAGCATTATAACGTTCACACATTATTTATCACGATTTATCTCCATTTTTGGTATTTTTTTTACGGTTATGCACATTCAAGCATTTTAACATGGTCTAACACTCGTGGAATCACTGTTAAGGGTCTAAATCAGACACAGGCAAACTATAACCCGCGGGCCAAATCCGGCCCGTTGGGCAATATAACCTGGCCCTCCTGATACTTCCACAACCAAATTAAAACGTAAAAGCGTAACTTATTCAAACGCGTAAAGGTAAATTTAGGCGTAAAAAATAGCTCAAGAAATTTGTTGAGGTTGCGACTAAATTTAGTTTCGGCACGAGGCTTATTGTTTTCCACTTTTGCTTTTGTAACATTGTAAATATTGTTCATAAAATGTAACTTTTACGTCACACTTGGTCCCTGGTCCAAAAACCAGGACCACCCCTGGTCTAAATTCACCGAGTTTATTGCACCGGCATTATTGTCTGCGTATATCAAATTTTCAGAGTTATGACGTCTTGATAGTCTGACCCAAAGGTCTCAGAATCGGTCTGATCACACATTTCAGAGTTTCATAGTGTCAGAGTTCGACTGTGGTAATAGTTCCGATCAGTGTTTTCAAGTCTTTATTTCCACGTTCTTTGATGGAGATCGGAATTAGTGCTGTAGTGAAGAACCGCCTTTAGATTGTGACGACCATTTGCAAATCAATCGACCTGTAAAAAATTTTTTGGAAGTGACAAGTGTCTTAACTTTTTTCCTGAGTTTGCGAAAATATTTTGTACAAATACCAAAACAACCCATTTTTTAATACTTTGTGTTGCAAACTAGAAAAACAAAACGAATGTTTCAAATATTTTACCCGTTTTAGACCTTGCTGAACGATAATTCGAAGATTTGATGTCAAGTCCAGGTCTACAACGCTTCCGTTATTCCTGTTAAATGAGAAAAAATTCAGTTTCGACATAGCATTGCGTTACAAACTAGTAAATCAAGATGAATGTTTTAAATATTTTACCTGCTGAAGTATTTGCTAGATGATAATTTGTAGATTCGAATTCAACCCCAATTTCACAACGCTTCTATTATCCCTGTTGAATAAGAAAAATTCAGTTTCAACATAGCTATGTGTTACGAACTATTTAAACAAGGATGTATTTAAATATTTTACCTGCTTTAGTCTTTGCTAAACGATAATTTGTCAACCCCAGTTTCACATAGTCCTCTTCCCTCTAAAGTGGAAAAGAAAAATTTAGTTTTAACAAACTACCTATGGCGAATGCTTACAGCTACTAAAGTACTCTAATCGATATAAATGTATTATATTAACAGGACTTGCCATAATTTTATTCCGATTTTCCTCATTTTAGTTCTATTACAAGTTCGGGGACTATCTGTGTTAGCCAAGTGAATATCCCCCTGCCCATAGGTTTCAGTCCCTTTATACAACTTGATGGAAAATAGGCGAACAAGGGCCATGGTTATGTTTTCTAAAAAGTAATAAAAATTTGCTTACCAATGTGTTCCCATGAAATAGTGTTCTCTTTTATCAATAATTTACATTTCGATATGATCGAAATCACTCATCCAGTTACGTTGTTGATCATTCCTCCGTAGTGCAAGTCTATGAAAAGAAATAAAAAAATCATTTCCATTCCAAGTATGCAGTCAAAATATTTACTTCCGGGGTTATAAATTACTTCCGCATTTAAAATTAAACTGCAGAGACTACACCATGTCAAAATCAACCTATTAGTTCACCTTGTCAAAATCCCGTAAAACTCTGTAAATAAACTGTTTTTATTCATAGTTTTCATATTGAGTTTTGAGCTTCCGGCCCAGTGACCAAGTCTAATATCTATGAATGGCCCACTAGGACAAGTAATTGCCCATCTCTGCTCTAATCGATATAATACATTAACAAGACTTTGAGAATTTAAGACAAAAAGTTTCCGATTCACTTCATATGTGCCTTGGTTAAGTTGTCTAACTAAAGTATTGAATATTTACTTACCATTGTCTTCTTGTGAAGTTGTGTTCCCTTTTATCAATAATTTATATTTTGATATGATCGAAATCACTCATCCCATAATGTTGTCAAAAATTCCTTCATAGTGCAAATCTACACAAAGAAAAATAATGACAAAAGTTATTTCAATTCGAAGTATGCAGACAAAATATTTACTTCAATGGTTATAAATTACTTCCGCGTTTGGATTTAAACCGCAGAGACTACAACATGTCAAAATTACCTTATTAGATCACCTTTTCAAACACTCGGTGACTCCTAGAGAAAAGTTGACCTATATCTAAATGGAAAAATAAAGTATATACAAACATAAATTTCATCAAACGGCCAGCGGTGCCACCTGTGGTTCATCAACAATTCAACGATCTTCTTATTGTATATCAACAGTTTCGTCATATGTCGTCAACGCAACTCGAAAGAAAATGTTCAACTATTGAAAAATCATCAGTCAACAAAAAGGTTAGACGCAGCCCCTGCAAATAAAATGGTTAGATGCGGGTCCTGCAAAAAGAGGTTAGATCAAGCCTTCAAAAATATGGTGAAAACGGTTAGACCCTGCAAAAAATGGTTAAACCCAGCAAATTTTTTTTTAAAAATATGGGTATTATATTACCTATTCATATACTCGATGTACTCTACACTCTTATGCAACTTGTACTCCATCAACATTCCATAGCAGTTTATATCAAAGGTTTCCTCGCCCATAATTCACAAATGTCAACTCAGAAAAAGGTCAAGAAGCCAGCAACAATGCTCGTGTTCATCAGCGATTCAGGTGCAATTTCATTGCAGGTAAACGGTTCCACAAAAGATTTGTCCTGTCCTGAGTTATCAAAGTGACCAGCGGAGAACTTTTTTGACCTAAACTAAATTGAATTTAAAGTACCAACATAAGTTGTATCAGACGGCCAGCGATGCCATCTATGGTTCATCAACAATCGTTTTCAACAATTCAAAGATCCCTTTATTATATATATATATATATCAACGGTTTCATCATATGCCTTCAATTCAACTCGAAAAGAAATGTTCAACTATTGAAAAATCATCAGTCAACAAAAATGGTTAGACCTAGTCCCTGCAAGAATAAATGGTTAGACGCGGCCTTCAAAAAATGGTTATGATGGTTAGATGGTTAGACCTAGCAATTGCAAAAAGGGTTCGATGCAGACCCTACAAAAAAGTGGTTAGTCCCAGCTTGCAAAAAATGTTAAAAATGGTTAGACCAATATAAAATGGCCTGCAAAAAAAATGATTAGATGCAGCCAGCAAAAAATGATTAGATGAAGCAAGCAAAGAAAATAGATGCAGCAAGCAAAAAAATGTTAAATGCAGCCTGCAAAAAATGTTAAAACGCCGACTTCAAGACAAAAAGAACATAGAGATAGGCAATAAAATAAACATGGTTTAAACTGTAAATAAGGGCAAATATAGGCTTCATAACTAGGTGAACTAGTCCATGATTCGTTCTTTTCTGTTAGCTTATAAAAATCCTCTTATTTCAAAAGCTATGCTGCCAAGTTCAACAAATTACACATCAGATCCATCAACAAAATCAACTTAACGTAGAATCTGTAAAAAGAATGAAGTAAAGTCGTAGTTTATTGCAGCATAATTGGAGATGAGTCTCAACAAATCCTCCCACACATTTTAGAGAGCCATACAACCATGATGTCCAGTTTCAACTTGCAATGTCATGTTTCTCAACTCTCCACATTAATGCAACATAGAAAAGCACCTGAAATATATAAATTTCGTTTAAATGTAGAAATGAACACTTACACCATCGCGTTTATTCATCCTCCACGATTAGAATCGTTCATCGTCACTAACACAGCAATCCCGTAGTGTTTATACCTGAAATTATGGCCTAACTCTAATCCGGTACACATACTACGTTCCGGTGTCCCCCATCTTGGTTCACATACTACGGGAGTACCAAATGCTTCGTGCATTGAACATAATACTACTGATTGTATATAGTGGCATTTGTGGGACTCAATGCAAGCAGTAGGATTGCCAACATAAAAACAAAGGATTCATATTTAAATTTAAGATTTAGGAATCACCATTTCTTGAATTTTGTAATAAAAATCATAATTACTCAACTATTCCCAACAGCTACTAATTGAATCCAAAATTTTCATTTTTACTCAACATAGTTGAAAAATAAACTTATTAGAATATTATATCGAATAAGTAACTGGTGAATTTCCGAGAATAAAATACGGTATATCACCTTTTCACTGGTAATGGCATGCCAGTCTTTTGGCGATGGACAGAGTTGTGGTTACAGCGTATGTTCGGAACGAAGTCTGTTGCCTGTGGCAAAACAAAAACGACTTTCCGAGCCGGACCAGTCGCTTCTAAACGACTTTCCCAGCCGGACCAGTCGCTTCTAAATATATTATCAAAAATCTTTATACATAGAAACATGGAACAGGGAGGCGGAATATAATACAAGAGAATTGTTAAATTTAAACGGTGACTATTACGCATTACTAAAAACTTCAAATGCTGAATGCTTTTGGCTGCTCAAATGTATTTGTAGTTAAATTCAAACCGAACATTTTATATTATTGGAAACTGTCGAGTCAATTGACGTTCACTAATTATGCTGGATCATCAGAAATAAGTTAAAAGTCTCGGAAAATGATTGAAAATAACTAGTGTTCATCTTCTTCCCATGATATCTGAAAATATGAAAACAGTATTAGTTGAGGAAATGATAGTTTATACCGAAGCAAATTTTTTGGAAAGTGGAACGCTAAAATATGACACAGAAAACATAACAAAACAAATGCAATAGATAAAGTGTCGTACAATTGTTTGCAAGGCACTGGACATGCCTTGCATTTTATCGCACGACAATAGGAAGTATGTAAATATGATAAAAAAACAAGTCGAATGTGATGAATGTCTTGCATTTTACGCACGACATCACAGTGTATGAACATGGTTTTGTCGCCAAGACAATAAACATGGAAAATTAAAACTATGTACAAGTGTAAAAATATAACCTAGAAGTAGATTGGAAGAAAAAGAGTTTCAATCCACAGACAAGATGTCTGGGAATCGTTACATCATTCATTCTCCTAATTCACCGTGAAAAAGTAAATTATCAAACCCAGCTTGAAGTCACAAGAGAGGACAACAGTGCGAGTGATAATTACTCTTCACCCTTATACCTGTCTATCCCTAACTAAAAACTAAAAACTACATATTCATAACCTACCTAAGGTCAGCTTTTTTTAACCCAATATGTATTTATCATGTGCGCGGGCGATTTCACTCTGCTACGTTGAGTGAATCCTGGCTAAATGGTGCAAGCACCAGGGGTTTAGGCTCTCTAGATCGAAGCGCGGGCGTCATCTCCCCCTGCAATCATGAACACGAACCCAAATATTGCAATTTATGAGTTTGTTTTGATTGCCGTACTAAACTATATATAAACTGAAAGCTGACCGGCCTAAAAACCCTAAGTTGCCCGAGACCTAGAGGCAACATTTACGAAGAATAGAAGACAACTTTGCATTGGCGCACAGTTGACCTAATCGTAATAAGGAAAATTTCAGTTTTAGATCATTGTTGTCTCGTGTTTTATGGGTTTAACTGCATATTACAACTGTTTGTGCCACAATGCTTAAGTCATCAACTACTATTTGCCCTAGTCTAACTACCTTACCAGCAGCTTAGTGCTACTGGGCTTGGCAATATTGAATCTGGGTTAGAAAACCCGTTCAATATTAAACCAAGACTTCACCTCTTTAAGTGCAATAGTGGCCAATGGTTTTCCAATAAATCCGAATATCGGAATAATTCAAACAAATGATTTGAAGAATTTTAAGCTTTTGCCATTTATTGCGCCCGAGAGGATCTATTGTACCTTCCGATGTCTTTCGTCTGCTTCGTCTCACAATTTGTGAGACCCTGTACTATGGCCTAACAAGGAAAAAAGTTCAAGTCTCATCCAAATATGTGCTCCATGTGACCGATTTAATTTAGGAGACTTTGAAGCTTAATCCCAAAAATAAAAAACAAAACCTAACGCCCTATCTAACTAACAACACATAATTCAGTGCAGTGTTAAGCCTAACCGAAACCCTTCTTTATTTAATTCAGTCGGTCACAGGAGCAAATTTTGTTTAATTTCAAATATATCACATTGTTATGATAATTATCGAAAGGTTTCGGCATTATTGAAAGAAAATATGGTTAGTTTTCCCTATTTCAAATAATAATATTAAAAAATCGTCCACGAAATTATTACTGAGTGGATCGATACATCAGAATGATGTTAAATAAAAGTCCAATCAGCAATTTATACTGATTAATGTATAAATCATGTACACGCCCATAAAGAGCAGATCATCATAAAAATCATTTGAATTCTTAAATTCCTATTACCCGCCGGACTGAGTTGTTCTTCGGTAACCATTCCTAATAAGAGCCATAGAAACATCTAGTCTAGATTCGTCTGTCGAACCCTGTCTAGTCATTCCTTGCTGACTAACTAATAAATCGACAGACGAAATTTGTAGTACCACACAAGTGAAGAATCCTCTAGCGAAGCGTAGGGTCCTATCTTCCATCTTCGCGCCCTTTGCTTTTCGCCCGATGGCTCTGATCCTACATAAAGTGTTCTTACCGCAAACATAAACAACAATCGAAATCGTTCAGTTCGCCTGGGATAAAAACATGAGAACACTAAGTATAATATTCGTAAACTTATATTTGCTTTTCAGGGTGAAAATCTGAAAATCTAAGCGAAGGAGTGTTAGTACAACGAACACAAAACGAAATTAAAAGTTCAGTTGGCCTAAGATGAAAAAAAAACATGAGAACATTAGGTATAATATTCGGAAATTTATATTTTACATTTTACTAAACGTTTTTTTTGACCAAACAATAACAGCATAAGCAATTATGTAAAGCGATCTGTAGTTTCAATAATTACCTTACTCAAACGATGACGTATTTGAGATCTTCGTAACATTCAGTCAGCTCACGATCACGTAAACATGCGATGCAAGACAGGTATTAGAAACCTGTTCTCAAAAGTCGTCGTTCAAATATGTGAATGTTTTTCGACTCCTGTAAAACATTTAAGCACTCAACTATTACTGTAATTATTATTAATGGAATAATTAAATATTTTTGTTATGGTGCAAAAGATGCCAGATGCCAAAGAACCGTAAACCGTTTTCGGAGAAAATTCAAGTTTGCAAATTAATTTATGTATTTTGTAATACAGCTTTGCTAATATATTTTTGTAAGATTTTCTTACTTCACTCGAGAACAGGAAAACTAATAATAAGACCCATATCGGAACCCGAACTACAGAGCTCGCTGGAGCATTCGACTGCATTCGCCTAAACCTAAACCAACGCGGTCATATCAGCTATGCTACAGGACAAAATAACTAGCACCCACGAAATTCAACCTATATGCCCACAGATGAAAAATTTAAAAAAAAAACATTGAGAACACTGGGTATGATATACGGAATCGGGGTGAAAACCCAAGTCAATCTGGCAACTGCTGTATAAAAAAATTTGGCACCGCGTAGAAAAACTCTAAAATAAGGCCATGGAAAGAGCCAAATATGAACTAAAGCGACTCATATTTATTATTACATGCGTATTTTGGATGCGTATTGGGATTTAGGATTTATATAGTTATCTCGGGGAGAGGAAAGTTGATTAGACGGCTCAATCACACGGCGAACCATGGCCTCTCGTCCAGTTACCAGTCTATGTCGGATTAGTTAGCCAGTTATTTGTTTTCAGATGCATGGACTTGATGGTGGTCGAAGCCCTAACCGGAACCCAAGGGCAGGGGTTATATTCACTCGGCTAACACAGTCAGTCCCCGAACTCGTAATAGAACTAAAATAAGGAAAGTCGGAATAAAATTATGGCCTAACCCTAATTTTGTACACACAGTACGGGGATACCCCACTTTGTTAATAGATTTTTTTACCAAACAATATCAGCAAAAACAGTAAGCAATGCATGGTTTCAATAATTACCGATGACGTATTTGAGGTCGTTGGAACATCCAGTCAGTCCATGAATAACGTGAACGTGCACAGCGGGAATTGCAAATCAGTTCTGCGACTCGTCGTACGAAATTGTAAATCTTTTTGGCTCCTGTGAAACATTTAAGAACACATTACTTCCATTATTTAAACATGCTTTATATATATTAATCTGAAACGATAAAATGAGTTGATAAATCATCGCACTTGATCAATCAAAGTAACAGAAGCATATCTATATTATAGAGCTGGCAGCGTGCCAATAGTTGCTTATATCTTATATAGGTCACAAGCACTATAGTTACGGGCTCTCAAGTATAGTTCGCGTGAAAACTTGCATTTAATATTTTTTGAAATAATACACGCCATATCACCTTTCCATTCGTAATCGCATTGGTCACCCAGTCTTCATGGCGATGGACAAGTTGTGGTATTCAGCGTCTGATCGGGACGAAGGTTGTTGCTGCGAAGCCTGAGGCGAAAGAAACACTTCCCCCACCCGTACCAGTCGCTTGCAAATTTATTATCCACAATCTGGCTGTTTCTTTAGTAGAATATCAGGAATTGTGTGTTTTGACATTAAATATTATCATAAAGTTTTTTGGGGAATTCAGAGTTCAATCTCTATACATAGAAACATGGGCAGAGTATGTGCACTTTTCGTAGAGTTCAGAGTTCAATCTCTATACATAGAAACATGGGCAGAGTATGTGCACTTTTCGTAGAGTTCAGAGTTCAATCTCTATACATAGAAACATGGGGAGTGGTATGTGCACTTTTCGTAGAGTTCAGAGTTCAATCTCTATACATAGAAACATGGGGAGGGGTATGTGCACTTTTAATAGAGGTCAGAGTTCAATCTCCAATACATACAAACATGCGGAGGGGTATGTTCACTTTTCGTAATGTTCAGAGTGCAATCTCTATACATATAAACATGGGAGTGGTATGTGCACTTTTCGTAGAGTTCAGAGTTCAATCTCTATACATATAAACATGGGGAGTGGTATGTGCACTTTTCGTAGAGTTCAGAGTTCAATCTCTATACATAGAAACATGGGGAGGGGTATGTGCACTTTTAATAGAGGTCAGAGTTCAATCTCCATACATACAAACATGCGGAGGGGTATGTTCACTTTTCGTAGAGTTCAGAGTTCAATCTCTACACATAGAAACATGGGGTGTGGTATGTTCACTTTTCGTAGAGTTCAGAGTTCAATCTCTACACATAGAAACATGGGGTGTGGTATGTTCACTTTTCGTAGAGTTCAGAGTGCAATCTCTATAAATATAAACATTGGGGATCTGCGCACCATCATATAAAATTGACAAGGGATATCATCATAAAGTTTTTTGGGGAATGGAATTCAGAGTTCAATTTATATACATAGAAACTTGAGACATGGGAAGAATCTTTGCACCATCATATAGGAGTATTTGTGTTCCATAACATTATCCGAGCAATTGCATTGTTTGATATTGCATCGCCACATATCTTCTTTGATAGAACCCTTCAATCGTTCGAGATTCGTCTTTGATGATTAATCAATCGAGATTGAG
Organism: Styela clava; assembly: GCF_013122585.1. Classification (NCBI taxonomy): domain Eukaryota; kingdom Metazoa; phylum Chordata; class Ascidiacea; order Stolidobranchia; family Styelidae; genus Styela; species Styela clava. The sequence goes on along the minus strand of NW_024102832.1, from coordinate 5,857,312 downwards.
TCCTTAAATGGCTTTCTTCCAACGACGCAGAAAATTCACATTTATGAGAAATTGTTCGACGTCATGAGGTAATTGGTTCCATGTGTGATGTATAATGTTGTGTAGTGAATAAAGTTATTTTTTGATCCATTTCATAATCGAGCAAATAGGTATTTGTAACAGTCAATATCTCAGTTTTGAGTAGTAAAGTTGGCTTTGAACAGTTTTCGATACTATTATTCAGAAATCTCATCATACCGAAAGCACACTCGATATACAAATTTCAATAAATAAATAAAAATCATTTCAGGGTGATCTGAGCCGCGAGAATCCAAATTTGATCATCGAGCAGCGACACCCATAATAAAGTTCAACACGAAAATAATAACAAATAGTAAATGTGTCCATTGGAGTAAAAGTGAACAATGAATCTGAAAATTATGTGATATCAACGATCTTGAAATGTGTGTGCCTCATCCAACATCTGTTGAAGTCCGTCACTCAATTGGTCATCCGGTAACAGGAAGTCTAATTTCTGTTATAAGCAATAAAACTAAGACGAACTTTTATTTGTTAATGGAATCGGCTGAATCCCAAATATATAACATTGCTAATTATAATTACAGAAAGATTTCGGCAATATCAAAAAAAAAATGGTTAGTTTGCCCTTTGTAAATATTAATTGTATAAAATCGACCACGAATTATTACCGTGTGAATCGATACATCAGAATGATGCCGAATATAGGTCCAATTAGCAATTTATACTGATTAATATATAAATTATGTACACGCCCATAAAGAGCGGATCATCAATAAAAATCATTTGATTTCTTAATTTCTACTCGCCGGACTGAGATATTCCCTGCTAAACAATTAATAGCCATCTAAACACTTAGTCTAGATTCGTCTGCCGAACCCCATCTAGTCATTTCTTGCTAACTAACCAATAAATCGACAGAAGAAATTTGTAGTACCACACAAGTGAAGAATCCTCTAGCGAAGTGTCCATCTTCCATCCTTTGTTCTTCACTGATTGCTCTGATTCTACATTAAGTGTTGGTTGTGTTGACCTGGGGTAAAAAATTAGAACATCAAGTATGACATTCGTTTTTTAGACAGAGGGCCGAAAATTTTGCCTATCTAGGGCCATGTAAGTGTGACGTAAAAAGTTACATTTAATGAACAGTTTTTACAGTGGAAAACAATGGGCCTCGTGCCAAAACTGATTTTGATCGCAATTTCAAGAAATCTCCTGGGATATTTTTAACTAAAACATCAAAATTTGGTTTTAGTTTGATTTTGGATGCATCATACTGACCAGGTTTAATTCTGGCCCACGGGCCGTAGTTTGTCCATGTTAGCTTTCAAGTCTAGTTCGCATGAAAACTTGCATTTTAAAAACTTCAAAAATAACTTGCGGTATGTCACCTTTACTGGAAATCGCATGCCAGTCTTCGTAGCGATGGACAAGTTGTAGTCTTCATCCGTCTCCGAAGGTTGTTGCAGCGAAGTCTGTGGCAAAACAAAAAACGACTTTCCCAACCGGAACAGTCGCTTCTAAATATATTATCAAAATTCTTTATACATAGAAACATGGGACATGAGGGGAGGAAATAGAACAAAAGAGTATTTTCAAATTCAAAAGGTGAATATTAAACATGACTGCGCGCTGTAAACTTTGAATGCTGAATGCTGTTGGCTGCGTAAATGTATTTGCAGTTAAATTCAAACCGGTCATTTCATACTATTTGACGTTGATTCGCTAATTAAGCTGAATCAGCCGAATTGAGTTAAGTATCGAAAAATTATTAAAAAAATAATGCTCTTCTTCTTCGGATGATATCTGAAAATATAAAAACAGTGTTAGTTGACGAAATGATAGTTTATACAGAAGCAAATTTTCAAGTAAAGGGGAACACTAAAATATAACACAGAAAACAAAAATGTAATAAATAAAAAGTGTCCTGCAATTGTTTGCACGACACTGCATGTGAATGTCTTGCATTTGAATGCACAACAATATGGTTGATTTTTCCAAACACAATAACCATGAAAAACAAAAATATGTCTTGCATTTTATTGCACGACAGTAGGGTGCATATGAATATGATAACAACTAAGTCTAATATGATAAATGTCTTGCATTCTATCGCACGACATCTCAGTGTATGAACATGGTTTTGCCGCCAAGACAATTAACCACAAAAAAGAAAATATGCACAAGTGTAAAAATATAACCTAGAACTGGATTGGAAGAGAAAGAGTTTTAATCCCCAGACAAGATGCCTGGGAACTGTGACATCATTCATTCTCCTAATGCTCGCCTATCACCGTGATAAAGTAAATTATCAAACCCAGCTTGAAGTCACAAGAGAGGACAACAGTGCGAGTGATAATCACTTCTCACCCTTATACCTGTCTATCCCTAACTAAAAAACTATCTATCCGGCCGTCCCAACCACCCATCTCAACATCCCAGCGAACGATTTTTAACCCTAGTTTGACAAATCTATTTACGCCGACCTGATCTAATATTGCAATGAACGAAGCGTTCCCTACATATTCTAACCTGCCTAAGGTCAGCTTTTTTAACCCAATCTGTATTTATCATGTGCGCGGGCGATTTCACTCTGCTACGTTGAGTGAATCCTGGCTAAATTGTGCAAGCACCAGGGGTTTAGGCTCTCTAGATCGAAGCGCGGGCGTCATCTCCCCCTGCAATCATGAACACGAACCCAAATATTGCAATTTATGAGTTTGTTTTGATTGCCGTACTAAACTATATATGAACTGAAAGCTGACCGGCCTAAAAACCCTAAGTTGCCTGATACCTAGAGGCAACATTTACGAAGAATAGAAGACAACTTTGCATTGGCGCACAGTTGACCTAATCGTAATAAGGAAAATTTCAGTTTTAGATCATTGTTGTCTCGTGGTTTATGGGTTTAACTCCATATTACAATTGTGTGTGCTACAATGCTGAAGTCATCAACTACTATTTGCCCTAGTCTAACTACCTTACCAGAAGCTTAGTGCTACTGGGCTTGGTAATATTGAATATGGGTTAGAAAACCCGTTCAATATTAAACCAAGACTTCACCTCTTTAAGTGCAATAGTGGCCAATGGTTTTCCAATAAATCCGAATATCGGAATAATTCAAACAAATGATTTGAATTTTTTCAAACAATTTCTTTAGAGAAATTTAGGAGAGAGGATCTATTGTACCTTCCGATGTCTTTCGTCTGCTTCGTCTCACAATTTGTGAGACCCTGTACTATGGCCTAACAAGGAAAAAACTTCAAGTCTCATCCAAATATGTGCTCCATGTGACCAATTTAATTTAGGAGACTTTGAAGCTTAATCCCAAAAATAAAAAAATAAACCTAACGCCCTATCTAACTAACAACACATAAATCAGTGCAGTGTTAAGCCTAACCGAAACCCTTCTTTATTAAATTCAGTCGGTCAAAAGAGCAAATTTTGTTTAATTTTAAAGATATCACATTGTTATGATAATTATTGAAAGGTTTCGGCATTATTAAAAGAAAATATGGTTAGTTTTCCCTATTTCAAATATTAATCGTAAGAAATCGTCCACGAAATTATTACTGTGTGGATCGATACATCAGAATGATGTTGAATAAAAGTTCAATCAGTAATTTATACTGATTAATGTATGAATTATGTACACGCCCATAAAGAGCAGATCATATTAAAAATCATTTGAATTCTTAAATTCCTATTACCCGCCGGACTGAGTTGTTCTTCGGTAACCATTCGTAATAAGAGTTATTAAAACACTTAGTTTAGATTCGTCTGTCGAACCCTATCTAGTCATTCCTTGCTGACTAACTAATAAATCGACAGACGAAATTTGTAGTACCACACAAGTGAAGAATCCTCTAGCGAAGCGTAGAGTCCTATCTTCCATCTTCGCGCCCTTTGCTTTTCACCCGATGGCTCTGATTCTACATCAAGCGTTCGTACAACAAACATAAACAACAATCGAAATCGTTCAGTTGGCCTGGGATAAAAAACATGAGAACACTAAGTATGATATTCGGTAATTTATATTTGCTTTTCAGGCTAAAAATCTAAGCGAAGGAGTGTTAGTACAACGAACACAAAACGAAATTAAAAGTTCAGTTGGCCTGAGATGAAAAAAAAAACATGAAAACATTAGGTATAATATTCGGAAATTTGTATTTGTTATTCAGGGTAAAATACCACGCGAAAGTCGTAGGCCTGAGATAAAAAAAAATGAGAACACCAAATATGATAATCGGAAATTTATATTCGTTTTTCAGGGTAAAAATATATTCTGAAAACTGCTGTGCCCTGCCTAGCAAGACGAAAACGAATGAACAAGACCGATTATGGACTTTAGCGACTCATTAAATAGGTATTTTGAAAATCTTCGTTCCGAGAAGCAGTAAATCAAAAATATTGCTCCCACGTTTTAGTAACTTTATCGCATTGAATGAACGGTTATTTGACGCAGTTTAAATTATTAATTGTTGTATATCACCTTAGTTGGTTGATATCGTGGCCGGTCTTCTTGAATAATCGAATAATATTAGGAAATTTTCTTGAACCTGAAAACGACAGTAGAACAATCATTTTACGATTTTTATTTGAATGGAGTGCATTCGTAAACATGTTTTTTATCTCGGCTGTTTGTACATTTTACTAAACGTTTTTTTTTGACCAAACAATAACAGCATAAGCAAATATGTAAAGCGATCTGTAGTTTCAATAATTACCTTTCTCAAACGATGACGTATTTGAGATCTTCGGAACATTCAGTCAGCTCACGATGACGTAAACATGCGATGCAAGACAGGTATTAGAAACCAGTTCTCAAAAGTCGTCGTTCAAATATGTGAATGTTTTTCGGCTCCTGTAAAACATTTAAGCACTCAATTATTACTGTAATTATCAATAATGGAATAATTAAATACTTTTGTTATGGTGCAAAAGATGCCAGATGCCAAAGAACCGTAAACCATTTTCGGAGAAAATTCAAGTTTGCAAATTAATTTATGTATTTTGTAATACAGCTTTGCTAATATATTTTTGTAAGATTTTCTTACTTCACCCGAGAACAGGGAAGCCAATAATGAGACCCATATCGGAACCCGAACTACAGAGCTCGCTGGAGCATTCGACTGCATTCGCCTAAACCTAAACCAACGCGGTCATATCAGCTATGCTACAGGACAAAATAACTAGCACCCACGAAATTCAACCTATATGCCCACAGATGAAAAATTTCAAAAAAAAAAAACATTGAGAACACTGGGTATGATATACGGAATCAGGGTGAAAACCCAAGTCAATCTGGCAACTGCTGTATGAAAAAAAATTGGCACCGCTTAGAAAAACTCTAAAATTAGGCCATGGAAAGAGACAAATATGAACTAAAGCGACTCATATTTATTATTACATGCGTATTTTGGATGCGTATTGGGATTTAGGATTTATATAGTTATCTCGGGGAGAGGAAAGTTGATTAGACGGCTCAATCACACGGTGAACCATGGCCTCTCGTCCAGTTACCAGTCTATGTCGGATTAGTTAGCCACTTATTTGTTTTCAGATGCTGGACTTGATGGTGGTCGAATCCCTAACCAACCAACGATTACGTGAACCACTCTACGAAGTTTATTATATACGGGTATTTATTGTTGTATCTCACCTTAGTTGGTTGATGTCGAGGCCGGTCTTCTTAAACACCCGAACATTATTAAATTGTTTTACCTGTAAATGGCAATAGAACAATCAATTTATGATTTTTATCTGGATGCAATGTATTTGTAAACAAAAATTATCAATCTCGGCTGTGGGTACGCTCTACTAGTCGGAATATTTTGACCAAACAATATTATTATAAGCAGCACATATGTAAGCAATGTATATTTTCAATATTTACCGTTTCCAAGTCGATGACGTATTTGAGATCTTCGGGGCATTCCGACAGCCCGTGAAAACATAGACATGTATGACAGGAATTGCAAATCAGTTCTCAGACTCGCCAGACGAAACTATGAATCATTTTTGCTCCTGTGAACATTGAACAATTTAGTTATTACTGAGTTATTAATCATTTAAATAATCAACTACTGTTTTCATGGCACCTAAGATGCTATTATATTTTTGGTACTCCTGAAGTATGCGTACTAAGATGGCGCACACCGAAACGTAGTATGTGTACCAAGTTAGGGCTCGACCATAATATTTTCCCAATTTTTTCCTATTTTGGTAAGCATACTTTAGGAATAACAATTTTTTTTCGGATTTGCACGTAGGCTTTTCTTATTTTACCCGAGAAACCAATAATAAGACTCATATTGGGACCCGAACTACAGAACCCGCTGGTGCATTCCAGCTCCAAGTACATGAACAAAACAACCGCCACACGTGAAATTCTTGCTTTCGAGATCAGAGCTGGGTTGCATTCCGAATGCGCAGCACGGTGTGTGCACAGTAGAGTAAAATAAACCCATCAAAAAGTACTAACCAGAAAGTTTTTGTTCTGATGCGAAAAAGGCAATTGCATTTTCAATAGTCGACATCTTCAAATACAATAGTTGCAACATGCTTTATATATATTAATCTGAAACAATAAAATGAGTTGATAAATCATCGCATTTGATCAATCAAAGTAACAGAAAGCATATCTATATTGTAGAGCTCACAGCGTTCCAATAGTTGCTTATATTTTATATAAGTCCAGAGTACTAGGGGTACTCCCTTAGTGTGTGTACCAGGATAGGATTAGGCCCTAATTTCATTCCTATTTTCCTCGTTTTAGTTCTATTACGAGTTCGGGGACTATCTGTGTAAGCCAAGTGAATATGCCCCTGCCCATAGGTTCCAGTGCTTTTACACAACTTGATGTAAAGTATGCGAACAAAATTTGTTACCTCCATATTGGTACACACACTTCTGGAGCGCCCAAAAAGTATTTGTCCCCACGTTTTAAAAACTTTGCTGCATCGAATGAATGATTATTGTTGTATCACACTTTAGTCGGTTGATGTCGAGGCCGGTCTTCCGGAAACCTCGAATATTATAAAAAAAAAATTTACCTGTAAATGGCAATATAACAATCATTTATAATTGTTTACAGGGGAGGTACAATTATTTTTATATATTGAATGTTACTGTTTTTCTAAGTGGGCACTTGTTACAAAATTTATTATTATACGAAGGAAATAGTTTTTATTTTCTAAATTTTTAGTTTTAAATTATAAATCATTGACATTAAATCAAAAATTAGTATAACAGTGATACTACAAGCAGTAATAAAAAATAATAAACCTAGTCCTTTTTTAATCTATTATCAGGCATTAAGGAAATTAATTTTTAATCGTTCACTGAATGTTGCAAGTAAATATTCTTTAATCAGCGATTTTCTTTAAGGAGCTATTATTTTTGTTAATGAAAATGAGCATCGAGGCATGAAATAGGTCATTTTTGTAACACTCCTTGTATTCCAAACACGTAGCACAGCGTGCATGTCGTAAGGGAAAATAAACCCATCGAAAATATAAAGTACCAACCTGAAAGTTCTTGTACTGGCACGACTGTGTGAATAACACGATCGCATATTTCATAGTAAAGTTCTTCTGAATACCGACGAGTTTGCAGCATGCTATTTATGCATATATTATGGTATATATATCTGAAACAATAAAATAAACTGATAAATAATCGCACTTCATCAATGAGGTAACAGAAACAGGAAAAAAATATAAACCCAACATGATTCAAACCAGTTTCCCGCAACTTCCCTTCCTCCAGTAAAACTGTAATTTTCATTTTTTGTTTCGTATTCTCCGTCCATTTTTTTATTTACTGGTTGGAAAAAATAAACTTGACTTACTGGACTCCTCGCCGCCGTTGGACGGTTCACGTAACTGCAATGTCCATATATGTTATGACATGAACATAGATAGCAATTACTCTGAAAATACAATGCTCAAATACACGAAGCAGTAGTGAATCTTTCGCAAAATTGGTTCACTGTCCAACAATATCACCAAAATGTGAACACCGAACCAAGGCACGGTGCGCAATTTTTAATATTAACAAAATATCTACCACCCTCTTAATTTCGAAACACCGCCTAAAATAAAAAGCAGGGGAACATACCGATTCAAACAAACATTGTCGAAAAATAGGACCTATACCGGCAACTATATTGTTAGTTGAAAAAAAACGTGCGTGCTTAAAACTCAACTCTGGAAGACTCTTTATGTACTTAATTTTATTACTTTGAAGACTATTCTTCTTCCATAACTTCAGTTTTTATTCAATACTAATCTATTACATGTTCGCGACTGCCACTGTAAACAAAACAGAAACGTAGCATCTTGACATCTTGATGACACGCGAACGGCAAGTTACTAACACGACTCAGGTTGAGGCAGCGTTGATTACCGAGTTGATTACTATACCGCGTTTTGTAAAATTTCGGCTCCACCAATCAACACCCGATTTTGCTTTTTTTGATGACTTTCACTCCGCACGTTTTTTTAGAATTTTTGGTTCAACCAATCAACGCTCGTTCCTACTTTCTCTGATGACTATTACCACGCCCTTTTTCTAGAGTATTCGGGTTTACCAATCAACGCTCGTTTCTACTTATTCTGATGACTTTTAACCCACGCCGTTTTTCTAGAGTTTTCGTTTTTAACAATCACTCTATCCTATTTACTCTGATATTTACTATCCGCGCATTTACTAGAACAGCGGTTATCAAACGGCGGGGCGTGAAGCTAATTAAAAATGAAAATATTTGTTGGAATTGATCTGGAACGCCCTATTTTGGATATTTGCATTCCTTTATTTTGGATATTTACGTTCCATCCACGTATTTTTAACGTGTTCGTTGAAAAAAACATAGCCTATTTTCGTCTTACTATATCTGTTTTTTATAGCTTATTGTTAACTAGTTATTTTTGAGGTGGGGTGAGAGACTTGACGAATTTTTAAAAGAGAACGCGGCCCAAGAAGTCCAAAAGCCATTTTCTAGTTCGGTGTTACGAATCAACGTTCAGTCCTACCAATCAACGCAAAATTTGTAAGAGCGAGACTGGCAAATCCGTGATTGAGAATGGTTAAAAATTAATGTCTCCAAAATCTGCTATTCAAAATTTGTGGAGCACTGGAAAAAACTTGGAACCGAAGCGCGGTCTTACATTGGTTCATACGAACTTGCTATCACGTCATAAGCAAACGGCACTAGATGGGCATTGAAATCCATAGTCATTTTGAGTTCTTCGACGAAAAAAGTCCAATCATCAGCCTTTAGCGAAAGCATCCGATGGTCTCTTTGCACAAAAAAACAATCCATACAGAAATAGATTGAGCAAAAATTCGCTTCTCTCCAAAATAGTAGTTGCCACATTACTCTACGACCCTTTGTTCTTCTAATGAATGAAACAAAACTATGGGAAATAATTATGTGCGATAAGCTGGACTTCTCGTCGCCGTAGGGTGGTTCTTGTAACTGAAATGCCCATATGTTATGACGTGACCTAAGATACCAATTACTCTGAAAATACAATGCTCAAATACACGAGACAGTATTGAATCTTTTGCAATGCTGGTACATTATCTACCAGATCACCAAGATGTGATCATGGAACGGTGGCACGGCTCGCAATTTTTAATTTTTATGACGTCATCCCAAAACTCCAAGTGAAAGATGAAGCTAAAGAGAAAACTGCTATGCAAATAACCGGTTTAGGTCTTGGTTCCAGAAAAAAAATCTGCATGATGAATGTAATAGCGATCCAAATGACTGTTTGGTGTCCAGTGAAATTCACTGGCTTTCCAGTCAGCTGAAGTAAAAACTGCCAAGCAAATAACCGGTGTCAGTCTTTGGTACAGAAAAAAAATTCTGCGTAATTTTGGCTAGAAATTAGATCAATAAGAGGCACTATATGCCCACTTCTTTTAGTATATCAACTTTTGAGCTCCTCTCACTTATTGGGAATTATCACAAACTCAAGCTCGTACTTCATACTACACATGTGATTCAACTCAACAGATGCCTTTACCAAAATACAGCAAAATTGCAGTCAAATTATGTATTGTGAGAATGTTCAAAAAAAAAGATGTGCAGAAAGCATAGAACACAACCAGGCATGGTTGAAGACAAAAAAAAATATAACATAGAAATAAAGACAAAAATATATACGGTAGTTCTTCCAAGTAATAGAATTATTATAACAACGACTTAATTTATTAACTTCAAATGTGGCACAATGGTGATATAACTGATCATACTTAAACTAATGTATTTGTAACAAACTAAATAATACTGAAATAAAGAAATAAGAAACAGAAAAAGGAGTTTTCAGAGTGAAAAAGTCATCACAGATGTAACATGAGTATTGATAAATACTGAGGACGAAAAGAGACACGGCCCACAAAATTTGTAGCTGAAAGAATGTTCAACAGAGGCCTTAAACATGTTTTGTCCAACTGGTGTCGGGAAGTTCTAAATTCCGCTACTGACCCATTTTTGTTCTTTTCAGAAATTACAAATACAAATGACGGAGATTCTAAATTCATAAATTATTATGTTGAAATATAACATTTAGGTGGACGGATTTCTAGGCACAAACTGTGGTTTATTGTGTATGAAACAAGAATTCTGGCTGGTTTTCAAATAGTATACATTGCAATTTTAAAAATAAAATTTTTTTTTTTTTATTAATTTATGCAATTTATTAAGTTTTGCAAAAGCAATAAAGAAATCTTTCCCGATGAAGGCTACATCTTATATTTAGTTAGCCACGCTTTTCAATGATAATGCTTCTTCACGAATTACTGTGTGAAGTGAGTGAGTGAAGTGTACTCCCAATTTCCAACAATTGTTTCAGTTCCAAATTGGACCAGAACCCTGATTTGGAACACTTTGATCGATATAATCGTAGCTTTTTGATCTTTATACAGCGCACGCGAGCTTGCATTCAAGTCATTCAGGCCTTACATGAATATTTGTACTAAAATGCAACAAGAAAAGTGAGATAATAAATTGCTATTTCACTCATTTTTAATAATATGAATTAATAATTTGTATCAATAGCTGTAGTTCCCATGGAAAATCGAGGTACTTGTGATAATCCTTTTGTTCTTAATGATTCCCATCCCAGATTCATTTTCTTTAATGCATCACATTCTTTACATTGACAAACTAGAAATGGTGTCCGAAAATTGTTATTACTGGCATTGTCTTCGCTCTTTGATTTATCGAGTAATTTACAAGCCGATCCGTTTTCCGAGACTTCGCTTTCGCTCGAATCTTCTGAACCACTAGTGCCCTCTACTGGTAGAACTTCAAACTCTTTTTCATAATTGCTTGTGAATCGTTGAACGAAACTTAATATAATACTTCCCGGTATACGTTGATGTCGTCTTATCAATTGTTCTAGTGCATGTCGAGTCTTAAACAAAAAATCATGACATGTATAATTTAAATTTCAAAAGCAACAGCACACTTTTTGACAACATTTGAGCATGGCCGTGCAGTGAGCAGAAAAATCAGTGATTGCAAATATACCGACACCAGCATGAAAAAAAATTTTGTCTCCGACTACGGGTTCAGAAAAATTTTGACTATGACTCACAATCACGACTCTCAATTGTACAAAATTTGGTACTCCCGTAGTATGTGTACCAGGTTAAGCCATAATATTATTTCGATTTTCCTGATTTTAGTTCTATTACAAGTTTGGGGACTGTCTGTGTTAGCCAAGTGAATATACCCCCAGCCTATGAGTTTCCGTCTCTTTACACAACTTGATGTAAAGTTGGCATACAAAATCAGTTACCTCCATATTGGTACACATACTTATGGAGCGCTGCGACACCAGCTCTGATATCCAAAAAATTAAATTTTGATAAAATATCTTTTATGTATGCAAGCCTTTCCTAGAAGACTTTTAATAACAATTTGTAAACTTGTATACTTTCCGAGTTTTTGAAAAAAAATTTTGTCTTCTTTTATCACCATTAGAAGTCTGCAATTCAGACACTGGGAAATTACGAATTTTGTCTTTGTTAAACTACGACTCTGGCTCTCACTCCAATGAAAACTCCCGACTTCACAGCTCTGCTTTCAAGACAGGAACTGTTTACCACAATCTATTTTGCATTTCATGAACTTATCTCAATTTTTACAATCAAATTATGTCATCACAATATTCTATTGTTAGATATGAAGTGTACTTATGGATCGTTTTTCTGAATTGTCGTTCTGAAAATTAATCGCTTTTATCAGAAATTAATAGACCAATTCAATTTCAATTTTCCAGTATTTAAACACGGAAGTACTTTGGTTTTTACCAATATCTCTGAGTTCTATGGAGCTCAATATTCTGCCCCAAAATTGTGCTACAATTTTGCTGTTGCATCTTGTCAGACTAGCCTGCCATCTTTTTGACAAACATGTCCCAAGCTATCGTGATCGAGGTTGGATTTGACACTTTCGAATTATCAGATAGCACCTTTCAATATAGGTAGCATGGCCTACTGTTGTACTGTGTTTTTTAATTTAACCTTACTGGCAATGATCTCGACAGAATTAACTTATCCTTACCTTTGTAGCGACCTCGGCAGGAGGTGTATTGCTGTCGAAATATATAGGTCGTCCAATATGGGTTGTTAATTTCACTGGAAAACCGCCATACAATGGACGTAATGGCCATCTTGTGTATTCGTATAATTTTCGATACCATTCTGGAAAGATATAAGATTTGGATATGGAAGATTATCAGAGAAAAACTCCTATAACAGAAAACTCTATACTAATTTACATTTCTGTAATAGCAAAATATATTTCCCGTATTATAAGAGGTATTTACTCAAAATTTAATTAGGTAGGCACTTATTCCTCAGACAAAATCAGGCTTCCTTCAAAAATTCTTGTAAATACGGACCAAGAATACTCAAATGAATTGAAATAATCAAACGTCACAAATTATTATTATGGTATGCAAATAAGAAAAGCCTACGACACCCGATATTCCCAGCCGCTCACCGAAGCATGTAAATGCACGTCTTTAATAACCTATTCACAACGATTGTTGGCATAGACACAAAGTTACTTCTAATATTCCTATTTTACATTTTAGATTTATCTGGGGAAATCCAAATTCGGCAGTGACAAGGTCAAAAACATTATGGATATTGCACTGAACTAGTAAATAACAAGTGACCTATCACAGAAATTCCTAATCAATTTATTTTTCGCATTTTCCATCCGTTCCAAAATTTAATGTCACAGACAGATTGGCCATGACATGATTGAAAATGGCTCTTTTGAAACAGAAATCAACATGAACTGTATGAACAGAAACCGCCACAGCCTGTGTTATTGGACACAAAATGAACACGTGGATCATTTTGCAAAATGTTGTTGTTGTTAGGGATGTCAAAAAAAAATTGAACAATAACAAGGTGCGAATTTTTATTTTTGATGATGTCATCACACAAAACTTTAAAGTGAAAAACAAATCCCATAGAGCCCACAGATGTTTTTGAAAATAAATAAAAGTAATAGCCTCCTAGCAACAACAGCAATCTTAATTCTTAACCACTGAAAATTTCACAAAGCAATTGGTCTATAATCGAAGGAAAAAGCAATTTTTTCATACCAAGAAGAAAAATACCAACAACAACAACATGATAACAAAACGATCCATAGATACACTTCGTGTATGAAATGTATGGTAAATAACCTTCCACCGCTGAGAAGAGAAGAAACTGATAGTGTTTTTAATACTTTTAATATAACAAACTATGACTATAATAAATAAGTAGCTTACTTTTTCCAGTCTGCATATAACAAAATGCTTCACGCAGGTTCTCCGTAAACATAGGTATGATTGGCTATAACAAAAAGAAAATGATAAATTAGTAAAAAGTCAATGAAAAGTTATATGATTTGAGTTAAGGAATTTTCATGTGCCGCTTAGTCATGCCTTCCATTCCGAACACGGCCGAATACAAGCAGACAAAGCATCCACTGATATTTAACGATATGCAGAAGGGAGTTATCTTATTTGGAAGGTCCATAATCTTTTTGGTCCAACATTTTTATTACACGTTGAAGGAGGTTGGGGGCATGAAATTTGAACTAAGGATATAGTTGAGTAGTGAACTAGCACAATTTTTTATTTTACATGAGAGCGAACACATTTGTCACAATAATCAATACAATTGGCAATGACTTTGTGTGAGTGACATTTACGATATCACACAAAAACCAGTATCGTGAATAGTGACAATTACAAAACTTAATCATAAAGGTGTGAATTATTGCTTTTCAACTGCAATTTATCAGAGTATAGATCGACCGTCAGAGCATCGGTCTATGCCAGTGCTTTCCAACATTTTTCGTTATATACCTCACTTCGCCTATTTTGGAAATATTTGTTCCTCCTTCCTGATGCATAACACTACTTTATTTGTTCAATCGTTAATGAATCCTTTGCTATTATTATTGCTATTACTGTTTTATGTGCGACGCAAGTCACAATCTAGTTTTTGTACAAGTAATCAAAGTAGTTTGTTATGTGTTTATGAATATGCATTATATTAATAAGCAAAACTAAAGAATATTACAACAAATAGGAAGCAAAATTTCTCCCCCAATTAGGGAGGTCACTCCCTGGTATATCTTTTGACATATAGAAACATATTGTGTTTGGAAGGATACTTACCACTCTTGCTTCCAAAGCAGCTTTTGCAAATCCTTGTCGCTCGCCCCAAAGAACGGAATAATTTTCGCTGAAAAGAGCCTCTCTAACACCACCTGGTGCCACAGTAACAATTTCTCCAGCTTTTAAAATTTCTACCATACGATCCCTCGGTCCAGGAAAACATCCCCAAAATTGAAAAAAGTTTTTCAGACCTAAAGAAATGTAAGTTCATTTTATGCATCAAATTATAATATACTCACTTAGACTATCATACAAATATAATAACTGGTATTAAGTTTGTAACAGTCACAAATTTATTTCTCTCTAACTATTCTGAATTGAACTATTATGTAGCAAAATTATGATGCCCAGATCAAATTTACTGAAAAAAAAAACAGAATTTCACGGGGAGTAAGAAAATTGACATCTGACTAAAAACGACACCTGCAAATTTGGGCAAATTTCTTTGTAAGAAATTTTGCCTTCGAAAACCGACACATCACATGCCTTCAATTTACTGCAAATAATGCCTAGCACTCTTAATCGTTTTTTGAGATTTCTGAGACTTTTTTGAGACTTTGAAGAACACAAAATTTTGATTACAGGTACAACTTTCATATAAATAAAACCCAATCAACTACCATACTGCATCCTTCATTTCACACACCTGGAATTTTGAATGCAAAGTTGTCCATTATTCCACACAAGGTTCGATTTTTTTCTATATACACAGTGGCATTCAGGTAATATAGATCAATAGGCAAGGCTCCGTGAAAATAAACAATCATGGCTGCTCCTCTGTTGGGAAGATTCTCAAGCCCTTTCACTTCATAACCTTAGAAAGTATAGGAAATTTCAATTACCACAAAAATCTAATTTAAATAAAAAAAATATTCTTACAATAGGAGTACTATTAATTGGGTTTCTGTGAGACCAACTACTTATAAATACCCAAGTTATTGGCAAAACATGTTTTTTATTGTGTTTGAACACTTAGCACACTGTCCGAGTGATGAATTCTATTTGTCTCGAAGACCCATTACAATAAAAAGTCACATGCAATTACCAAGTATTCGAGATTCGATTCGAAAAATATATTCGATTGAGTATTTAAGGATCAGAAACATCAAGTGTTCGAAATTGCCTAGTAGACCGACTACTTATCCGTTTTATGCAGATGAATAAAATGCAAGAATGCTGTTGCAAGACTTTTTAAATGAATCAATAGTCTTGCTGCATATTGATCTATATATATTTCGGTGATGTTTCTTCTGACCAAAATCAAAAACAAAAAATGTTCGTGTCAGGAAATCTGGCATCAGATAGACAGAACGTTACCCAAATTTTGTAACTTTGTGTGCAGCGAGACTCTTGGATCACCGCAAATTTTGACTTGATTCCAAATCAGGTAAATTAAACAAAATACCTACAAAGGACCATTGACAAAACAAATTATGGTAATTGTTAAATAGTCAATCACTCACAGAAGTATTTGCCAAACATATAAATTAAGTTAACATTCTGCTTATGGTAATATATTCGTATACCTGCAATTTCTCTAAAAAAATAAAAACGACATACAGTAATAAGAATTGCTATGCCATAACGGGATGAAACAAAAATATTGGGCAAATGAATATTTGATCCATATGAGTCAGTAATATTTCACAACATGCATTCATTTTAACGAGGTTATTATATTAATGACAATCTAAATATAAAATAAAAGTTATAACCATCCCAGACAATCAATCCAATTAATTAGCATATATTCAATTTTTCACATTTTGAGGGAATAATTTAGACAAGTTTAATTTCAGAATTTATAATTTTAAGCAATTGAAGTCTCACATTATATTCGTCATAAGGGCGTTAAAAACAATTTCTGCAAATTAAAAAAAAATAGAAATCCAATGAAATCACTGTTCATCCTAATTTTTCCGCATTTCCAAATTCAAACTGATTGAATATGAATTGATTCTACATGCAGTCTACTCAGATTTAGAATTGACTCAATATTCCACAACCAAATATATTATTTTAGGCGCTCCAGAAGTATGTGTACCATTATGGATGAACTAATTTCGTTCGCCTACTTTACATCAAGTTGTGTAAAGGAACTGAAACCTATGGCCTATATCACCTTGGCTAACACAAACAGTCCACGAACTCGCAATAGAACTAGAATAAGGAAAATCGGAATAAAATTATGGCCTAACCTTAACCTGGTACACATACCACGGGAGTACCTTATTTTGGAAAAAAATTAGAAATTACCGGTAGTAGATTACTCAGTTTTAACTGTTAATGCGGAAAAAGAACTCAACGTTCATAAATCTAGTTCGGCAACACCTTGAATTATCTTATTTACACCAAATTTAAGTATCGCTTTGATTGGTGATTAGATAACTTAAATATTTTTTTATCAAGTATTATCTTCTTACCATGCCAAATCCAACCATGGCCACTCCACATAGCAGCAATCATTTTCTTATAACCCTCCCAAACATTATGTTGATGAAAGCCTTCATAAATTGCATGACGTCTGTATAAAAAGTCAGTATAACCATTAGATATGGATTTAATATATCATAAAGCTTTGAAGAATTAGAAGAAAATCACATAGAAGGATGTTTAAAAAGTTTATTACTATAACTGACTAATATTCTAAAACCCAAGGCATAATCTATAGCAAAACAATACAACACAATTGTGGTGGCAGCAAATAGGTGTAATGCATCATTGATAACTAGATCTGTGTGTGAATGGTTATTTGCTCAATACAATTCCCATCCTCAGGGAAAAACAATATCAGTTTTTTCACATACACCCCTGTTTATACTTATGGTATGCCACGGTAGCTTTGACTCTTAAATCAGCTATGACTGATCATAAACCAAAATTAATTTCAGAGAATTTTATAATTTTGAACAATGCAAACCTGTTTAAATTAGCGCAATTCGGAGTCAAGTCATTTTTTTTTACAATATAAAAAATAAGCTCAAAAGTTAAGGAATCCCATAACTCATAGTTTTCATTGAGTTTTGAACTTTTATTATTAATAACATACAAAAGAAACATGTAAACTAATAAGACAAAATACATTTCATCATCATACCTGCGATAGATGTATAGAAGAAGAGCTCCAATATATAAGTACAAAACAACAAATGTAGGCAAGATAATAAATGTGATGACAAATGGAGAAAGAACCACGAGCTTCCAACCTGAAAAAACAAAGCATATAATGGTAATACATAATTGGGTCTTGAAAACGGGTCAGGCAAAACACCACAACAAAAATACTGAAGTACGCCTACTTACACTTAAATTGTGTATTGTACATGGAGAAATAAGGTAACTACAATTTGCTAAAAAACTCATTATATAAAGGCAGGGCATTTCGGATCAGATAGAAAATTATTTGAATCTGTACTTAAAAAAAGTTTCGAATTGTCGCCAATTTTTTTAAAAAACCATATTTTTAAAATACAATTCTGACACATCACATGACTCTTTTTCTTCCTAGTTTATGATGAAACATGATTCTTATTGTGAATGACAATTCAGCGAACTGACTGAGTGATGTATTTCATGTTTTCAGTAATTTATATGCATGGATATGCCATATTACAATAAAAAAACGCATTCAAATATGTCTTTAAAATATGTAATACGAATATTAGAGTATTTGAGATTCGATTCTGAATGAAAGTATTCCAAAATGCCCAGCCCTAGTCATCAATCAATTCATCCCTGCAAACCTATCTAATAATAAATAAATAAACATAATAAAAAACTGATAACCAATGACTAAATGACATGGCTCATATTAATTATGGTAGTCATGCAATATGAACAGGAAGTAAAAGTGACAGCTACAATGTAATTTAATGACATATACATATGTGGCATACAAGCACTCTGTAGAGGGGTTTTTGATATCAGGAGACAGGAGCGCAAATTGATGTACCGGTAATTTCCAAATTCAAATACTAATAATACTCAATGACAATATAGGAATAAAATGTCATTTGAGCAAAGAAAAGTTTTTATTACAATATCGATAAAAACAATTGTGGTATACTGTAATTAATTCTCTCCAAAATCAAATTGCATTATATTTTTAACATTCTGACATACAAAGCAGAATAACTATCTTGCAGTTAAAAAAAAATTCTAAATACCAAAATTTACACCTGTTAACTTCCACAAGGCAAATGGGTACTCCCGAAGTATGTGAACCAAGGGGCGGACACATAGTATGTAGTATGTCTACCAGGTTAGGGTTAGGCCATAATTTCATTTACAAATACTACGGGAGTCACTTGGCTAGTCCCCGAACTCGTAATGGAACTTAAATAAGGAAAATTGGAATAAAATTATGGCCTAACCCTAACCTGGTACACATACTACGTTCCGGTGTCCGCCATCTTTGTTTACATACTTCGCGAGTATGGCAAATATACATAAATATCAACCCTCTACATACCTGGCATATAATAATTCAACAGGTCAATTGCCCAAAACAGGTAATAATCAAGAATTCCTATTAAATGTTGTATCATTGCTGCGATCCATGGAATAAAAAATCCCATCATTTCGTTGTTGTGAGAATGTAATGTTGACATAAAACAGAACTGATGCCATTAGTTTATTGACAAACAAATGATAAGACAACTCGAGGTAATATTTTTTGTTTTTTTAAATTATATACATGATGAACACAATCTGAAATTCAAATACTTTGAATTAGTACCGGTAATCTATATATGGGGGATAGTTGAAAAAGAATAAAATGAAGATGATGTTTTGTTAGAAACTAGCTGTTCTCCAATTTTTTTTCCAGTTCTCGACTTTCACGGCACTGAGATTGCATACTTCAAGTTTACAAAGAATTATCAAGACTTTATTTGACCCAATGAATAAACATTTTCGAAGCAATTATTAAAAAAATTTCATACGTTTGCGTCCTTATGTAATCTATTTCAACTGATACAGAAAAAAGTTATTGCTAGATTGAAACTGATATAATTTTATAAAAAAATCAGTTATCATATTTATTTGTTTTCAACCAATAAAACGTGAAAATGTAAAAACAAGAATATCGGTCAGAGACCGAAGACTTATCGATCGAAAGTTAGGGGATCCCCCAAAACAGCGCTCTTACTCTATAGTGACACCTTGTGTCCCATCACTAATTAATTAATAACTCGCTAATTATACGACATAATTCACCCAAAATCAATAGGCTTCTGGTACGACATATGATGAATGCACATGCAAAATCTGGAGCAGATCCAATCTCGCTTTCGTGAGATATCGCGTGCATTTAACAGACAGACAGACAAACAAACAGACAGTCAAATACCTATCAACATACTTACCGATTAAAATCGATAAGTGATAAACTTATTTTATAAAATTAGTATAATAAAATAAAATTGTATGTATAACACAATAATAAACTTTCACACATATCGCTTTTTTCACGCATCAATGACCAAAAATAAATCGGTGTAAAAGTCATTTTGGCTAACCATGAGTCAAATAAATATAGTTAGTAGTCTGAAAGCACTCTACCTGTACATTACAGTGATTTAATGAATCTTTGATGATTCTAGTCATCAGCGTTCCTATATTTATCACATTTTAAATACAGTATTATTTATGACTTTAATGTCATAGACATAATTACCGTAAATGTTTCCAATTTCCAAGTAGGTGAGAATGTCAACTAATAAATAACAGATCAATATATTGTTTTATAATATATTGTAACCAGGAGCGAATATATATATATATATATATGTATATATATGAACATTTTATTTTAAAGATATCATAAAATTTAACACACTATTCCTAACAATGCCAACCACCCTGGACAAAATAAACTATATATGTAGATTACTAAAACATATCGGGAAGACATGCATGGATATACAATACAGGTGTTCCTAAAGTCAGGTAAAAATTACAATTTTTTTGAAATCAATTCTCAATATATCTTAACCAGGTTTGTTTTACTTCCATCAGTGTTTATATATAAGTTTTCTACTTCATATAATCCACTTTTATATGGCCACCATTAGTTGCACAAAGCACATCAAAGTTTTTTTTTTCTAATTTAATACACGACTTTATGAGTAATAAATTGACCAAAACTTATTAAAATAACTGGTACAAAATAACAGGATATTTTATGCATAACAAATTATAGAGCTAACAAAATAAACAGTCAGGGAATATGTAAATACAGTCGTTGAAGATTTAGTTAGAATCAAATAATCAAAATTAACAATAATGCACTCGTATCTGACCAAAAATATACCTGACTTGGACTATACCTGACTTGGACTATACCTGACAGGTATAAGTAAATCAGTTTGTGAAAAAATGCAGCATACTGGCAGTTATCATTAGAACTTTTTCGTTTATGATATAAGTCTTGCTTAAAAATGCAAGCGTGCAAACAACATGATGGTATCATATTTCAAGCCGTAAACATAAAAAGGAAATCACGATAATTAAAGATATATGACAAGACGACACGTTCAATGAAGTTACAAAACAAAAATCATTCGAAGATTTAAAAAATATAGTGATACTTCATGTCATGGTAACATGCAATGCTATTTTTCTGTATTTAGACACATGTGTTCATATGGATCATTTTTTCACAACTAATTCTTGTTGTTCGAGTGATTGTTGTTATTCGGGTGAAATTCCCTTTCTCTGAAACTAATAGACCAACCGTTTTCAAATTATCAGTGCTCGATAAGTCACCAAAGGCTAATGCTTTTATATTTTTTCAAATTTTTTCCATCGAGTTAGTTCTATGGGACCCAATATTTTACCAAAAATATTGCTGTTGTGTTTTAATTGAAGGGAACACATTTTTATTCTGTCAAGCGTGGCTGCGTTGTCCGTCGACGTTCACGGCAAAGGTGGAGCACTGTGACCTTACTGTACTAGTACCGATGTACGACCTTAATAGCCATATAATTGAGTATTGCTTTCTTGATTTATTATTTTAACCAACGTATATAGCACGAGATTCAATTTAAAAAGCTTGGTTAATGTGATGAATGAAACAAATTCAGTGGGATATTTTGGTCTTGGTTTAAAACTGACTATAACAAAAAAGAATTAAATTAAAGCCTTTATCTCAAACACCCTAACCAGTGGCGAAGCCAGGGGGTGGTTTTGCGGGTCGAACCCCCCCCCCCCCCCCCCCCTTTGAAATGTAAAAAAAATTAAATCCTTTTTCTGTATCATAGATGGCAATTTTCCGTAGCTTGGAATGCTTTTTAGACCCCCAGGACATGCGTATTCCAGCGTTCGATCGGGCCCGCTAGCAGTTTCGATCTAACTTGGCAAAAAAAATATTCAGAACTCTCCCCTTTGAAAATTTCTGGCTATGCCCCTGACACTAACTATAGATTAAAAATAAAACAAGCACAGCATGTCACACAATAATTTATATAGCACATTCCAATCAAAGAATATGCTATTAAAGGTGTACAGCAGTCTCCATAATCACGACATAACTCTGAAGTTGTACGAACCGTATCAAAATATATAATTAGGAAGAAGAGATATTTAATACTGTACTGATCTGTAATTTCAAAATTGACATTATCAATATATTACTGGTGCAGGAGAAATCAACAATATTGATAAACTGCATCGTTAATTTTAAATTACACTTGCTAATTTTGTCAAAATACCGGTATACCGGACCGGACAGATATGAACAATGGCCGTATAAATGATGAAAAAACATGATTTATCTCATTTTTACGCCGTTAAAAAAATCTAAATACAAAAATTAACGATCAATGTTACAATTTTTTTGCCCATTTTTTATGTTATTAATTTTTGATGATACCTTAACTTCCGTACATTCCGACATTATTCAATATATTGGAAAGAAGAGAAATGGATCTAGTAAAAACATCCTGACATCAGTAAAATTGTTCAGAATCCCTCCTTTTTATAAACTTCTAGTGTACTGGTATTGTATGTGTTTATTTTATTGTGTTCTTTGACTGTTTTTGGTGAATGTGCGCTTTTGTCGGTAAGTTATGCCAGCATGCTCGTCCTCCAGGTCCTCTGCATTTTGTTTTTCAGTTTATTATTTTATTTTATGCCAGCTTTATTTTGTTTTGTGAATCAAGAGTTTCGCCAGCACTAGTGTGAAACGCATTGGCCGTACCGTATTTCGCCAGCCTAATTTGACTCACTGAGCCTTTTTCGCCAGCGCTAATAATGTTGAATGTAACCACCACTCTCTGACTCTGTCACTATCAGACTACGGTACCTGTATAACCTTCGCTGGTGCTCACCATTTTATACTATTACAAGACGACCAGCTGAACCAAATCTTCCTAAAACATTCCTTATACAGTTATATGGGTCCACGACGTTTAAAACAGCTAACCCAGAACAGACGACACTGTTGAGCTCCGAAGCAGGAGCGAATAAAAATGATCACAGGTTAACTCGGTTTTCTGACGTAACTATCACGCATCACTGACCACGTGTCACGTGCATAAACAACACAGAACATTCGCTTCTCTCAAAGTGCACTTTGGCTTCGCTGTGCCGCAACGCAGCGGGCGATCGTGCAAACTTCGTGGATGCCTGCGTGTTAATGTCTCTGATTTCCATAGCAAGTTCAAAGGAATACAACAGGAAACGCAGACGCTATGTGCATTTTTAGGCAGACAGACTTGTGTATATTTATCATGGTTTGGAATGACGTGTCTCACGTGATTCCGATGTGAATTGCCAGCAAGTTATCATGCTTTGTTCATGTTTTGAAAAATAATGTGTATGATAAATTTCCATGTTCAGATAACTGTAGGTCGATCCTGACGGATGCATGATGTAATATTTAAATGATAGACTCTATGAGAATAAACATTGAAAAACATATGGTGAAATAATAATTGAATAATGACCAATAAACTGAATCATTCTTTCCACTGCCCTGTTTTCTTTGTCATGTTTGTCTGATTTTGCTCAGTACTGCAGTATTTGGTGACATATTTTTACAGATTTTCATAATGTTAATCACCTGACTAATCAATAACAATGGAATGCTCAACAGTTGATACAACAAAAGCAAGATTCAAAGCATTGCCATTGCAATTCAGATTTCTAAACACAGGAGATATTGAGGAATTAAAACTTTTATGTAAATCATGTTTCCCTCTTGATTATCCACATTACTGGTTCACCCTCATCACATCCGATTGCCGATTTTATTCTCTCGCTGCAATGTTAAATGGAAAAATTGTTGGAATGTTAGTTGCCGAGGTCAAATGCAAATGCCAAGTTCAATATGAACATGACTCGGACATACTGGCATCATCGTTTGGTCCTGACACCCCAGTTGCATATATTCTAAGTCTTGGGGTTCATCCATTGTACAGAAGAAAAGGCATTGCTACTGAACTCTTTCAAAAGCTGATGACTGAAATGTCCACTGGTACTACTCTCGTAAAAGTGAAAGCTATATATCTTCATGTTCTTGCAACAAATTTATCAGCAATACGTTTTTATTTAGGTTTAAATTTTCAACGCTGGCGTTATCTAAAATCATATTATGTTATTGATGGACAATTTTGTGATGGGTTCTCCTATGTTCTGTACACAAATGGTGGACGCCCTCCATGGTCATATAGTGAACTACTTGCCAATACTGCTTCTGCGTTGCAAGATTTACAGCCATGTAAAATAACTGTGAGATTCATGTCATGGATTATAAGCTATTTCACAGCGTTATTGCCAGGATGTCCCAAAGTTGTATCACCAACTTTACATAAAGCAAACTGTAGAGTTTTATAGTACGAATGCATGTAATACACTTCAGAATGCAAAATATGTTGTTCCATCATCCGTATTAATCTATATAATAGTACATTATTCATTTGTGTTGAAATGTTTTAAAAATTATTTATTCTAGGAATTGAGATAATCGCAATTAAAACCTTTTCTATTTTGTTGTAAAATATATATTATCTACCCCGTTTGATTTAATGTGAACATTTACAAAATACAGCCCATCATTGAGTGAGACATTAGATTCTAATATTTTTAATGGATTCAGATTCATCCAATTTTGGTCGTCCAGGAGGAATCATGGCTTCTTCAGTTACCAGTCCATGTCATCTATGGGACTATTTTTTTGTTCCAGATGCATGGGCTCGATGGTAGAGGAAGCCATACCTGGACCACCCTATGGTGGCGAGTCCAAAAATCCTCTCACTAAATCCCCTTGACATCATTGGGACAAAATATGAGCATATCGTTACATCTTAATACAAATGTATAAATATCTTGTCGCAATTAGGGTGAGTCATGCAAGTTAAAAAGCATTTGAATCTAAAGTTGTGAAATTTCTTTTTCTAAATATCCTTGTTTAGATAACGAGCAGCTTCTGTTAAAGGTGATATCATAATACAATGGGACATGATAAAAGACAAGAGTTTGCATGAAATTAACTTTATTTAATCATTTGATATTGCACAATTATATTCTTTAAAGTTTTGAATCTTCGCAGTCCACAGCAATTGCTTCAATCTCAATCTTTGCGTACTTTGGAAGATTTGCCACCTCATAAGCAGCTCTTGCGGGATATGGGGGAGTGAAATCTAGTTAACAAAAGTTAGAAGAATATGAAGTTTTTCACAGTTAATGTAATTGTTACAGTTGTGGTACTTGAACACAAATCTGTACATGTGAAAGAGTCATATATTAGTGGATTTGTGTAATTGTTGGCACACCTTTCAGTTAAAGCTTCAATCATACTCATACATACAAGCGAATAAACTTGCATATAAGTGACCCAGACAGTAGTAAGGACATAAAACAGTGAAGCATTGATGGTTGACATCCGAGAAGCATTTTACAGACCTCCTTGATTGTAAAATAAATTTAGGATTAGAACCAGGAATGACCAAAACCAAATAAGTTACTAGAAATAATTTAAATTCAATTTGATATTTTAAAATATAAAGGAATTGGTCTGATCAGGACAATGACCTCTATAATTATTGATAAAACATGGTTAATTAGACATCTTTCCTTACTCTCACCAATATACAGGGCATTCATAAAGCCCTGGTATAATCAAAATATTGTTATGAGATCAGTTCTCTTCTCAATATATCTTAATCAGTGTTTTTACTTCATTTAGTACACCTTCATATGCCCACCATTCGTGGCACAAAGCACGTCAAATTTCCTTTCACCCAGTTTGGTAAAGACTTTATGAAAACCCTGTACAATAAAAAATTCCTAGCATATTCCACTTACTCACAGAATTGTCAATTATAAATCAATTTGCAATTCAATATTTTTTAAATTATTTTAAAACTTATGAACTTCATTTTCTGACTTACATTTCGCATAGACTGCATTTGCACTTGCAAAATCTTCAATGTCTTTAAGAAGAACCGTTGTCTTGACAACTAGAGGAATAATAACACAGCATAATCAAACAAACTGCACGAAAAAAAGCAATAACTAATGTGATTGTATGCAGTAAGAAATTTTTATCGCAGATCTCAAGTATTCCACAAATATTGGTTTGTTTTTCAATGGATATATTGCAGTGACAGACCTAGCTCTCAGATCAGTTTTCTTCACCATCGATTGAGTATGCGTTACCTTGCTCCAAAAAAATTCTCTTTAATAAAAAATAACTTCTATTGGATTTAGTATCAAGCAAAAATTCAGATGCAAATTGACCATGATGTTATGAAGTTACCATTTTTAAATGTCATCCCAGCTTCTTCCAACACATTCTTCATGTTTTCCATAACCTGTAAATATTTTATATGACAATAAATGAAACTTGAAGAAAATGAAATGTGAAAACAACATTGCTGGTCGACTCACAGTCTAGTTTTGTAACCGCTGGTTAGTTACGACTTCCTCAACCGTCAAGTCTTCGAACAAATAATTGCAAACCAGATGAAAGGCTTTGGTTTGCCATTTGAGACTGTGGGGAAATTTGCAATCGACTCAGGGTTGAGAAAATAGGATTTTGATAACTAAGTAGTGCTAGATCTTTGAATAGTGAAACACTTCCAACTTTAGGCAGTCTAAAAATAAGACCCCATAACCCTAGATTATTCAGCTGACTTAATAGCTTTCTTCTCCTCTAGGATAACTAGAAAAGGCTTGGTGTTAGTTGTGTAAACTTTTAGGCAGAAAATATTACAACTGGAAGTTGTTTATTCACACCACAGTTATCCTCCAGAAGGTTTGGCGGGGTAATTAGCTTATAAGTTTTTAACACTGAACATGAAAAGCCATTGCACAATGTAGGGCTCTAATTTGCGACTATGGAAAATACCGTCAAATCCAAACATATTTGCACAACCGAGTATAAAGATTAGCAATGGCGGGCACTACTTACCTGTTGAGTTTGCGACTCGATGTCAGCGCCAGCAAATTCGCCTGTGGCAGGAACGACTCCTATGTTTCCTGATACATATAATGTTGGTCCCACTTTCACTGCTTGGCTAAAATAATAAATTGTTCACTTTTATATCACAGAAATTCCTAAATAACTAGATATACAGATATTATATATGATTGATTGTCATGATTATCTATCCCAAACTGTAAAACGATAGGCTTTACATACCGTACGTATCCCAGGGTGAGGAAAGCCGTTAAGACGACTTAATCAATGACAAATCACGACCTAGCCAGCTATTCAATTAAAAGAATTCAATTTTATAAGTCTACTTTGTTGCAAAGCAACCATACGTTTCTGGCTAACTGCTGAGTCTGGCATTTGGTATTGGGCTTTGATATGGCAAAGGCCATCTACAGACTCACCTACGAACAAGATAGAACAGTCGAACTAGATAAAAAAAAAAAGCATCTAAAGTAATTGCTACCTGTATGGTCCAATGGGAGACGGAACCTTAGATGATTTTATCACCTGACGAATCAATTTAGAACCAGTTGAAGCCATTCTACTAACTTCTGCTTAGAGACCGTATTTGAAATAATGCAGGTATTTAGTTTCGCAACGTCAAACTGCAGAATTGCAAGGCCTCGTGCACCAGCGGCAATCGAAGGACTCTCGAGCGTAGGCCCCGCCGCTTTTATTGCCCAATGATATTATCGTAAATTATTAAACCGGTTTTATTGAACGAGCTCATGCGTCGAGAGATTATACACCTCAGTGGAGATAAATAACATGAGTGCAAGTTGGAAAGAGTCCAAGAAAACTTGTCAGAAAGAAAAGCTTTGAAAAATACCGGAAGTTTATTCGGTCATTCCCTCCCAGACAAGCGACTCAAAAGCATGGCTGCGTTTCATTCAAACACATTCTCTCGAGTCGATTCATTTTTTTAGGAGTTGGACTCCGCCATGATATACACTTACTGCAAAATCTTGATACAGTCCTCAAATTTAATGAATTACTTTTACATTACAGTACATAGTTTGCCTGATCAAAATACGATGTAATTCTACCAGTGTGTTTAAATCAAAGACGCGGTTTAAACGATGAAGTAGATTTTCTGCCGCTGAGTCTTACTAATTTGATTGAAGAGTCTTGCTGCACATTGACACTAATGTATTTTTAACTAACTATTGTTCTAGTCTGTATTGTTTTCCCAAAATCTGAACTCTAATAAGATAATATTGAACATATTTGTTTAACTGTAGATATGTTTAACTAGGATTTTCCTTCGATTTTATATGACAGTCAAAGGCATTTAATTATATTTGTTACCACTTATTTGCTCTAAATAATATTTTATACAAAAAATTAACATAGCCTAACCAAAAACAGAGACATAAGCACAATATTATAAATTACTGTACCTTAAATTAGGAATTTTTATTTTATTAATGGCCAACATGCCTAGCTTGTAATTTGCCAATTCGACGTCAACAAATTTTGTTTTGATAATCTAATTTTTGCAAGACCTGCAGTCTTTAATTATTCCTTTTGCAAGAAGACTACCTTGACCAATAGTGTACAACCTGCGATCGTCGAAGAAGAATGTGTGCCGAAATGGTGTGTGTTATTTACTTGCGTTGTTTACTTCGCATACATGTCTACGCTCATAACGCGATGTCGCTAAAAGTCATTGAATTCATAAAGAAATGTATGTTTGAGGGTGTTGGCGCTCGGCTGATACCAAACATCAAGAAATAAACTTGGTTCTCATATAAAAACATAATGCGGCCGTCTATAGAAGTTGTACACCCCTGGGGTCGACTGTTCGTTTTTTTTGGTTGAGAAGAGCGGCTTAGATGTAGCATAGATGGTTGTTCGGGACAAAATTGCAACATCTGTTCTACTGAGAATTTCTAACTTATCATATATATCTAATTTACATTGGCTAACAAATAATGAATTTTGTTACAAAGACCCACCTGTACGGACCAATGGGTGTTGAACTACCCTTCGTTCTAATTTCTTTGCGAATGCTCTGGTTTCCGTCCGATGACATCTTGTAGTAAACTGTTACACGCTCGTACAAACTCTTGCAATGAAATGCCTCTCCGACATAATGAGGCGATTGTTTCCAATTCCCAGTCAAGTACCGGATGTTTATTCAAGCAATGCCTACAACAGTTTGTTTCTCTTCGTGGAAACATGCAAAGCATGGAAATGCCGTAGATTCATCCCTTTACGCGGACGACTTAACCCGGCATTCAAAATACGAATTAAACGAGCTACACTCGGATTACAAAAATCTAATACATCATGCATCTTAATTAGAATATCTTTATTAAACAAAAGAAAATGAAAACGAAAATGACTGAATTCCAATGCGTGGTAGTGACTAAATAAAAATGTTCATGTTGTCCGACGTTATGTTTTAAACTCCTTTTACAGCTTCCACATCTGTACGCTGAAAAAAGCTCTCCAAAAATATCTAAAAATTAAAAAAAGCGTAGATGTAATCGTCAGATCGAAAGTTTCAACCGCACAAACATGAAACTACGCACTCAGCATCAAAATCTCTACATTTTAGGGAGAATGTCAACATAGGTACCGCTTTAGCATATTTTGGTATGAATATATTTGGAAACTACACGGCATTCATTTTATCATATATTCTAAAGTGGTGTGCAACCTTTATTACAGGAGTGCCAGATTGAAGTAATTGGGTGAAGCAGCGGGCCGCACCTTTGTTTAAAATGACCTTTCTAGTAGTTTCAGGCACAAGAAAATGTTTATTTTGTTAATGATCTCACGATATATATGTTAGGGGTCCTTGCAGAATTTGTGAATTAAAACGCATAAACTGAAGAAAACTGTTATTGTCACACAATTTAGTGATAACACGTTTATATATATAACATTGTGTTTTTTGCAACAGAATTTTGCTAGCTAGTTTTGCTAAAATGACAGTGCACTCAGGTACTGACTGAGGCTCTGCGGGAGATTGGAATTTCTCGCACGTACCAGCTTAACTAAACTAAAAACTTGTTTCACGGGCCCACCATTCAAAATTGGCACTTCTCCGAGAGCCGCACACTATTTTCTTGCAGGCCCCAGTTTGCACACTCCTGTTCTAAAGTACTGTACATTATAATCTTACCTGTATATATTCAAATGTTGGTCTTAATTCGCTTGCTTTGTCCCAACATTGCAAAAGTAGTTCATAAAGAGCTTCTGGGCAGTGTTCTGGTCGCGGAATCCGGTAGCCACCCTTTATCTTTTCTAGAATTTCATCGCGAGATATATCTGCAAAGATAAGTATATATTATATAGACACATAATTAAAGCACCGTATTTTACGCACAGCCGCACAGAGTCATAAGGCGCACTGACAATAAGTGGTGTAAGAGTGGGTTTTATCATAAATAAGGCGTAACCGGTACTGGTATCGGCTTTGAGTGTAGGCAATACCGAATCTATATACTACGATACGTCAAGGCTACTCAACTGGTCGCGGTCCGAATCCGGACCTTTCGAGTATTAAATTTGGACTGCAGCTGAATCAGGAAGCAATCAAGTAACAACTGAAGTTTTAGTGGCCGTTTTAAAACATTTTTCACAGATTTTCAGACATGATGGTGGAAAAAATTAGCTTGTGTTATGTCGGTTTTTAGTTGTATTTGGGTAATTTAAAAATAGATCTATAACCCGATTTTGCAAAATAGTATACTCTTTCATTCTAGAAACAAGGAATAAATATTTGGTAGAAACGAGGAAATGTAATTTCTCAGACTAACGATTCACAAAGAACTATACTATTTGACACGAAATCGACTAATGAATCGTTTTGCTAGAATTCTTGTGATTTTTCTTAATCTGGACTGGAAAAATCGTTCTTCTCCGCAACTGATAGATATACCAGGTTGTGAGTCTTAAAAATAATTCAAGTCGCTAGAAGACTTTTGAATATATATATTTTTACGGGTGCTATGGGAACGAATATTTCAGATCTTTTCATCAAAGTCGGCGCTTGCGCTCAAAGTGAATCCTTGTCATACCGGCACTGAAGCGCGATATTGAACATTGCTCTTGTACTAGTTAAGATATATTTTTGAAATGACCTGACCCCGGTAATTTCCAAATTTTCTGTATATACGAACCTTCAGTAAAAATAGTTGAGTAGCCCTACACTACGTGATCTACACATTAGGCGCACCGGCTTATAAGATGCACGATCGATTTTCGAAAAAAGGGTATTTAAAGCGCGCCTCATGCTCCGTCAAATATGATGCGCAGAAGTGTTTGAAATACTTTTTGAATTTGAGAATGCGTTGATTAGCTTTCTGTCTTTATAATACAGTTATGTTATAGCCTACATACCCATATTTGGATACGGTTCTTCACCCTGTGTTATAATTTCAATCATCAAAATGCCGAAGCTCCAAACATCAGCTTTTATATCATAGACGCCGGAGTCAATAGATTCAGGAGACAACCAAAGAAAAGCTTCTGAATTGTCGGAGAAATTAGATATAAAATTGGACTTTCCAAAGAATCAACCAAGGTCACGCGATACTGGACGACCATACACATTATACCTTTCTTGGTACCCCCGTATTGTGTGTACCAGGTTACGGTTAGGCCACAACTTTATTCCAATTTTAGTTCTATTACGAGTTCAGGGACTTCCTGTGTCAGCCAAGTGAATATACCACCTGCCCATATAGATTTCAGTCTCTTTACACAACTTGATGTAAAACAGGCGAACAAAATTAGTTACCTCCATACTGGTACACACACTTCTGAAGCTCCTTAATTAATGCAACATCCGAACGCAAAAAGAGGCGCGGGGTTGGACTTATTTTTCAATTCCTGATCTGTTGTACGAACACTCACCTGAATCGGAGTCCTTTGGAGATTCAAGTATTCCGTAATCAGTTACTTTAAAAGCTGGACCATCTTTCACCATAACACTTTGAGCGCGCAAAAGTCTATGGGCAAAGTTGTTCGACTCCAAATAAGCCATGCCACTGGCAATCTAAAACATATCAATAAAATAACAAGAATACAATGCTCAAATATATGGACACGAAAGCCAAACGAAGTAGCAAGAGTATGCAATCTGTCAAAGTAGACTACCGGTACCGCAGTCTTCAAGACTTCACCTGACCACTAACGCGTACATGGAACCGCCACAAGGTGCACAATTTTGATGACGTCATCGCACATACAAAACGTTTTTAAAATAAATTGAAAATTGCCCGAAAGTCAATGAAAAAATTTATTTTCAACAACAAGAAGGGAAAATGGCAAACAAGAGCAACATCATAATAACAAAACGATCCATCTGTACATTTCGTGTCAAATAACTCTTACTTTCATATAAAGCATAGAAATATTCATCATTCGTTAACTGGCGCGTTTTGATTTGCTCTAGAAGGGAAAGTCATTTCCATCAAAACCTATAAATAAAAAGTATTCAGTGACTCAACCTGTGCTGCAATTTCGATTTGATCAGCGAGTAATTTCGCGTTTCCTTCTCGCAAGTATCTCGAAAGGTTGCCAAGATCCATATATTCCCATATGTATGACACTTGTCCGGACCAAACCTAGAGAAATGTTTGAGAAAATACTGCCATTTTTCATATTAACTTTCTACGTTCTCTTGTTTTGGGTGAACCGAGTAGGAAAAAATGTACAAAAAAAATGCAAAAGAATAATACAGCATTATCAATCACATGAAAGCACTATAACAGCCTAATTCATGTAAAAACATGTAACCTTTTTCTAAACGAAGCTACAATAGTCAACCACATGCGGAAATTCAATGTTTCCCCGAGCATCTACTTCCTTATATATTTCCGTAACCCAGTCTAATTAGCACGAAATTGAAATTTTGAGCGGTCTCTCAGACGCTATTTTCACTCGGACAGTTTTATTTGTTATGATTTTAGACGTTGACTTGTTCAACTCTACCGAGAAACGAGGTAAACTAAGCTTCAAAATTACCTGAGAGTACATTTACTTGGCAGCTGGTAGAACATTTTGGAAAAGATGGCAATTTTAAAAATGTATACCAGTCTTCTGCATGCGCTAGCTCGCGAAAATACTCTCAAAATAAACATGAAAAATCTCGCAAAGGTGATTATTAGGAAGAATTTTTCTGGGGTCAAGGGTCGTGGAAACGTCCATTGTAATATTTCTACATAAAGCACTGACTGACATACCATTCCATAATATTTGACAATGCTTTTATGATGCAACGACCTCATAACATCTAAATTTCCAGACGGGGTTTTGTTATTCTTATATTTTTTTACTGTAAGATCCATCTTATCGCCCCACGAAGCTGAAAAACAAAACAAAATAGTCATCTGAAAAAGGGGAGAAAATGCTCTTTGTAATCCCACTTTCAACCCCAATTCTTCGCGGTTTTTTGAGTCAGGATAGATATAATACTTTGGCAGAGTATTCTTATGACGTAAGATTTATACATCTCAATCAATTGTGACAAATGTCGGACAAAACATTTTGAGATAACCCAAAATTTTCAGTATATATGGAAAGTTTGGTTTTTCCCAACCTTATTCTGCTTTATTCTCAAGATCCCTACTTTTGAAATAAAAAAATTCAAAATCCGATCGCGGTTTATTGGAAGTTATTTCGATTCGAGTGCTGGCGCTGAGTGACTATCAAGAATAACTGACGGAACACGATATTTTGCAATGGCAGATCGTACAAACCATTTATAAAAGGCCATCAGCGCATTCTTTTATGTTATAAACATTTTATACAGCATACAATCCATACCTTTATATACGTTTTCGTTGAAACCACCGTCTAATTCTTCCAAAATATTTATATTTGAATCTGTCAGTTCGAAAATGCTGTCTCCGAGTGTAAAGGTTTGCGGTGTTTCTTTTTTCGGACTGCATCTTATAAGTTGGCAGCATAGACCATGAGATGCATCTTAAAATGAAAGATTAGTAAATGAAAAATATATAATTACACGTGTTTTTGAATACGGAGTACATGTAGATCGTTTCGCATAATTTTATGTTGTAGTTTTGAAAAAAAATCGCATTTTGTGCGCAACAAATAATGCATCAATCGATTTAGATTTATCGATAGTTAAAGATAGAAGAAATTAAAAGCTAGAATGCCATTTTTTCTAATTTTATTAGAATCCAATAGGCTCGATATTCCGCCAAAAATTTTGCATTTCCGCCACCACGTGACATCCATCAGGCTAAACCGTCATCTTTTTGACAAACCCCATGCTTAGATAAGGCATTACAGATGGGAATCGATCAAGTATTGGGACTTGATTTATCATTTGTGTTCGAATGATCAGATAGCACGTTCGGAGATAGCAAGTATGCAAAAGTATGTTTTATTCAAAAAATAATTCAAATATAACAAATATTTTCATTTTCAATTAGATTCACGCCCTATTAAAAATTTTCTGCGACCACCGTTTGGGAACCACTGTCAGTCACTTGACACCCGTGTGCATATATCTGAGCACTGCTGTCTTGCAATATTTATAATACGAAACAAAAACTCACCGAAATGAAAAAATAACCCATGTTTCAGAACCACAGAAACATTATAAAATTTTAATTTTCAATAATCTTAGGAATGCAAACGACATACCATGGTAGTAGTTAATAAGCGATATGAGATCGCCGAACTCCAAGTCTTCGGTTATGAAAAACGTGTCGTTTTCGGTTGCGTGTATTCGGTAATGTTTCACGTACATTTCCTTCTGCTCGTCTTCATTTAACAACGATAATGAATATGAATCTGAAATAGTCACGGGGAAAGATAAATGGCTATGGTTTTGCTTTCCACCGTCAGTATACTATATTTATTTTATTTTTTAATATCACTATAATACTTATTCATGAGAACGTAATAAACTACTTAAACTGTATAAAAACGAAAATGCGACTTGTGCATAACACTAATAAATAAATTATTAATGATTGAACAAATAAACTAGTTTTATGCATACGGGGGGAGGGGGGGGGGATATTGTCTGCATATTGTCTGTCAATGTGGATAACGGTGAAAAGTTCTACCTCACGCTCAAAAGTCATAAAACAAGTCATACCGTCATATTAGATATGATTATCTAGTTTTATATTACATACTTTCCGATGTTTCGCTTTCTCGAATAAGAAAACATCCCTTTTTGCCTTCTTTCAGTAATAATCTTTCGGAATCTTTCCTCGTAATTGTTCCAAAATACCACCTGTATCAAGAAATTGATTTTGAAGAACTATGGTATTTGCCGACATATGACAATTCATAGTAAGTATAGAGACTTATTTATTGTAAGAAAAATAGTCCGGTTGAAAATCACAACTCTATTCCTAATTCTGACATTCGCGCGTTCTATTGTATTGGAAACATTGATCATTTCCACACATTCGCAAGATATTATAAGTTATGACATAACGTTTTTCGTTGGTTTCTAGTTGAAGATATTTATACTTTCTTTTGCATAGTCTCGTACTCAGTGAATAAATAAATGAGCAAAGCTCGAATATTTGTTGCCAGAAATTAAAATAAAACAGCAGAATTTGGGGTCAAATATTGGTCACGAGAAAGAAAAAAAATTGAAAAGCAATATCTTGTAACGACTTTTCATCTTCGGGTACTGGAAATTTGAAATTGGCTGATCCAGTATTTCCGTGAAAATCGACCGAGAACAACAACAATTTAGCAAATCGATTCATATACACTTCATTTTTTAATAGATGAAATATTTCTGACGGGGTTTGTGGAATATAAAAATTACATGTTATTTTAGAATTGCGCTGAAATTAACGACTTCAGACTTACTCTTCACTTTGTAGACTTCCTTCAAATGCTACAAAGTTACTCGGTACAGAGCCTTGATGACCTCTAACAGAATGCCTCGCCTGCCACCATCCATGGTCACTGTGACGAAATAATGTAGATAATGCATAAAATTATATTGGAGAATGATTCTTATAAATGAATAAAGTCAAAAAGTTGACACGACAAAATAGAATGTAATAGATGAAGATTTTGGCCAGCTTTCCGGGAGCGCATTGACCTCTTCTGACCCCGGGGTGAAATATCTCATAAAACTTAAACACTCCCAGAAGTTGCATTATATGCCGTGTAGGTGATAAGTAGACTACATAACACCTTTTTATAAGTTACAATAGTTTCATCGCTAATAACAAAATATCTTCCACCCCTAAATTAGAAAACACACCCCTAAAATGAAACGCTTGGGAACATACTGGTGATACTGCCTTTCCAATCTCACAATTCATATATTTATGAAAATTTAACTCACTTTGTTCTTAGAAGTATTAGTTTATCGGACTTTTTGAAACTTATGTCTCCGGCATTTCTGGACGAATAATCGTAAAGAGCAATCAGATTTCGAGGCTCTGAAACAAAAACATAAAATCAGTGTCAAAATCATAATTTTTGCAACCTTACAAATCGTTGCAAATGGAACAATAGAAATGGCGCGAAAGAGCTGGACTTTTTTCATATTTTTAACATGGTGTTATAACGAACGAACATGGCCAATGGCAAACTTCCGTTATTATCATCTTGTATATGTACCTCCCTAGAAACATTTTGTCATTCAGTGGCAACCAATACAATCGAAAAGAATTTTGAATCCCTTGAATCAAACTTATATGTCAGCAAAACTGAATTGTTTTAGCTACTTTTCCTTATAAATACTATTGCAAAAATATGTTATGCTCCCACCTTCTGTTTGTGTCGTTAACGGAATTTCATCGTTTACTTTATTTGCATTTTCGTTTATCCTAGAAAAATGTAATATTAGATGAAAAATTGTTCGGAAAATGAGAAATACACTTATTTTTAGGAAAGTCAAACATACGGCGAAATGTGATATAAATTGCTATATTTCGATATAAAGTTTATAATTTATGGCAAATTCACTACCCCTTTCTAAATAAAATGCTAGTGATGAAAAGTTACAGGCAAGCAGAATACAAAGCTACATAACATTAATTGGTCCGAATTTATTTGATATTTTTAAAGCTTGTATTCCAAAACGCTCGGATGTGTGATAAGAGTTCTTACGTAGTGTAAAATATACTTCGAAATGTTACATAATTTCATTCTAGGCGTAGCGTCTGGTTTTAATTAGTCACAGACTGTAGTTTGGTTGATTAACAAAACGTGAGCTAATGCTCATTTGGATGAAATTCCCAAAGTCGATGGCAGAATTTCCTTATTTCATTTACAAGCGCGATACGGAGATATAGCGTGTTAAATAATGAGGCATATCGTTGTTCCTTGTATGGTAAACAAAGCTCCAAATTAGGTCAGTAAAACTGGCGGCATGCTGGCACGCTTGCGCTTAGCAAAGCGTAAACGAAAGTACAAGAAGATCAATACTCGAACGCCGCTCTTATATTAAAACGTTATGAGTCTCAATAATAATGCAAAGAAATTTGATTAAAAGTACTTACACCACTTGGATCTCTGGTTTTCTTCGTTTTCCTGAGGTATGTTCCCCTGAAATGACCTTGTCAAAACAATTTCCCATGCTCGAAATGCAAGCTCATATATATATATATATATATATATATATCCCTGAAGGGTAAGCGTTGAACTGGTATTATATTTATGTTCGGTATTAGTATTACGTCAACACGCTAATCTGTCGACACTCACTGCAAGATAGAATAGTACGGTTAACATAGAACAATAGGCTTATTCTTTTCCTGAAGTGCGCTTCACATAGCGTTAAATACCGCTAAGATATTAGTTTTCCATAGGACTAGCTCGCGTTATAAGATATGCTCAAATGAAAACAATAAACGGCCTGCAGGCGGGCTGACAAGCATTAACTGTCACGTCTCGACTGTTTCGCAGCACGAAGCAAATTTAGTATATTGTTGTCATACGTAATGAATTGATAGCTTGCCACTTTCGGAGGAAAACGAGTATTATGCAAGAGCAATTTACCAAACATGATTATAACTTTGCGTCCAAAAATAAATTATCCCGGACTGGCTTATGCGGAAATACAAATCATATAAGGGTGGTTTGGCAATTTTGGAGTTAGGCTTGACTTGAAACACTACTTTGGTATGTGATCTCACTTAACGTGTATTAATTAACCCGATATAATCGCATATATACATACTCACAGAATTTAGTTCATAACACCAACTGAAGTCACTGAGATAACACAACCGCTGACATCACATACGAGAGTAGCAGCCTTGACACAGCGGTTTCAGTATGTGAATTATCGTAATACAGTATTCATATGTGAAGCATTATGAATTTTATAATTATATTATAAATCAGATGATAATAAAAAATATTAAGCAGGCTACTCAAATTTCTTGTTTTGGATGTGTAAAATCAAAATAAAAATGCGTCTGGAAGAAGAAAATTCACTTACTTTTCAGTTTCAAATAGCGAAAATAATGGCAGAACATACTTTGGTGATTTCAAAGCTTTAGATAGAATATAGATTGTGCTTTCCATCAGTACCGTATTCCTTCACTGTGGGCGATGACACTCCACTCTATGAAGCATGCATGTGTGACGACGACTCGCAAGATATGAAATAACAAGTATTTTCGTTACTCCCGTAGTATGTGAACCAAGATGGCGGGCCAGGTTAGGGTTAGGCCATAATTTCAGGTACTAATACTACGGGAGTCCGTTCGCTTGTCCCCGAACTCGTCGCATGCTACCGGAGCGCCGTAGTTTCGTCCCCGTCCATGTGCTTGCCCGTGTAAAACGGATACAACCGTCAAATCCAATATATATTTTGGCTTACAAGCACGCCAACACGGGAGACAATGTGACGCGCCAATGACAAAGACATAAGCAGCCTTTCTCCTAACATCTCATTCGTTATTAAACATTACTATTTGAGCTAGAAAAAATAACAGATATCTATTATTATACCGTAACCTGGACACCATAACCAGACATATTAGCATTGGATTTAAATTTCGCTTCTACCTATCGACTAACTTTGTAGTATTTGTTCGCCCCGTCGAAACAGACGTATGCAAGCAGAACGTTTAGTGAAATTAATGCTTTTGTATTTTAGAAGAAAGTTTAAAATTATCACCTATAAAGAGTCCACATTTCTGACTGGATTAATTTCGACTCCTTCTCCGGAGAGTCTGAAAATTCAACTATAGCTCTAGTGGAATAATGCTGAACTCTTGACCCCAGACTCAGAAGCCGTAGAAAATTTCTTGCAGCCGATTTTTGGATCAACAATACCTTTGTCCATCTTCAAGTCTGACATGGGCAAACTACAACCCTCGGGCCAAATACGGCCCGTTGGGTAATTCAATATGGCACACCTGGTGCTGCCACAACCAAATTTTAATGCTTTGGCTAAAAATAGATTGAGGAATTTGTTGAGATTGCGATTAAATTTAGTTTTGGCACGAGGGTCATTGTTTTCCCCTTTTGCTTTTATAACACTGTAAATATCGTTCATAAAATGTAACTTTTTACGTTACACTCATATGGCCCGCTGGTCTAGAAGGGCAAAATTTTTGGCCCTGGTCTAAAAACCTTGCACACCCCTGTAATCTAAGTACTTTATTGTCCTCAAGTACCAGTCAAATTTTGAATTTACTAATTTTAATTTTGTCAATTAAATACATAAAACACATATAAAGGCAAAACAGTGACGTTAGTTAAACATGGGGTCAAACAGGTTTATACAATTTACTCTTATCTGTACAAAACTGTTAAGTAACCATATATGGGCCAAACCTAACACAGATATAAAT
Organism: Styela clava; assembly: GCF_013122585.1. Classification (NCBI taxonomy): domain Eukaryota; kingdom Metazoa; phylum Chordata; class Ascidiacea; order Stolidobranchia; family Styelidae; genus Styela; species Styela clava. Next base: position 5,817,368 of record NW_024102832.1, on the reverse strand, counting down.
CTACAAGATATTAGTTTGGCCCATGATCGATCTGATATATTTGTGATTAAACAAACTGATAAAATTGGACATACTGCAAGAAAATTTTTTTCTCAATAAAGAGAAACTGCACTTATTCATAAAATAGTTTCGATAAAATCACTTGGTGCAGACAGACTTGATTTTATCAATAGCGTAAAAATCAATAACTTCTTAAAAAATTTCTATTTTTTTTTATCATTAAACTCCGCCCACAATACAAAATTTATATATATTCAGCTTTTTAACCAAAAGGTGAAACTGTTTGGAAGAAATTAGGAAAAGTATATTTTTGCTTTATAAACTCCGGTTACATTTTTTGGAATACAGGATGTATCAAAATAAATGAAACCAATTAATTTGATTTCCAATTTTGTGGGTTTTATTAATTTTGAAACACGCTTTACTATATTACCCAATATTGCCTTAAAGTAGCTTCTATTTCTTCGTCATATTTTCAAATCATTTTTTTCCGAAATTTTAAAATTCGCCTTTTCGTATCACTTTGCTTTGAAATATTCGCAATATCGTTTATTCAAACATTCGAGTAACATTAGAATTGGAAAAAATTGGTGGACATATACATACACGACAGAGAAGCATTGTCAATTTTCAGTGGTGAAATAAGCATACTGATCATTGTGAGGAAAATGGATTTTCTAAAGTCTCAGATAAAATATTATTGGTTTCAATCAGTTTCAAATTGCAAAACTTAGAAGATACAAATTCCATTTTGCTTGATTAATAATTTATTTACGAAACCAATAAAACTGGTTAAGTAAATGAATAGAGTTAGAAAACGTCATTAATTTAATATGTTTCCTACAAAAAACGACAACGAAATTTTTTACACACAAAATTGAAATAAAATGATTCACATACAAACTGTTCATAAAGAAAATACAGAAAAAATAATGGTAGTTATAATAAAATTTGGTCCTTTTTTAAATATATTTCCCAATGGCAAAATCCCTTAGATGGCTTGACAATCACAACTTTAATGATTAAGGGAGACATCTAGTGGTGTTCATCAAACTCAAGAATTATTTTTTTGCAGATTATAAATTACAAAACAATGCCTGACGAGAGTAATGAAAGAAAATCGAATCAGCATTCATATTTGTTATTGATAGACTGTAAGAGTAATACTACCTTTACATAAACTGATCTGCAACAAAAAAAATTCTGGGTTGTTTAACTATAAAACACTACATTGCCCATTTTTGCAAAAATTGACAATTTTTTCATCACTAAAATGCATAAAAAAAAGCTGTTAATCGCACAAAAATGTCAATGACTTTAATATTTCAAGCAAATGCAAGAGAGAGATAAACAGGGAAAAAAAAGCATGTCAAATGGAAAGTTATCATCATATCATTAAGCACGATTCCATGATAAACTTCCAAACACAAAAATTCAATTAAATTTTTTTTTAGATTACATAATTGTTTACTGATGTTTCTGCATAGCATAATTTACACACTACACAAAAACGACATAAAGTCTTGGGCGAGAATAAGAAGATCAGATGATGAACGCCGCCGGAGCGTATAGGCATGCGTATCTAACACATAATACATTATGAATTAGTATAAATTATTATTACGTTTTCATGTAATATCATATCTGTGTGACATCATAATAATAAATGCAAGGCACGTCATTATTTTGGGAACTTTCCAGGAATAATAACCTGCAAACTTGTTGACAAAAAATCTTTTTTTTTTCAGAAATTTGGAATGTACATAGTTATTTTCGATGTAAATTTGAACGAGTATAGAAATAGCCAACAAGAGAGAATATTTATGCAAAATCATATAATTAGATTGATATAAAAGTCAAGTTTTCACCACACAAAACTAAAACAGCAGACCTATCGAGGAATCGAGTCAGAAAATGCATTTCGCTTCAGAAGCGCTTTGAGCATCATTTCGAAAAGCGCTGTTAATTCTAAAATATAGTGACCTACTACAGAGTTTCTCAGTATATTTTAATCTGGCAGTTGTGATTTGAAACTCCATTTAATCCAGAACAAAGAGGCAGTTAAGCAATGCCTATTAAAGGAACAAAACCATATTATACAGATCTCATGTAAAGGGAAAGCATACAGCATCGATAATCCCCTAATAAAATCGTTCAGAAAGAAGATTATTTAATATATATATATATATATGCCGCAGATAGATCAGAGAGAAAAGGGGTCTACAATGATTATTTAGTAATATATAGCGAAATTGATATATGTAAAAGCGTAAAAAAATAAGGCAAAATCGCTGATGTCAGCTAAAAAGGCTCAATAGAGTGAATAATTGGTTCACGATCGGTGAATCACCACCCATGCATGTTTATCATATACTTATCTATATACCATGCATGGTTTATGATAATCTTTCTAAATGGTAACTTTCATGTGATATTGGGCTCGATCTTCTTGCCTTTATTAGTATTAGATTGCTCTTACGCGTACAGTAACATTTTTAAAAGTGAGAAAATTGTTCTCAAATGTTCAAAAATCATCGGCTTCTCTATAATTGGGTTCTGTTGCAGTGAAATAATCTTCAAGGAATCCCTGAAATGACAAAAATTTAGAGTTGAAAAAAAGAGAAATTCCGATAAATAACATTGATATAAAAATAGAACACAAATATCAATTCCATGATTTGTGCACAATCTCCGATACTCATGTAGTATGTGAACCAAAATGACAGACATCAGAACGAGGTATGTGTACCAGGTTAGGATTAGGCCATAATTTCAGGTACAAATACTAAGGGAGTCGAATCACTTGGCTGGCTAGTCCCCGAACTCTCAATATAACTAAAATAAGGAAAATTGGAATAAAATTATGGCCAAACTCTAACCTGGTACACATACTACGTTCCGGTGTTCGCCATCTTGGTTCACATACTACGAGAGCGCCCAATCTCCCTGGTCTTACTTAGAAAAGATCCGATATTCAATATTCAAAAATATTATTTCAGAATGTATTAGGAATAGCAGATTTGTCAATTGTGGCCATCCTTAATTCAGGGGTTCACGAAAAGCAGAACGTTAGGCAGACCGCTAAACAACCTGACAATACAGTTCATAAGAGGTTATCTCTAATCCACCTGCAAGTATTCAAAAGTTGGCCTCTGCATATCATCCTTATGCCAGCACTGCATCATAAGTTCGTATAAAGATTCTGGACATTGCTGAGGTCTCGGCATACGATATCCCCTGTCTACTTGTTCCAGTACTTCTCTGTTCATCATTCCTGAATAAAAGTAAGGAAAATTGAAAAAATGCTTCGTATGTGCTACAAACTCGAAGATTTGAGCTACCGCTACCTAGCACATAGTGCAAAATAACTTCAAACTGATCATAATAAAAGGGTGGATACAAAAAAAGCTCACACATACCTGGATATGGGATTCTACCCTTGGTAACGATTTCTGTAATTAAAATTCCAAAACTCCACACGTCCGATTTGATAGTGAAGCGTCCGTACAAAGCAGCCTCAGGTGCCGTCCATTTGATTGGGAACTTGGCACCTTGTCTCGCATTGTATTCATCATCTTCAATAAGACGAGCAAGACCAAAATCGGCAATCTTGCAAACTGCTTGTTTGCCGACGAGGACGTTAGCAGCACGTACATCACGATGGATGTAGTTCATGCGTTCGACGTAGGCCATTCCAGATGCAATCTAAACGCAAATATAATATGGAGGTAAAATTATATATATTCACTTGGCTATGGGATATTCACTTGGCTAACACAGACAGTCCCCGAACTCGTAATAAACTAAAATAGCGAAAATTGGAATAAAATCATGGCCTAACCTGGTACACATAATACGGGAGAACCTGATATTTTATAGGAGAAATTTCTCTAATCAAAACGAGCCCCAAGTCTTGGGGAAACCAAAGTTATTGATTTGACCCAAATATACGAACATTACTATTACCACATAGCTCATATTCATCGGTTCTCGAGCAGTTTCTCATGGACCACTGTTGGGTGACTGAAACATTCTGAGGTGAGTCACAGACTCATTAAAATTTGCTTGTTTTCATTTGTGTCAGCCTCGTTAATTTTGATTGTAGTACCAATAAATGATGATGCTGTTTTCTGCTACTGGGTGGTAATTTTTGATTTAATTATCAAAGTAAAAGTGTCAATTTTCACAGAAAAATTTTGTGTTTTCCTGTACTTTTTCCCTTGCATTAAAAAGTTGATGGGTCACAAAAGAAAAAAGATTGAGAACCTCTGCTCTAATGCATCAATGCAAGTGTACAATTACAACAAAGAAAAGAAACTATACCTGAGCTGCCATGTCTATCTGGTCTGGAAGTTTGCTCATCTTGCCATCTCCATCTTTCAAATAGTCAAGAAGACTTCCATTGCACATGAATTCAGTAACGATGTAAATTGGTTCTGCAGAGACCTAAATAAAGAGGAGATTTGAGACCATAATATTAGGATAACATCCATGATTATTTAAAGCATTTTTACCATACACTGTACAATTTAGCTACAAAGAGTTACATTAATCTTTAACATCCTTTAGGCTTCAAATTCTCATTTTTGAAGAAAACTTGCTTAAACCTATGGTCATGCGTACTCACTCAGAAATATGGAATAGGTACTATAGTTCCAAGGGCGCTCCAGAAGTATGTGTACCAATATCGAGGTAACTAAATTTGTTCGCCTATTTTATATCAAGTTTTGTAAAAGGCCTGAAACCTATGGGCAGGGGGTATATTCACTTGACTAACACAGACAGAATTGAGAGTTGGTGAATACCGATTGACTCAAGCAGATTATGTCAATATGATCATGAATGCAGCTTTTGCCATCAAAATTTGTCTAGAGAGTGTACACTGACATTGAACAGATGAGAGATCACAGCCAATTGAGTTTAAAGTCAATTGTTTTTGGAGTAACAGGTCCAAAAGTTTAAACGAAATTTACCTTACTGCAATTTACCAAAATATTACAATATATGCAACTTTTTAATCTAAGTCAAATGATCAAATGTTATCAAATGATTTAGATAAAGAGGTGTCATTAATCAAAAGTCTTGCCTTACGAGTAGCAATTAGGTTACATTGAATTAAAGCTGCAAGGAGTAGGTACAATACATGAACAACAATGTATATGACCAATACTTCCTGCTATTGTATTATACGTGGTCTCGGAATTTTAAACCTTGAATATCATAAGAAACTGGTCATTGGTTCATAACAATTTCGATAAATTACCCCCTCGCCTATTTCGGAACTATTATTTCCTCTCTCACTATGCATAAAAAGTAATTTATTTATTTAATCTCTAAAGTAATGTTACCTAGTGTTATGTGCATGTCGCACTCCGATTTTTGTGCATTTTAATTACCGGTAAGTCGTTTATAACGCGAGCAAGTATGATAGTAATAATATGGGGACTAAAGAATATTAGTACCACAAAGCAAAATCCCTCCCCAAGAACGACAAGATTCCGTTAGTAATTGTGAAGCTAGATATCGCAGAACAAAAAAACGAAAAGATGACATTTATATTCAGAGTTGAAAAACCAAGCAGGTAAATAAATAGTGCCAATGATTTGGCCTCTACAAAAAAATATTCAAATCGTTATTGGAGTTTTGTATTACAAATTTTCTGAATTGTGAACCATAAAATGCAAAATAATTTGAGAAAATTACCAATTTGGTCATTTATTTCATTGCTACATATTTTGTGACAACCTAGGGGCAGAGACATCAATATTGATCAAATACGTAATCAATACCTGCTTGTCACATCAACAGGGAAATGGTCTTTATAACCACGAGCCAAAGATGGACCATGCCTAACTCGCATAATCTCACATCGGTTATACTTGGTTTATTAAAAATCAATTTGCTCATGAATCTTCGGTCTATTTTCAAGGATGACGTCACAAAATCACGTCGCTGTGGCTGAATTTAATGATCGAAGCGTCATATAAATAAAACGACGTGCAGTTTACGACGGATCAATACTCTGTGCCGATGATATTTATAAAATAAAAAATTTTCCTTCAAATATTAATCAATCCGAATCAAAATAACCCAAATTTCCTGTTATACCATGATAAAAAAACGTTTGTCTATCAAAATTGCAATACATTGATGTAACGGAAATATATCCATCAAATTTAAACCAAGACTCAAACGAACCGCAAAGCTATATTTACTTGAAATTTTGAATTTTGTTTTCTAAATTTCAATGAATATTCAAATTTTGGTGCTCCAGAAATTGTTGTACCAATATGGAGGTAACTAATTTGTTCGCCTACTTTACATCAAGTTGTGTAAAGGGACCGAAACTTATGGGCAGGGATTATAATCACTTGGCTAACACAGACAGTCCCCGAACTCGTAACAGAAATAAAACAAGTAAAATCGAAATAAAATTATGGTCTAACCCTAACCTGGTGAACATACTACGGATGTACCCAAATTTTAAGATATTAGTAATACAAATCGACTTACCACTGCATAAAGGCTGACAAGTTTTTCATGACGAAGCATTTTCATTACTTTAGCTTCCTCAAGGAAAGCTTCTGGCGACATCGTGCCAGGTTTCAAAGTTTTGATCGCAACTTCAGTTGTGCCATTCCAAAGACCTATTGTTATGAAGAAATATTTCAATAAAAAAATCTACAAAATTGACTTTAAATTGTCTTATCAGGAACGTTTCAGCGACTCAAACAATAAATCTTCTTATGGAACAATAATTTGGTTATAAAAACAAAGTAGACTTACGGATCAACAAAACTTATTTTGTAGCGATATTGAAAATTGCTCTGCCCACATAAAATATAAATCTATATTCAAATCCATGTTTTAAATATCGTCAGAGAATTTTGATTATTACGATCAAATATTTAGCATAAGGTCTACATGTTCTTTATCATTAACTTTATACCAAATACGAAATTGGGAATAATAATTTAAAAAAATTTTTTTTGACGAATGGGATCATTGAATTCTACTTACAACAAAATACCATTGTAGCAATATTTTTTAACTAAAACAAAAATTTTAAAACACAAAAAATTTCCATAACATACATGCGATGGTTCTAACATAAAACGAAAACATGCATCTTTTAATACATAATAAAAGCAAGCACAATTGACATAATTAATTAACAAAACCAAAATCTCATAAAATTCGCCTTTTTGGAACTTTATTATTATTCTTGAAATTACTATTTTTTAGTCATTTTCTTCTTTGCGAAGTAAAATTTTCAACTTTATTTGAAACCAATTTTAAATTTAATTCAGATAAGATAACTTCCAAACCAATTTCACCTTCACAAGGTAAAACTAATATTTTGATAAACATTATAGGAACAAAATTTTGTATTACATCCTTTCTATTTATATTCCATAAATAATCTCAAATATTTTACAATTTTAGGAATATTTTATTCATGAATTTCCAGATGTAAGAGATACATGTGATACTACCTCTCCAAACTTCGCCAAACATGCCAGCTCCGAGCCTAACTTGTCGTTGTAAAGATTCTCGCGGAATTTCCCAAACATCTTTCGCCATCGAGAATGTTTGTGGTTTATCAAGCATTGGACAAGGCCGGACAAGTTTAGTACACAGTCCATCTTGTAGCGCTTAGATGATGAATGATAAAAAAAAGACAACACAACAGATAAATATTCGAGCAACGTGAAATGATCTTAAATCAAAGAAGAACAACATGCATGACATAGATATAAGCAGTGTTTTAAATCTATACAGATAAAATTTCGAAAATCATAGTTTTAAAGCAATTCGGCGAATTGGTAAAAAGTTTTGAAATTACTTGAGTGTTTCAAATTTATGATGTTAAAATTATTTTGAGGAAATAACTAATTTTAACACAGGTTATGTCAAAATAAGTATAATTTGAAGTACATTGCAAAATTAGGACGAACCAAAAAATAGAATAGTAATTTGAAAAAACAAAAAAAAATGCATCAAAGATAAAAAACACTGCTTAGAACAAAAACAATCAAGACAAACTTCCATTCATTTGACTATTTAACTTAATTCTATCAGATGAGAAACTCAATTGCAAGCAAAAGAATGCAACGAATCGCGGACAACACAAAAACAGGCCAACAAAGGTCAAATGTCGTTGTCACGACGACGAGCCAAACATGACCTTTCCAGACTTCGCCGAACATTCCTGCTCCGAGTTTCTTTTGAGCTTCGAGTTGTTCTCTGGGAATTTCCCAAACGTCTTTTGCGATGGTGATTGTTTGCGGCTTTTCAGCCATGGGGCATGCCTGGGTCAGGCGGCAACATAAGCCATCGGCCCCGTCTATACATTAAGTATAAAATATTAAGCAATGAACAATAGTCATAGCCATAATAATTAAAGTAAAAACTTCTTTCTTCCTATTTTCATGGACCTTTGAGATTTCAAAACCGACTTAAACTATGAGTCTTGCCAATGAAACTATCTTGAAACCAGAAAAGAGAGTCAAATTTACGACAAAAACTTTCTATATAACCTCAAAGTATGCCACACCCATTTATAAAAAGAATGGTGTATTTGTTTCTTATTAGTTCATATTATTAAAGTTCCTTTAAGGTTATTGTCTCACTCTTCAAAGATAATCTTAATTAAATGCCAGTGTGAATTACTTTGCGAAGTTGTTGGTGGTATTGGTGTTATGGTATAAAGTTCAGGCGATTTGAAAGTTAAAACCAAATATTGAATGAGTCGTTAGTGAGACATTCAGTTTCTGCCACCCAGCATGAAAGACAGATTGTGCATAATGTCACAGAAAGTTGACTCATTTGTGAGAATTGTATATCATTGCGAAAATGAAGATTGTGAGTAAGAACTACCTACGTATGAAAAAAGATCTGTGTAGCTCTCATGTTCACCTACCATTGTTATGAAATAAACCTAATAATAATATATTGTGACATCACTATTGGTAATTATATTGGCCATTTTGATGTCAAAATGTATGAATAATGCGATCTAATGCTTTGTTTGGTATATAAGCCAACTGAAGCAACTGCATCAAACTATGATATGAGAGTGTATTAATATCTTTATTGCCTTCATTAATGATTTACAAATTAGCACAGTTCTCAAACTAAGCGTTGCAAAAACATAAAAATATACATATATATAAAACTTTTTGTGGTAATTAAAGGTTAAAAGATACAAGTTTTATTTTAAATGTGTCATGATTTGTACAACAGAAAAAGGCAGCGTTGCGAGTTTAAGAAGTTTATTATGCACCTTTGTGCTGGTGAAATATACGAGTGTTCATGAAGTACAGTTAGGATTTCAATTTTGTTATGAAGTCAATTCTCAAATTCCTAACTGGGTTCGTTTATTTTAATTAGTGTTTGTTTAAATTTTTTACTCCATTTAATACAGCAATAGGGCAAACAAATTAAATTCCCTTTACAATTTGAAAATGTTGAGACTTTGTGAACACCTATATATATATATGTAAATATGAAAAACCTTTTGAAACACCGAGCACTTACGGTATTACGCAATCTTTTTAATATTTTCAAATGACAACATTTTGAGTTTCGATTAGATGATTTAACAAATACAAAGTTCATTTGAGATCAATAAATGTTAATTAATTTACGGTATTTGATGACGACTGTATTAAGTTAACCAGACATACGATTCACAGAAAGTCTTTTAATGGAGTTAAAGTGATGTACGTAGGGCTTACTTGGCCGTCGAATGAAATGCATATTTTTCTATTTATCTTCACGAAATTTAACACTCATTAATAGGTTGCATGATGGCTGACCAATGTCAATGACAGGTAATATTATCTTTGATCATTGATAGCAGGGATCTTCAAATTGGGGGTTTGGACCCAATGGAAAGGGCGCAATGGGGGTCGCAGAAAAAATTGTTTCCGACACTAACATATGCTAAAACAAAATATCGATCAAATTTGGAACTAGTATTAGGACCCAACATAACTGAAATAGATCTTTTGTGCAAGAATATGCAAGCACATCAGTCTCATTATTATTGGAAATGGAATTCCAAACGGATTATAGTAATATTAAATGGTTATTGGCGAGCTTTTGATAGGTAGATTCAACACTATGAGAATTTACCCATAAACGGAAAAAATTCAATACAAAGATCCACTCTCTCCGACCACCAGCAGTTTATCATTTTTTCGTTTGTTAGGGTTTCTCAAAAATGACTTACTTGCATAATGCTGGACAAGACTCTTGAGGCAGTCGAACTGTGCTCTTGCTGTGATATAGAATCCACCACTGTCAAGTTTTCTAATACGATAATGTTTAACATTCATTCCTTTGTGCGGATCTTCATCCAATATAGACAAAGAAAATGTCCCTAGAAACGTAAAAAAATATTTTTTAATAATTGTATTCTGAGACTCCTATAAAAGAAAAATCATACTGCATCACAGAATAACGGGAACATTTCAAACACCGACTCCATTGCCCCAATTCATCACAAAAAATTTAAATCCTATGATGAAATACCTTGAGCTGTTTCACTTTCTCGAATAAGATAAGTTCCTCTTAGATTTCCCTGGCTGTTCAATAGACGTTCAGAGTCTTTGCGTCCAATTTTGCCAAAGAACCAACTAAGTAATAAAACAGAAATCGTTTCGAAATAGAATTATATCGAAGTGGAGAACAGAGACATGCGAATATAAGAAAACAAATAAAATAATGAAAAAACAAGAAACAAAATACTATGTCATAACAAGCATATGAATATTGAACTAAAAATAACTGAGATATAATAATAATAAGATCGAAAATTCGAAAACATCGAGGATAAAAGAAATTTAAAGACAGCTAATTTAACTTTAAAGCATTATCAAATTTTTATATAAATATACCTTTATTCTTTGTTGAACACAACTAAATCAAACATTTTTAACACTACATATTCCAGACTATTTCTCCGAAATTTGTTCAGAATAGTAAATTATTTAGATTTATCCACTTCGTACAATAGAATTGGGTTTTGAGGTTTTGCAAATTACAAATAAATTTTTCAAAAAAAAAATGAACAAAATTAAAATAATATTCTCTTTCTTACTCTTCACATTGAACAGAATTTGCAGGAGCGATGTAATTGCTTGGAATGTAGCCTTCTTTTGAGTTGGCAAGGGACCTCGCTTTCCACCAATCTCCCTCACTTTATTAAAGTATATATTCATGCATGCAAAAATAAAAAATGAAAACAACATAAAATGATGAACAATATAACATGCATGATTTTTATGGAAATAAATTTTATTAAAAAAACTGCTAAATAAGTTGGACTTTTTTGATTTTCTATCATTATTGACGACGAGCCATTTTTTGATTTGGGTTTGAAAGCTGTTTTAGTTTTGATTTTAGGCAATGCCTTGTGTCCATTTTTACATTTGTTAGAACAGAACTATTAGTAAGATTGGATTATTCTAAAAACCGTAGAATGACACATAAGATTATTTCGTTCCACTGTGGTGGTATAGTCAATTGTTTTTGTTTTCATTTGCGAAGAATACCAGATTTAGGAAGGAATTGGAATTGAAGGAATTGAAAGAATACATTGTGATTGACGCTGTTACACTTACAACATGAATTTAATCTAAAAAAACAAAATGATAAATATGATCATATCATCACAAAATAAAAATATGGCAACAGTAAAACATCCATGCCGCGTTCATAAATGGATGTCTTACTCTTCTGCTTCTAATCCTCCAACTGGAGCTACATAGTTACTGGGAACAAAACCTTCTTTGTTGGTTTGGATTGACCTTGCATGCCACCAGTCTCCTTCACTATTTTTAGATTAAACAAATAGAGTTGAAGGGTTACGATATTCAAAAAAGGAGTATTTCTATTACGAGTTACATTTTGAACTTCAAATAGTTCATATCAAATAAAACTCAAGTTTCACATATTTTGATCCAGAGTTTTTAAATGTAAATTTGACATACCAGTAAATTTTGCATGCAAGAATGTAATACCTAAATATTGCCCTTGACTGCCTAACAAGTTGAATCATTGTCGCATTGCAACGTCTCGTATGACTAGCAATACTTTTTTCATTTTTCACTTACAGCACACATGAAATAGACAGTCTACACCAGTGTTCACTGAAAAGAAATTATGAGGGCGAAGGTACCTTGCAAAGGTGTTTTCACGAAAAAGTGGACTTATAGTGAACACTGTCTATACATGGATCAGGGGAGAAATTTTCAAGGGATAAAAGAGAGAACTCTATAGATTAGTAACATCTCTCAGATATACCCTAACATTATAATTCTAAACATTACACTTTGATACCGTAATCAAAATTATACATGACAGGAACAAGAAGGTCTTTTATATGTTGCATTTGGTCATATAATATACCTATATATCGGTGCCCTAAATACCACATACAATCAGTCAGTTATGAACAACAGAAGGTTATTATGTGGGTGTTAAAGATATGATATTTTCAGAATTGTACATGTCAACATAATTAACAATAAACGTCTTTAAATGAGCCATCCCACTATATATTCCAATTCTTTCAATTCAAATAGACAATGATATTTGAAATAAATACAATATTAATAAAGAATTATCTTCTGAGAAAGAATGAACTATTTGATGTGAATAAACTTTCTAAAATATTGTATTTCGAATGAATGTAAAATCAGAGAATTTAAAACATTTATTCTACTTAGAATTATTTTTTTTCAAATTTTTAACAGGAATTTTTTTATATCTTCATTTTGCAAAAGGCTTCAAATACGCAGCAACAGATACATGAGTTAATATTTCTAAAAAAAGCAGGACAATTCCGCTCGATGAAGTAAAACGAAACCTCCTAGCTTATTATTACCTTTCAGATCTGCAAGGTAAAATGAAGATTTCTAGTTCATAATTAACTCCAATTTGAATTAAAATTTTTATGACTTAACTCCCCTAGTATTATGGGGATTCGAAAACAAATCCAAGACTCGATTAGATAAAGAGAAATACATACGTGTTATTTAAAATAAGGAGATGATCCCCTTTCTTGAAAGTTAAATCATCTTCTGTTCTTGCATCGTAGTCATACAGAGCGACAAACCTGGTTGTCGAACCTGAACGTTAGATGGAAAAACACCAGTCATTCTCAGGCAGAAATTGCATAATCTCCATGAAGTTTCGATATTATGTGTACTTTATAAGAAAAAAATATTTTAAATTGCTACAAATGGTCTTACTATATATATATATATATTTATTTTGCAAAGTTTGAAAGTCCAAACCAATAGGGACCAAGTTGAAAAAAAATGATTTTATTGAATATAATCAACTGTTAGTTTTTATCAAACAATAGTTAAAAATTATCATATGTATATCAAATCTTTTTTTTCCATTGTCATGCAAGTATTTATTAAAATATTAATAAATGGAAGAAAAATTTTTGAACTATCTTTGCACCCTTTAAATTTGATATTAAAAATAATCAAATCATCAAATTCTTTTGAATATTAAATACAATTTTTCAAACAATAAAAATTAGTATTGTCAATTATTAGTAATCGTATTTTAAAGATTTTCTGCTAGAACAAAACTACGATCAAGAATCTATAGTTACAATTTAATTTATACTATACGTGGAGGTTTGACATTGTATTACAAAGACAAAATAGCATGCAAGAAAACCTACAAGCAGAAAAACTGGACACCAATGAAAAATAAAAAAAGCATGCACAAAGGTATATGAAATACACCAAGATGATAAATTACACTCAAATGACTAGCGGTTAATAACAGTATTGAATTGGGAATAAGATCAATAGTTAAATTACAATTGTTAGTTTAAAAACTGTTAATTGTAATTAAATTAAAAATTTGTTATTCAAATATGTAATAGCATAATCTATAGATGATATGCTTGGCGAGAAGAAAATAGGCTGCAATTATTTCCATATCATATTGTAAAGTTGGAACTCCAAAATCCTACCGAATTTTCTCACTCGCAGTCGCAATTATGGCAATTCAGCGTACTTACCAATTCAATAACATTGCTATGAAGGACAAGCACTCACTCACTCATGCACCGAAGCGGACAAATCAGGAAAGCCACTCAAACAAACAGTGATAAATACTAATAGAGATATTCGAATCATCTTTTAGAAAAATTAACATTGTTTGACATGATTTTGACTCTTTTACTTACTATTGGTATGAAAGACTGGACAAAATAGAGTTCAGCCAGAAACAATTTGGGGTATTACCTGCACCACTCACAACATGAGCGGGAGTAGTTGAGGGTTGAATAAATACCGGTTGAGAAGAAGACCGTGGATTATTAAACGTAATTGGTGGTTCAGATTGAGAACTATTTATGCAAAACAAGCACAGACAGACAGACAAACAAACAGAAAGACAGAGAGACAAAAGAAAAACAAGAAAGAGAAGTTAATAATGCACAGAAATCATGCTTTTCATTAGTGAAGCTAACACTATGCAGGTACTTGTGTGTTTCAGCGCCTATACCTGAAGTCTGTCCCGAGTTCATTGAAAGAGAGGGCTGATTAAACGGTTGACTATTGTAGCCCCCGCCCCCTCCAGGAGACATTGGACCCATGCTTGGAGACATTGAGGGGCCAGGAGCGCCGATGACAATCGGATTTGACCCAACATTGGGTTGGTATCGATTGCTGTAGTAAAATGATTTTGAGCTTTAATAACGGCCAAATTTTCACATAAGAACAGTATAATTTTACACATTAATTGTTCATGTGCATTTCTTTTAACTGCTGTCACTGAATAAGATTCCTTTTTCTTAAAATGGCTACATAAAACTGTCACTCCCTCTGGAATAATTCCATAATAAGATGATATACCAGAAAAATAAAAAAAAGGCAAATGAAAAAATAAATTTCAAACGAAGAGTCGAAAATTGAGTATCTGTCTTGAAGCATGTGCCATAGATGGTATATAACACTAAATAATGGCATGTACCATACTAGGCACATGCTTAATGGAACATAAATATATAACTGAAACAAGCATTAAATAAAATATGACACGGAAGCTCGCATGATATCATTATATCATGTTCGAACGGGAACACATGGACCAAATAAACCAGCAGAGCAGTTGTGAGAGAGACAGGATGGTCATTTTTACCTGCTTGACTCCCCGGACCTTGAAGATAATTGGGAGCGCCAGAACCCCGAATTTCGGAGTGCACTTGGCTTGTTGAATCAGGGTTACGACTACGATTTCGACTGTTTTCAGCTGTGTCCCTTGAGCTTCCGAGACAAAATATTGCTTTAAACTTGAACTTAGGCATAATGTATAAAACAACTTATAGCAAACAAAAATTTTGAAGCATTTTTACCTCTTTTATTATACATAAGTATACAGTAAACAAAATAAAATTTCCCTTCATGCTTTTCCATCTATTATCTCAAAATGAAAGATTAAACAACTTTCTGCATTCGCTGTAGCTCTGAAAATATTTTCTACCATCATCCAAGCAAAATCCATTGAAACAAATCAAATGAATACAGCAGAGAATGACATGGCATAGTCGATATGGGATCGACAATTTTACAATACCTTGTGGTTCTCGATAGGCATTCTGCTCTTGATTATATTGTGAGTTTTGCTGGTAACCCCCATTTGTGTTATTCGAAGCTGCGGGTGAATTCCGAAGGTTGTGTGACGTTGAACCTGAACTTGAACTGCTACTATCCTTTTTTCGGAATAAATTTTTCAGAAACTTTAACTTTGGCATTCTTGTCAAGTTATAATTTCGCTCCTCCAACAACTATTGTGGCCTCGTCCTCGCTATAGTCCTTTTATAAACTAACTTCACTATATCTGGATCTTAAAATCCCTATTAGAAAGTGAAAATATAATAAAAATACTTGAAAATAAATTGCTGATGTTATCAAACAATCATAGCAATAGTATTTATATCATGTATTTCCAAGGTACCAAAACAGTGTTCAGAAATGGCAAAAATCTGGCATATATCAATGTGAGATAATATTCACATTAGATCAAGCATGATCCATTAGTGATATCCCTTGTAACAACGAATATAGCTTATAAAATTCTTCTTCAAACATTTTTTTATTTAGTTCAGATCATTCTGTCATTACTAACAACATAACATGCAACTAATGAATCAGTTTGGCAGATTAAATAATCAGTAAAAGGATACCAAAATAAGAATAAACCCCAACACTGTGCGCTCTTAATCAATTTCCTATCATTACCCATTCCTAACCAGAGGAAAACAACATTCTAATACTGTAATACAGCAATACTAGACAAAACATATGGCTATTGATTCGATTCGAAAAAGGGCCCACATTAGCATGAAAATGTCGATCACTTTTAAATCATTTCTCAATTTTCAGTTTCTCTAGGTAACGTTATCATTAACTTTTATGTTTTTTTATATCAGCCTCTTATGCTAGCTTATCCGTCCAAGTCTGAAATATTATATCGACGGTCTAAATCGGTTATTGCATTTCGCATAAAACATGTTCCGCTGCCTAATAAGCAAGCTTATAACAGTCATCACGTATATTTAGCTAACCCGAAGTCAAAATTCAATCACTGACGTTAACGTGAGTGTGCGTAAGTAAGCACCACGCAATACTAAACATTACAGAAACAAGCAAGAGCATCAGCGCAAGAGACTCTGCACTGCAGTAAAGGAAACGACTAAATCTGACGTCATCTCGAAACGATAATTTGACACATACACCATTCCCAGTATAACGTATTATATTGAAACTGCCAGAAAGTTGAATACCTTGATAAGATACGTTAAATTTTGGAATTTTCGATATAAATATTTCTAGACAGTTCAAGGCGGGTGGCAAATTGGATTAAAGCGAAAAGTTCTGACATTGCAAAATTGTCCGGTGCAAATAATAACGCACAATATCATAGGCATATTACTTGAATTAATCGAGAGGCCATGGTTCGCCATATGACTAAGACGTCTTATCGGCACCCTTTCCCCGATATAAATCCTACCCAAACAAGGGTGAAGCATTTCCAATTATCACGAAACCAAGCCATCTAACTATAGCGTATCTTAAAACGGGCAAAGCTTCTTCAAGTCGCACGGAGACAGGCAGATACGATTACGAACATTAATTTGTTTTATTTTAGTGGCTTTCCTAGCTATTTGTAAATTTTTAATGTGTCACGAAAATTTTGGCACAAATCGAATAACCTAATGGTCATTTTGTCCTCTGAAGAGTTTTAGTTAAGTGCAGTAAATAAAGTTTTTCCAGGTGTCGAAGGAATCACCCGTTATGAAATATTATTGGTAGTTCGGAAGCCGTTTCCACTACACTTGCACAAAGGCTAGTTACTCTAGTCTAAAACTTCCTTTGTCTCGTTTTGAAGAAAACCTGGACCCGATTTCGAGGACGAACAGAATTAACGACTTATCCCAAATATGACAACCTTTCTGCAATATTTCGCTTCGTCTAAAACGTAGTCGCAGTTAGCCAAGGCGACTCGATTATTTGAAAGACCATATGGCATTTCAACGTAAAATGAATGGAATAGGAAACGGTGCATTCTGATTAAAAAATGTTCACCCGGAAAGCAACTAAAATGGACGATGTATCACATCAGAGATCTGTATTGTCTGCGGCAAATTTCGCTTCCTAGTAATAGTTCATGATGATCATATCACGAACCAATACTATGGTGCGGAATTCAAAACATCATTAGAACTTTTTTAACCCCGAAGTCTGCCAGAAATGTTGTGTCAAGTAACGAACATAATCACTATTTGTTCATATATTTAGTGAGAGTCAAAAATTTTGAACCTGTGAAGTATTTATTTATGTATTTTGTATTGGGTGGTAACAGACTCGGATAACCTTATCGGTCGTATCGTTACCAAAAACTCTGAATTCTTACTTTGTATATGATCGTTTTGTTTTTTGGTTTGACGAAAGCAATAAATTTTCTCTCTCTATTCAACTCGGCACAACAGTTAGAGGAACACATATAACCAAAAAATGAACGAGTATTATAGAAAATGGCGAAATCCTGCTTATGTGCATTTCCAATGTGCGTAAACATGAGGTTATAAAAGTATTCTAGGATTTATTAGTTGACGCAGACGAACAATAGCTCGCGCAAAAAGGTCAGTCAGCAATAGAAACAAGTTTCGTTCACTAAATCATATCACGAAATCAGTCATCTTCTGGCAAAATGAGGAACTAGGGTGAGTAAGAAAACTTCAGAGGCACGTATTCGGAAGGGCCCAATTTCATTCGTCTGAACTAAAGGATTACTCCCTAAGTTATCTTTTTTATATTATCTATCATTGAATTGAATATATACATTTGGAACATATTGTAAGGGTTACCTACGTATATGAGTCAACCTGTATAGACCATTGTGAAAGTAGCACAAGTCACGTGATTGAAACAATTGGAGCTCAGAATATATACATCGATGGACGGATCGGTTCCGACCAAGGCTGTTGCACGTCTAAGTGATACTCACAGCGACCTTCGCCGGTAATAATGATAAAGAAAAAGCGCATTGGTTTAACTGTATATTTTCAGAAATCAGGTTTACGTTGTCAATGTACATTGTTACTTAATTACGAAGATATTCCCCCGCGTATTTTCCCGTGTTAATAACAAGATTAGCGACAGAAATCACCAAATTTGCTCAATTTAAATAAATCTAATATTAGCAGCGATATAAGTTGTCTCCATGGCGCCATCTAACGGACGGACCAATTAGTACACGAGCACATGAATTGGACATCTATTGAGGCGCTATTGCCTCTATCGGCGACTCACGAAAAATCATGTACAAACATGAATATGTTCATGGGAAGACTGCCAAAGATCCCGCGTTTAAATACCTTTACGATCTATAAGCTAGCTCGGCGGAAAAAACATGGCTTAAATATTATATGAATTGTCCACAAACAATTAAGACACAATGGTATTATTATATAAAGATTTTTTCACGGCGAACAAACAGTCTAGCGGGGCCTGAGAACGATTTCGCAGGTAAATATAATAACGAAAGTAGTTTCCACCCGCACAGGCAGATAAGCACGGGACTCAAAGTGTAATAATCGTCTCTGTATTTCATTAATGTTCAACGAAATTCGTGCGCCTGTTTTCTTTTGCATGAAAAACGATATGACCACAGTTGTTAAGTGTTGCAAGTTTTCATTGCGCCATACTTGTTGACAATATAGTCAATCGAACCTATCTAGTCATCATTCTTGTTGGGTCACTTCCGCGTATCGTTCATGAAGCTCTGTTGTGTGACGTCACTGAATTCTGATGGCTGGCTGCGTGCTTAACTTCCTTCTGAGCCTGCCGTTTTTATATGCAGGAAAGTACCTACTATTAAGAATATGATTCTGCAAGCATAACTTATTTAATTTGCAGATTGTCGATAGTGAATTCATTTCTCTCTGGTATTATGTTATGAAGTATTTAAGTATATTAACGAATTTTTGTGCAATGTAAAATTTTTTTGCAAATGTGCAATGTGAAATACAAATTTGTGTTGTGAGTTTTCACATATTTGCGTATAATACAGCCATTCCTATTGTGTGATATGACTCAGAATATCAGATTTCTGACCTAAGAGAAACTGAAAATAAGCATTCTATATTGTTCAGAAATAGACACAATACATGATATGAGAATTGCTGACAATCTTAGACTTCCCCATCATTGCAAAACCAAAAATCTGATGACTAGAATCAGTGCATAATTCTCATAATAAAAAATAAATTGCTATAATTTTCATAAACCGCTTGAAAACATACGAATGATTTATTTGACTATAAGCCAGTATTTTAACTTTCTAAGTATCAACTACTTGTATTAAAACGTGAATTAAATTGCCAGTATTCAAGCTGACTAATAGTTAACTAAATTTGTGTGGTGCCCTACATTTAATTAATATAGGGGTCTGTTTAAAAAATATGCATTTCCTTTTTGACATGTATTCAGTGAAATTTTGTAAATTTCCAAGAATGAAAAAAATTATATTCAAAGAAAAACAAGACAAAAAATGATTTTACAAGATCTTGGATACACAATGTGGTATTTTTCAATTTTGAGTTATAACAACGTGATTTTGCAATCTGTTAGTACTATCCTGATTCCACATAATGTTCACATTGATAAAAAGATGTTTGATAAAAGCCTTTTTAAAAAATTTCACTAACTGACTAAAATTTTTACTTTCCTCTCTAATTTTGATATTTTTAGAGGTTCAAAATGTAAATAGTACAGTAATTTTGATTATAAAAATGTCCAAATTATATTATACAAACGATTAATTTGAAATTTAGTATTACATTCTACTGAATTGTCCAACAATGCCAACCTAGGTAAGGCAGTATACTATCAGTACCGTTCATTAAAACTATAAAACCATTAGAACATTTTTAGGATGAAAACAAGACTGATTAATGAGTTTGATTGACAGCCATTGATGTGTGTGTGACGTAATAAGTTCTTTTTGAGACTAAATAAATTATAGAAATATGATAAAATACATGAACTATGGTTTAAATCAAAAACTTGGCGTAGGCATAAAATAAATCTAGGTTTCGATTCCAGAATAATCAATATCACTATATTTCTAAGTCAATTTTTATTAATCAAAAGAAAGTGATTGCCAAAAAATTCAGTCATATTGATAAATGGCTGAACCATACAGATCAATGGAGTTAATTTATTGTGTCTTAATAGCAATACAATAAGAATGGACTGATCAAACAATATGACAACTGAGAAGCAAATAAAATTTTTAGTACATTATCAAATGCCTGTAGTGGAAATTTTATTATATTTAAATTCATGAACCCAAGTCGTTTTAGCCACATAAGTCAAAGACTGTTATTATTGATCCCACTCAGAAATGATCCACAATGCATCAATAGTGAAATGAAAATGATATTCTACGAAATTCTCTTTTCTATTATTGGCAAATGTTGAACAATAGTCAAAGTCGGCTAATTATATCAAAAAGTTTTACATATTTTGAATAGGAACATACACAAACATCATTTTCTGCTAACGCGATGTTTATCTTACTATAAAGCCCAATCAAGATTCTCATTAAAACCTAATAATTTGATATATGATACATGAATAATAGTTTATTTATCTAATACAAGTGAGAAACAGCTTAAAATGTTAGAAGAGATGTTGAATTAGCATGAATTGTGAGACTACATTGTGAGAAATTGAATGCAGCTGACTTGGTTTAAGCGACTGTTGCCGTCCGAATCAGTGAAAATCGGAAGTAATATTCCAATCCAATTGCAATAATCGATAATGTGAAATTGGATTTGTGACAAAGTTGTATCAACTATGACAGAGTGCTGTATTTACAATCTAATCAAATCAGACAAGGGTAAAATACAGTGTTCCCCAGTGTTCCAACAGTGTTCCCCCCTTATCCAAGAAAATGTTCCCTAAACCTTGAGGTGCATAACACGGTTCACACTGGACTAAAAAAATAATATAATTTTAAACATTAAGCTTAACGCATACGACTTGAGTTGTGGAGGCTTTTGTTAGTCACTGAAGCAAGGAATATCGAAACGAGTTGCTAGGGGCTTTCCTAATGATCTGGTTTGGAAGACAAGTTACGTTTGGATTCACATGACTGATAAGAAGTTGCAAATATTTATTCAGATTTTAAAATAACTTTTCTTGAGCAGTGTAGATTTGAAAGGAATATTATCTAATGGGGAAAAGGAAATTATAATGAAAGATATACAAATCCGAAACTTTGTCATAATAAATGCCCAAAATTTCTTTCAAACATTTTTTAATTTTCTGTTGTGAAAATGTCATAAACTGCACAAATCTCATCTCGTGAGACATTTATATTATATAGTTGAATAAATCAGAGCTTGCATTGTTGGTTATTTAACATGGTGAAATTTTACTCGTTATTCCCCGACTAATTAGGGTAAATTTCATGCTAGTATATTTCGAAAATAAAGCCAATTAAATGAATTCTAAGCTGCATAAAAAAGCATTATCTGGATAAGTGATTACATCCTTTTTAAAATATTCAATTTTGCATCAAGCAGATCGCCCATTATCGCCCAAATACATTTTTCATCTTTCAAAAGAGGGCATTGATTTACCTCGCATGTCACCTTTATTAAAAATTAATGAAACATGTGTAGTTTAAAATTTCTCATTGTTCAAAAAGAAACTCAACTAACAGCTATGCAGATGTGGTGAAATTAATGACAGAACACATTCAAGTTCATAACCCGAGGAAGAAAAAATTTAAAAAAAAAAATATTTCTAAAATTTATTGTCATCATCCCATGCCTGAGAATTAGTTGGCCATGAAAAAATGAACAAAATAATACCCAAGCTCAAATTTTATTTTTGATAATGACTCATAATAAGCGGAGATTGGAATTAAATATATTATGTGTCTTCTACATACTAAATTGAAACTTTAATTAATTTGAAAAGCTGTCTTGAAAACCATTCAAATCTTCAAAATCACAAGGCAGATATAATAATATGTAAGGTTGTGAAATTTATCTAGCTCATAATGAACAGACGTAAATTCAATAAGTGGTATAATAAGTAAATAGCTATAACACCTGTCTAGGAACAGTGGAGTACTGGACAGGAATGTGCCATACATAAAACCGGTTCAAAAGGCTTGAACTATAAATTTTCGTATTTGGACATCTATGACTTATAATTTTATATGAATATAGAACATACAGTTCTTATAAGATTGCTTAACGCTACCAGGAAGTGACTCTGTATGGCTATCAAAAGATGTCAGTTTCTTTGTGTTATTCATCCATCAAAGTTGACTCTGAGGCTAATCAGCCTCCACAAAAAAAAACTATTTCTCTAACTTAATATCGTAATATATAAGAATGCGAGGTCGAATACATAATGCAGAGAAAATAATTAAACCTTTAAGCTTTAATCAAGTATTTGTTTTAGATAGCAGTGGAACGCCATATGTTAATTTTGTCACTGTATTTACTCTGTATATACATTACAACATAAAATTTTTAACAATATTTGACTGTGAAAGATGATTTTATGTTATGGGACAGATAGTTCTCAAGTATCATAAGATTATGATCAGATTTGAAATTAAGTTTTAACTTGATACCGTTAGTGAAGTTAGCATATATGAAGAAATCCCTAATCCACTTTTGAATACTATTTTTTTTATCACCATCTTAGATGTTGAATTTCGTCAAATTGGATGAGACATAATCCAATTTGAAACAATTAAATATGATTTAATCTACACAAATTGTATTGCATGTTTAATGATGATGTGCACTTTTCGAGTGGATAATTTCTATGTTCCTATTCACTAGTAAATTTTAGTTTGCTTGCCAATCATAATGTCCAGTACATTTTTGTTTCGTTTTGCAACCAAGGGCTATGGAGATAAAGTTAAATTTCATCTGGCAACCCAAGATGCAACTCTAGCAGAGACGTGTTATTTAAGTGACAAAAACCCTGGCTTGAAAATTTGATTTGATCCCGGTAAAAACAATGCCTTGCTTTTAGAAGACTCTTATATATAATGATTGAAGATATCAGCCACCAATGGTGCTTAGCCAATCGACTACTTGAATGTCAGACCAATAGTCAAAAGTTGCCGTTTATTTCAGAAAACAAACCCTTCTAATCATTTCTTGGGTTTAATTAATAATTGTGACTTTGTAATATTCCTTCCATTAGTTCTTGACTTTTATAACACAAATACAGCAGTTCAATACAGTGATGTTGGCTTGAAGTTTCGTTTGCATTTATGCGGAACAGCGGAATGAAATCGACAAGTACAATTTCAAGTAGGCTATTTTATGAATGTGCTATCTAGTTGTGTAGACTAGTTATAAAAATATATCAGGAGCCAGTAAAACAGCAAAAAACATTATGATGTATGTTAATTCGGTAGGCCTATAATAATGTATGGTAAGATATAAACTAACACTCAGATGTGATAAAACGGGAAAAATTAGTTAATCTGTCGATATTTTTTGAGTTTTACTCCAAGATTTACTCCAGTTCACCATCATAAAAGAGTTGGAACTAATAAAAAGCACAAGCACGTATTCAGGTTCAATTTTGAAGTCAATATAATGTTGAAGAAGAAAACATTTTCAACCACATAAACCACAAAAATGTTGTAAAATTCACAACGCATACTAAGAACTTGCCGTTTTACAAACACATTAAAAAAGAAAAATTTAAAACTACCGTATATATTTTATTGATATTTATCAAACAATAGAAGTTAACGGTTAATGATCAAAACATGCATAAGACAATCCTAATCACTGACTGTTCCTTTTTAAACTCAACGATATTGCTTTCTGTTACACATTTACAAATGACACATAACGGTATATTATGAATGAAACTATCATCAACATCTTGACTGCCTCATAAAATCCTTATTTGCTCCCTTTTTTTCATTCATTGCATTCATTGTTGGGGCTGGGCTGGGCATTCCAAATTGAATATGAAAATTTAAAATCAAAAACTTGATTTTTCGAAATTTATTAAACCTATTTTTTCAAATTGCATAAACATAGTTTGGTGATATATAGCTAAAACAAAGGTTAATTTTTTAGGAAGAAGAGGAATGCTGATGAGATGGCTTAATAATATATGGCAAACACAGCCTCTTGTCGAGTTGCCAGTACATGTTTTAACAGTCCAACATAGACTGGTAAACGGACGGAAGAGAGGCCATGGTTAAGCCGTCATATCGTCTTTTCTCTCCCCTGGGATAAATATGAAAATCCTATCTATCTTTCTTTAATCCATGATAAGCTTTAACCCATTTTAATTAGGGTCAATGTATTATCTATTTGGAATGGTTGTTGATAAAATTACTACAGTATTCAAATTCGATATTACATTCAACAATTTCAAAATCGCTCCGGAAATGCCCAGCCTTAATTATTACACAACTTATTAAATAACTTTCCAATATTCTGTTAACAAGTTTCTGACTCCGATTCTTCCAATTTAAACCTTGCTGTTCTTCACAGTCGTATGGAAATGCACATGAATGATATTTTTGATGAATGATAAATGAAATTTAAGAAGTATTAATTATTACCAGATCATACCACCACCACCATGATTCAAAGATAACAAATCAATTTTATATGTCCATATAGGGTGACACAAAAACCCTATATAACCATTTAATTACTTCAACAAACAGAGGGGAAATTTATTTAACACTTCTGTTTGTGTGTGAGTGTGATTGTACCCAAAAGTACCAGCTTTGCACAACTCTAGAATATTTTCCAAATGACATGAGTTCCGTTTTTTAGGTCACCCTATTCATCTATAACTAAGAATCTCTGAAATTTGAAGAGATATTACCTAAATTCATAACTTTATTCCCAGAAATTTAATTGTCGAGAAATTCAAATAATAATTACGATAAGAAAGAAAGTATTCTTGGAAAATTCAAGTTGAAATCAAAGCTATTAGATCACAAATCGAGGAACTATATTCAAAGTTTAAATAATATTACAAAAATTAGATATTTTTGACAAAAAGTTTTTAATGAAAATTTGCAACGTAATGTTATTATATTGCACATATAGGAAAAGAATTGTTAGGTGCATGGAATGATCTGGTAATTAGTAAAAATATTTTAGCGATGATTTGTAAGTAACTCACGTGTCTGTTGTACCAGGTGGCTTAACAGCTTTTCTACAGCAACAACCCATGGCTGTTTATATGCTTCTAAACATAGAAAAAATTTGATAAATATTCAATAGATTAGTGAGTTTTCATAATACCATATACCAATATCAACCCATCACATAGGTCTTCAAAGTGCTCCGTTAGGAAATCCTAGGGGCTCCACGAGCTATTCATTTACTCATTAAAATACCCCAAAGCAGCAAATACATCCTATCCATTAAATGAAGTGATTTGAGCTTACTCAGGAACACTAAACCAGAAAGTAACGAGGTGTTTTTTTATAAATTTATTGTGAGGCTACTCCGTAAATATTAGTCAGCCTCTTCACAGGCTCCAAAGCACCTTAAGTTTGCGAATTCCTGATCTAGTGAACTTACTATATATGAAGATAAGAAATCTATGGTTCAAGCGTTGCAGAATTCATATTTTGTTTGGAGATAGATAGAGAATCACACTAATAATAATATTTTTTTACTTACAGCCACAAAAAATTGAATCTTCAAACTGAAAGTTTGGCAGCAGCCAGGAACAAATCTTCTGTTGATCTCAGACTAATTTATACGTTTTCACATCAAATTAACTTAACGGAATAAATTTAACAAATAATCTGAAAATGATGCAAAATATTGGTTTATTAAGAATGAGATGTAACTTTATCTATAAAAAGAAAAGTAAGCAGTATAGAATACCTAAACTGATATAGGAAACCTTATTAATTTTGAAGTATAATATGCCAATAACGATTAAATTTGTGATAAAATCACTATATAATGGTTCTAATGCTTTTGTGGATCATATTACGCAATCACAACTCTAAAGTTCTGCAATAAGATTTTTTAAAACAGCCTGAAATCATACATTTTCAAGTGTGTACCAATATGACGGTAACTAATTTTGTTCGCCTATTTTACAACAAGTTGTGTAAAGGGACTGAAACCTATATTCACTTGGCTAACACAGACAGTCCCCCAACCCGTAATAGAACTAAAAGAAGGAAAATCAGAATAAAATTATGGCCTAACCCTAACATGGTACAACACACTATATCTAACTCTTGATACCATATTAACAAAAATTATAATTTGAATCTATATTTTAGCTATGTTAAATCTTACTCTAACTATTCATCATAACTTAATAACTATTCACACAAAAGTGAAATATCATGATTGTTTTGAAATGTGCAATTCCGCTCTAAGCAGAATTACTGTATGCCAATAGAATAGAATATGATGAAGTGGGCGGATCAGATTTGTTTGAAAAATCAGTCTTGTCTTTGTCAGAATTTATTAAAGCTTTATAGCAATGGAAATTTCTGACATTATTTTTTTTAATATTAACCTGAGAAAATCATTTAGCAAGGAGTGCCAAACAAATCAAATATTTGAATTGATTAAAAATTAAATATATTCCAATTTCATATTGTAGATTCTTAGTTATAGGTATAAGGTAAAATATATAAGCAATTGAAGAATCACAATATAACCAAAAAGCCTTCCAATTCAATTATTAAATACTACGGTATATATAACGGAGAATGAATAAAATCATCATATCAAATTTATTGAATATACATTGATTCTATTTGTTCTCTATTGAATAT
Organism: Styela clava; assembly: GCF_013122585.1. Lineage (NCBI taxonomy): Eukaryota > Metazoa > Chordata > Ascidiacea > Stolidobranchia > Styelidae > Styela > Styela clava. The sequence goes on along the minus strand of NW_024102832.1, from coordinate 5,789,987 downwards.
GACGAATTTGGAATAAACTCGATACCAGTATTCTACAATAGAAAATGAAAGAGATGCTTTCAAACAACATACGTCAACCGAATACCTTGCTTTATTAATCTATTTAAATTCATTGTTACCAACTAGCTTACATATATGCTATTCAAAAAATAATATCAGCAGTTATTATCAAGAAGTATTTTTCAATACATGCTCGAGACTAATATTGATAATATATTCAATCTTTCCTCATATATCTAATGAATATGGTAGCAACTCCCATAAACCACTGAAAATGAAAAACAATACATCTAACGTTATACGACCTACGCACATCGCCTTATAGTGTACATTGCTGTATTAGTCATCTTGGTGAATAATTGATAGTAGATCATAACTGGCCATACATAGCAGGAGACAAATCTATTCAAATGAGCTTGAATTATCATTGGCCGCATATAGGGCCATGCATGTGTACGCATATGAGTACCGACACCGTATATAAAAGCAACATTATTCCAAAAAGTACGCAACCTCATATCTATGATGCATGTTATTACATTGCATAATAAACTAAAATTGTGAGTCACTGATGATAGAGACAGGTTAGTGTTGCTGACACAAAGATGTAAAATTTTGGCATAATGGCAATTTTTGATGTTGGAAAAATGTTGATTACAAAGTAAATGTACTTGAATATGACATCTTTTAAACAAAATATATCCAATTCGGCCAAACAAACAAACCTCATGGAATAGAGTACTTATGGGTGTGGTTAGACCAGGTGATTCCAAACTATATATCACACTGATTTTCCATGAAAGAGGGCCAAGTGTGCCGCAAAAGTTTTGTTCATTTATAATATGAATTAAACTTATTGTATATTGTCTATCCCTCTTATTGTCCATTTAAATTAACTAGATCTTTATGCATACAACATAACACGAAAGTGTAAAACAGCCATTGCGACTTTGCCATTATCAGAAATCTTTCTGTATTTATTTGCTTCAACCACCTAGTTAGCTACTATGTGTCAACTTTATTTTATATGTGTACCCCAGCAAAATTTAGTTTTCATTCACACGTTGCAACACAAAAAAGTTTGCGAACAACTGCGTTGCACAAACTGAAACTTTACAGGTCATGGAGCGTTTCCTATTTGGTTGGTTAATGCTACCAAAATAGCCATATTATCAGTAACATACAAAAATATTTACGGTATACAACTTAAACCATAGGTTAAAGAAATTTCCCTGCGATATCCTAAAATTAATATGAATATATGCCGTATAAGTTTCTTTCGAACAATTTCAAATTCTAAATTACGAGGACTGACAATGGCAAATACCATACATATCTAATTTGAATAATAATCAATTTGAATGATGACATATCAGACTTCCTTCTTTTGTAAGCGAATGAGAATTAGTATATTGTAAAGTTATCACCTACTGAGTTGATTTTGCCAGTTATTTGGTGCCAATGAATCATTAAAAATAAAGTAAGTACCGGAGAGTTTTATATAATTTCATTTGCAAATAAAAAAAAATTGTTTGAAAACACACATAGGCAATATAAAAGTTTCTCAGGAGCAGAACTGCTATCGAGTCTTAACTACTCTTGGTAAGAGCAGGCACCCTCGCCTTTGTAAAGTGAAACTTCCTGTAAATTGAATAAACTTTCATATTTATGCACAATGAGCAATGTTTGCAGTTCAGTCAAACCAAATAAAGGTGATAATGAAACATTAACTTATTCAAAGTAAATTTCTTCAGAGTGAAACTAACAATAGATTTTATATACAGGTATTTATTCCAATAGAATGACTAATGATGTATTTCAAAAAATTATTTTCAAAAAAAAAAAAATTGGAATTGATCGACTCCCAATAAATATAAATAAATAACTCTCTAATAAATTTGAGATACAAAAAAGCCATGGTACTCCTGAAGTATGGGAACCAAGATGGCGGACACCGGAACGTAGTATGTGTACCAGGTTAGGATTAAACCAAAATTTTATTCCAATTTTTCCTATTTTAGTTTTAGTTCGGGGACTAGCCAAGTGACTCCTGTAGTAGGTACATACATAACGTTCCGGTGTCCGCCATCTTGGCTCACATACTTCGGGAGTACCAAAGTCATTGCTTCATGTCAAAATGAGCAATACCTACAATTTAATCAGCCAGTTGCATGACAAATACCATTTAGAAATGGAAAATGAATTCTCTATCCACTATTGTAAATTTGCTACCATAAACGTTCAAAGCACAGAAGTTGGACTAACAAACAAATTCCTATTTTATTACAGGTGCATTTATAGTTGACTTAGCTGATATTAGAAATTAATGAAACTATACAATACAGAAAAGACACCTATTATTATCATATAATCTACTCGATAAAACCTACACTCTGTGATACACTATGTAAAAAAAAATTATTAAAAGTTTATATGAATTAACAGATAAAAGTCTACACTTAAGTACTTGTATTTAAATCAAAATCATGTTCGCATTTTTAAACCACAGAAATTCAAATTTTCTGGCATCGACAGAGTTGCAGATTTTACTGCAGTGGGAATAAACATAAACTGGAAAGATGCCAAGATCGCTCAAATCCTGGAGTTGAGAGCAGAAGTCAATAAACAATTTTGTCAACTTCAGCAAAGACTGGGATGGGAGTAGGATCGAAAATCACTCTCTCAATGCAGCAATGGCTTGGAGTATGACTTTCTGAGAACTTCTCTCAGTAGCCAGACAACGCCAGTACTTATCAACTAGTTTTACACATTCTTAGTATTGTCTGCTTGCAAGATTGCTTTCGGGATGACACAGCGCAGCGACTCTACGACTCCATTGAAATATGACATCTGAGATTGAGTCAACTCAAATCACAGACAGCGAAGTGCCAATCCTGAATTGACTCATCTTATTTTTCCTCTTTTTATCAAGACTTTTTCAATTCTTTTTGCATAAGCTTTCTATTTTTTTTCTAGGAATTAAAACACTTTTATTTGCTTATTTTATAAAAGGCAACATCAGGTGTTTTGTTCTCAAATATAATATCAGGATTCAGGGTAGTTCCTACCTAACATACTTCAGTGGGCGTAGCATAACAATTTTTTCATGTGTCATTCCTAACCCCCACCTGACTACGCGGCTACGCCATCCAAAAATTATGTCACTACAACGTCACAGTGACGTAATAGAGCCTTTCAAACTATGTGAACTGTCATCCAAGACGCGCAGACGAGCACCCAGTTTAAACATCTATTTATCTCGTTTTCTCGTCGCAACGATCCCAATATGAGAGAGATCGATGATGTTAGTCAGTTCTTTATCGCCAGCGCCGATGCCATTACCTGATTTCGGGCGATCGAATGTATATTTGACAAGCTCTATGACGTGATTGTGATATCGTAGTGATGTAATTTTTGGATGGCGTAGTCAGATGGGGGTTAGGATTGACATATAAAAAAATCGATATGCTACGCCCACTAGAAGTATGTTAGGTACGAAACTACACGCGACCCTGAAATCATTTTTTCCATGATTTAAATTTTATTTAAAGAATATTGCATTGAAATCCACAGGTGTTATATGACTAAAGGAACAGATCATTAAAATTAGATAATAAGATACAATCATAATTTATTTACAAAATGAATACTGTATTGATCAATTTCTATATCACAAAACAAAAAAAATAAACAAGAAAAATAAAATTCTCATAAATTTCTGAGCAAATTCACAAGACAAAAAAGATGTTATTCAAACTTTTTCTTTATGACCTAATAAACATTTCTTGCAATTCTTTCAAACTCCGGTTTTACCAATGGCAATATAGAATATATCAAAGAAATATTTCAAACGAGAACCGTAATGTTAGATTTGATCTCACGCTTCAGGAGTTGATGATAACAAGACTAATAATACTGACATGCAGTTAGAGCAGGAGTGGCCAACCCGCGGTTCTTAAACCGGTTTCATGCGGCTCTTTTCACCTAGGTTGTCCAATGAAAAAAATGAGTTCCAAACTACCATTTTCGATTAAACATATTATGATTCATCGTGCATTCTTCTTTTACGTCGAAGATACGCTTTCATTCACTTTACTATGCGATTGTCCATTATTACGTCACAATTAAATTCTCCGTTGTTGTTGAACTACAAACAGACAAAGGCTGTCATAATAGGCCATAATCGTAGACGGCGGGAACGCGCAATTCGCCATTTGGGCAAAGTAAATGAATTGCAAGTAAAAAAAAGTCACAGATTGCGTCATCGACGACTCATTTAATTCTGAGACGGATAGTTTAAAACTCCCTTCTAGTCTAAAACAAGGCTGCAACTGAGTTGAAGATGATCGTTTTTTATTACTGTATTAGGAAGACTAGCTGAAATGCGTTTTACAGTTTCAAATTAGGGGAAGGTACGGTACCTACCATTGCTGCATTGAGTTATGGCAAAGCATGCCAATGGTAAAATCGCCAATTTTAAACTACCGTACATGCGCTTAGGCTATTGTCAATGTTTGGATCAACATATACATCTGCGAATCTGTATTTTCTACCCTAAAAGACGTGAAATCGAAGCATTGATCTTACTGACTGACAGACTGAAAGGACTGCTTAGATTGGCTACAACGACATACCATAATCATGTTGATTAGTGATATTTACAATAAACTAGCATGGCTCTTCGCGTTATCAAAGTACGAAATGCGGCTCTTGGTCTCTTGACTGGTTGGAGGTTGAGTTCGAGGTTTAAGTACCGGTACCGGTATGAAGTACCATACCATACCGATAGTAAGTTTACACGCATCATCTAACATATCCAATACGGACTATTAAAACGACGACAATTCATTCGAAGCCACCGCAGCATCGCTTTTCATGCTTCCATGCACCAGTACCGGTACCGTACCCGGCGCGGCGGTGTGGCTCAACGGGCTAAGCGTTAGGAATACGCTCGCCACCGCACCTCTAATCACTCTGCGTGGGTTCGCAGGTTCGAATCCCATGCAGGGATGGTTATGTGCGAGAGGATTGCTGGACTCCTCGCCGTCGTTGGGTGGTTCACGTAACCGCTGGTCGGTTACGGCTTCCTCCACCACCAAGTCCATGCTTCCGAAAAACAAACAATACAGTAAAAACTAATCCCATACCCGACTTGGAATGGTAACCGGACGAGAGGCCGTGGTTCGCCATATGGATAAGCCGTCTTATCGGCTTTCCTCTCCCCCGGGATAAATATGTAAATCCTATCCTATCCTATCCTATCTGTATACCTGGATATAGCTTTAGGGAGGAACCTGCAAATGTGAAAGCGTATTTTGCGCCCAACAGCGACCTCGAGTGGCAATATTGCCCAACTAGCCACGCCCCCTTGAAGTTTTCCGGCCCTTGAACCCATAAAAAAATTTCTATAAGTAAAGGTTCAGGTTGATTTCGACTCCATAATCAGCATACCAATAAAAATATTGGTAAAAATAAAAAATGATTATGAAATCAGGAGACCCAGAAAAACCTTAGATAAGGTTTAGCATTGAATCACCTACAAACTGATTTACCGTATATGTTTTACGTTTCATAACCATAATGTTAATTCAAAATATTTATCCAACTACCAGTTCGGGAATTGGTGTTTTTGCGAGTTGAAAACGGTTTTATTGTTTCAGGAATTTATTTTATTTCATAAAATATCTATCTACATACCGTTTGAACCACTTTAATGGCTATTCCTTGCGTAATTTTGAAAGCAGCAACTTAGCCAAAACCTGTACAATAAAAAAAAATTGGCTACCACTTATTCGATCCATACCTAAATTTTGGAAAAACTACTAAACTTGACAAATAGCATTCACGGAAAGATGCGGTGCCTATTACGGTCTATAAGATGGATAAGTATGCCACTGATCTAATACCGATATCGCTGTGGGTGGCAGTACAATCATTTAGCGCTCTAATGAAAGCAAATCTTATCTTATTTTGAACTCCACCATGGCCTAAAAAAACATTCGCCCAAGTTCCAAAGACAGGTGCCGTTCCTTGTAACCAAACGTACGTACGTGCATAAATAACCGCGGAACAGAGTTGAGCCCTCATCTTCCCACTTGACACAATATTTTAAAACAGACGCAGGCTGTGTTGTTTTGGAAATCATTTATTTTGTGAAATAGTGAGCATTAAGACTATGTATATGCACAATGCATTCCAAGATTAGTGAAAATATACAAGATACAACAATACGGCAGAACAAGTTATAATATTATCACAAAAGAGTGCTCCTTCAGTGTGTGCCACTAAGATGGCGCACAACCTGATGACCCTAACTTGGTAGGATGCACATATTTATCCCGGGGGAGAGAAAAGCCGATAAGACGGCTTATTCATATGGCGAACTACGGCCTCTCGTCCGGTTACCATTCCATGTCGGGTAGTTAATTATTTGTTTTTGGGAAGCATGGACTTGATGGTGGAGGAAGCCGTAACCGACCAGCGGTTATGTGAACCACCCTACGGCAGCGAGGAGTCCAGCAATCCTCTCGCACATAATCATACCTGCATGGGATTTGAACCTGCAAACCCACGCAGAGTAATCAGAGGTGCAGTGGCGAGGGTATTCCTAACACTGAGCACGTTGAGCCACACCGTTGCGCCCCATACACCACCGCCGGTGCACATACTTCGGGAGCACCCACAAAAATAATTCCTGGTACTGCAAACTATAGAATGTTCAATGAATAATTAACCTGATTTAAAATAGCTCAGTTGGTACTGTAAAGTTGGAAAAGAAAAAAAACGAAAATATGTACAAAGATAAAAACATGATTGATAAATTGGCACATTCAAATATATACCCAGGGCTGATCATTTTTAATCTAAAAGTAAGTAAACTACACAAATTGGTCAGACGAAAATTTTGAATCGTCATCGTATGTTTGTGTTCACTGTTCACCTAAGTTGAATTCGTCTTTTTTTTTCTTCAGTAGAATTCGGAAATATTGTACAGGTTGTCCAAAAAGTTCCGCCCGATTTCATAGGAATAACAATTTCAAATTTGAATAAATTGTATTGAATGATAAATAGGAACTACAACATCCAACGTTTATAACATCCAATTAAATAAAGGCTGACTATAAATCTTTTTTATAATTGAAAAAAAAAATCTATTTGAATATAAAGACTTTATAATCGGGCGAAACTTTTTGGACACCCTCTTCACATTCGGGATTAAATTCGAAAAAAAACCAGCCCTATATATAACAAGATAAAAATGTACATGAGGCAGAAAATAAATCATTTACCAGTAAGCATTTAGAGGCAACAACTCAGTGGAAGATTATTAACTTTTGAGCACAAATAATTGGGTAGAGCACCATACTATTTATAATATACTAAACAATTTTATATGTTTTACTGAACTTAAACTAATTATTACTGTACATCATAATCATAATAATGAAACAAGTTACCATGTTAAACACTTGAAATCAACCATGATTAGATTTAATAATCCAGATTGTTGTATAAAATTTGGTTTTTCATATTTAATTTTGAATATTCGTTTTCTCAATTTGCTAATTACATGGCCTTAATTGTCATTGATATTAGAACATTAGTATTATTATCACATTAATGGCCAATTATAAACTTTTGATATTGAGAAATATTATTTGAGAACAAATTATCAACTCAATCATCCATCTCATACAATGGGTCTCAAATTAATGGCATGATGCATAAAAACTGTGTCATAAAGTAGATTCGCTCAGAACGAAGAAAAAATTTTGGTCCCAAATCCAAATCAGTGGTGTAGAAAAACAAATATTCATGAATGATGTCGGTATTTTTCAGCAAGTGTTCAGCAGCTACAATTTCGCTCAAAACGTCACAACGACCAAAACACCATATACATATTTGGGTCTCAACTCTCAATATCTATAATTCCTGGTAGCTTTACCATATGAATTAGGTGAAGTTTCAAACACATAAAAATAATGTCCTCATCCACCTGCTTACATTATACACACTCTTGTTCTTCGTTTTCCATTGTCACATCATAATCATTTTGTTCATTCGTGTAATCAACTAGATCTTCAGTTTCTTCATTATTTTCTTCCTCTGCCTCGTTGATAGCTTCAGAAATTTTATCTTTGTGTTTTCGTAAAATATGAACTCTTACCGACAATTTTAGGCAGGAACGGAAAGTACAGAAAGCACATTTAATTCTTTTCTGTTTCCTGTGCACCGAATTAATGTGTGAATCCAGTGTATATTGCTGACCGAATGATTTTTGACAAATCTGGCAAGTCCAAGGTCGTAGTTTCTCATGCTTTGTGACAATATGACGTTCGAGACTGATGTACCAAGCAGATTCGAAATTGCAATTTCCCATGTCACATCTAAATACTTTGTCTTTACGATGGACACATTTTTCATGACGTGTCATGGATCCTTTACGTGAACATTTATAATCACATCCTTCGTATTTACACTCATGTTGTTTTAGATCTTTATGCACACACATGATATGTGTCCTCATGTGACCACTATGTGTAGTTTTATATCCACAGTCTTCGCATTCTAATATTGTTCGGCCTGGTTTTCGTCCCGTCTTCGCTTTTGTTAGTGATCGTTTTAATACTTCCGGGACAATGGTGTAACTGTCGTCCACCGTTTCAATGTCCACTTCATCTTCTTCTTCATTGGAATGAGGTTTTGGCTTGCGCTTTCTTTTAGCAGAAAATTTATCCCTCGCTTCTTCGAATATTTTTGGTTGAACGTAACTACTGAATCTCACGTCCTTACATTTGTCCTTCATGATCCGTTTGATGTTACTTGCCGCTTCTGTATATTTTAATTTTTCATCTACGGAAACTAATTCTCTGTTTCCGAAAACGACCCCATTTCTCTTTTGCCCATGAGTTGAAAAGGGATTTCCGAGGGTTTTCCCGAGCTTGCGAACACCCAGTGCTTCATGATCAATAGGATTCCTCTTTACTCCCTTCGTTGTGAATCTCGGGGGAGACGAACTTCGCAACTTTGGAATGCAATCGTATACTTCTTTGTACTTTTCGTTTTCCTCGGATCTTGGAAATTTAGAGTACCGGTAATTCAAATATAAGATTGTGTCATCCTTTTCGCCTGTCAATTCTTCATCAATATCTATATTGCTGGGAATCAAAGATTGCTGTTGTGCATCTCCATTTTCGGTATTTGATGTGTTTGTATCTTCTCTCAGGGAAGCAAATACGTTTCTGTTGCTCATTGTTTCATTTTGGTGTTTAATTCCGTACAATCCATGATTTTCTACCTGCAGTATCATAGTAATAAAAATAAGAATTGTGAATTCAAGATTGCTAAAAAGAATGATAAAATAAAAAATCTTGCCTAATATTATAATTGCTTCAAAATTAAATTAGCTCAAAATCTCTTAAAAAAAGTAAAAACAAAGAATGGTAAAATTTGCTTTGTATTCGCTGTGGTATTTGAAATTTCTAATATTCATCAGTTTTTCATTACTACCATGACACATATTTATGAACAAATCGAACTATTTGAACTGTACCAAAAGGGGAATGCTACATGGCATAGCAATAGCTAACGATTCAATACAGATTGAAGGGTAGGAATGGGGAGGAATTTAACAAAAAATGTTGGGAACCACTGATATATTCATATGCTACATAAGGAAAAAAGCTTTATGCAAATTAAAGCAAAAGGCATGGTAGGCTTTGCTGTCTTAGTTAGGATAACCAGTAGCCTATAAACATATCAATATCAACAATTTTGAAACAAATTAATTAATATTAATGCATTCACATTTATCTTAACGCTGAACAAATTATGCTTTTTATGTAATAATATGAATATTTTCAATACAACTAGTTAATACCAAAATAAGATTAATTGCAATTCAATTAATAAAATTTTAATTAACTTATTAACTAATATTACCATAGTTCTTACAGTTTGTTGCGTGTTGGATGGATAACAAGAAATGGGAAATGAATGAACATACAAATTCAAAACAGTTTCAAAATTTTAGGATGTTCACTCATTTTAATGTAGCATAGCCTAAAGCCTTAATTAAAACGCTGTACATGAAGAGGTCATATGTAATAAATATGACATCTTTTATATACCGTATTTCTCCGTGTATAATACGCACTTCCGGTTCCGGATTTCATCTCCAAAATTAAGGGGTGCGTATTATACATTGGTATAGAAAATTTTCCAAAAAATCCTGATCGATATTTTACACGCGATTGCCAAATACACATGTTTCCTTTTCGTCTTATTTCTCTTAATTTTATATGACAAAATCTGTCATAACCAGTTCATGCTTGTTGCAGTAGAATCACACCCACGGAATCGGCTATCTTGTCTAACAAGGGACAACGCATCAATTTCAATAACCAGTGTATATAAGTGATAAGAACGTCACTTTAAATCGATAGTTTATTTGTTGTTGTCGTCCAGTCGGGCGTCCCTTATTTCTGTATTGCCGTATAGGCAAAACTGAATGTTCCTAAATCATTTTTTCTCACTCTGATTTGCGGCTTGTTTCATTTCTCTCGTTTTGACCAATCGGCAAACACAACGCTCACAAATATTTTTTTCCCAACAATTTTCAAAATGCTCTAAGATGAGTAACAGCACGATAATTCGAAGCCGGGTAACAGCACTCCAAGATTGACAGACACAGACCTGTGGACGTCACAAACACTTGAAACATAATATTAAATTACAGTGAAACTTGCTAGGCTGGCTTTTCGAAAATACCAAATGTGGTCCACGCAAGTGACCGAAGTGAGTGACTGAATTTGACCGTGCGTATTATGCATGGACCTTGGTATTTTCATACGATCTACATCCTAAAAGAGCCTGATGATGATTTTGTGAGAACAAAATTTACCTACTAAAAATAAAAAATGCTTCGACAAAAAAAAAATTATTTGCAAATGACCCATTTGAAATGTAGCCTACATTTTGTGTTCAATACTTGATTGATAAAGCAACGCAGAATTTCAAAGTAGAATTTAGTTTTAATTCCATTTTATTACTATAATACTTGTTTATGCACACATTACAAAAATATTTAAACTGTACAAAAGCGGAAGTGTGACTTTGACGTAACAGAAAGGATTTGCTAAATATTGAATAAATAAAGTACGCTACTTCCAGTAGGGCAAAGGGAGAAATTCACAAAAAAAAGGTTGGCAACCAGTAAGAAAGAGTATTCATTTAATATGTATATAAGTTCCCTACAATGAAAGTTCTGAGCCAAACTAAAAGGTGAAAAAATAAATAAACATGATCAAGCATGAAAAATAAGCAAATTCAAGTCAGTGTGTCAGGAAAAAAATTAAGAAACAAAAAAAGGATTCCAATAAGTCAATTGTGAAGAAAAACTATTAGAATAGGAAATTTTCCAGGGAATAAAAACAAAAAGTTCAGATGCACATTACAAAATTTATAATTAACTTAAAACGAAAAAATGTTAGCATACTTGAATAATGATAGACGTACAATACGACGTTTCAAACTTTATCATATATTCCCTTGAGATGGGAAAGATTTCAGCATACTAAAACGGAAATAACTCACCTTGTCCGTTTGTTTAGCACTCTTGACTTTGCTTTTCAGAGTCCCATATTCATCAGCTTTTGACTGCTTCCCTTCATATGAATAAGTGTTACTCGTTGAATGAAGATCATCATCCTGAAACTTCTTAGATTTTCGCTTCCTTCCTGACCGCCTCAATTTTTCAACCACAGGAGCTGAGTTCTCTGTAGGGCTGCTGACATTCGCAGTTTCCAAACAAGATTTGGTATTGTTTAGCTTTTTGGTATTTTTTCTAGGTGACATTATGTGGTCTTAAAAATAAAAAATAGCATGATAATCATTATTCAAAATGTAGTTAAATAACAAAGATATGAGAAAGGCAATTGCAATGTAGAATAACATTTATTTGAAAAAAAAATTGTTTTAGGAACTTTAAGGAAATTTTTGCTTTTTAAAATTACAGAACTTTCACTTCAGTAACTCATGTTTTTCTTCATCACCATTATTATAGTTCAAGAGGTTATTACAGCATTGATCATTTTTATGTAACAGCGCAAGTTTTTTATTCAGCCATGGTGACCGTCAGATTGGTAACCTCAGGCTGTGAGTTTCAGATTTATTGAACATGAAAATAATTCAGAAAAGATTTGAGAAAAAAAAAAATCCTACAAAACAAGTACACACTCGAGTAATTAGCCTATCTAACATTAATTTATTCATATTGTACAATTTTAGAGATTCAAATATTGGCTTATCAAGCTTGTGACAGTATTATATTCATATATTGAATACAGAAATAAGGCTGTGGAAAAAGTATTTGCAAATTCTGCAATCAAAATAATGCTTCGAAACTCTTTAGAAGATACTGTAGTGCAAGCAGCACCGGATTAACCATTGAACAATATAAGCACGTGCTTAGGGCACCAAGCAAAGAGGGGCACCACAGAAATTTTAGAGTAGAATTTTATCTGTGTTTATTAAAATATTACGAGTTCACCAGACGACTCAATCTTTAAAATGTTCGCTTATTTTTTGTCTTCAAGTATCATATTAACCTTCTTTATGAAAATAACCACTGAAACTTATTTATTGGACACGAAATGGGCATATGAGTTGTTTTCTTAATTGTTGTTGTTTTTTCTTCCTAGTATTCACTATGTTGCTGCATTTTTGTCTTCAAAACTTCTTTTATTTTCAACAATTGGACCAATGAATTATTAGCACTATGTGGCGGTTCCATGATCGCATTTCAAGGATCTAGGGGTCAGCGAAGTCGGGAGTTTTTTGATAAGGTAGACCAGGATGGTCCAAACCCTGTCATGCTGATACATTCCGTGCGGCTACAGAACAGCGTATATTTGTATCTAATAGCAGAACGTGTTTTCAGCTATTTCAACTGGGGTTGGGATCCTAAGATTCAACTTAGACGAACTTGGTTGTTATTTGACGATGGCACTAAGCTTGCTCTCGCTGCAAGTTTTTCAATTACTCAAATATACCAATTCGTAATAAAATGAGTGTCACAAGAAAGGTGACATAGGGAAAACACAGCGAGAACGTATTTCGTTGCCCATCACACAGTGCAGCAGTGAGATGCGGAAAATACAGCGGTAATTCTCGGGAATTAATTTTAAAATAACTGAAGGCTTTATATATCTTTTTTCAAAGAACGCCACCCACGCTACATAATAATAGTCTAATTAGAACGGTAAAATCTCTTAGTTTACTAAATTTAAAGGGAGTAAACTCGCAATATTTCGATCACTTTTGAATTTTCTCCCACTTGCGGCCAGAAACCTTGAACCACACTGAGGTAGACTACTAGGTACCGATAAAATTTCTGTATGTCCACGTTCCTGCACTTACACAGCCACCCTCCAGCACTCTGGCGATAATAATTTCAGAATTTTCAATTTATTAGGTTAGGTTGTAGGTACCGGTACCGTACCGTACAAGGTTGGACTAATGGATTACGGTTTCACATGTCCTGCAGTGATTTGTGATGGTTAACTTATTGCTATATTATTATTATTAATATAATAAAGTTATATAGAACTATCAAATCTAGTCAGCGAAAGGGAGCAGGCATGCAGGAAAGCAGATGAGCGAATGTCCAGGTGATGAGCCATTTTTTGACTTGCATAATTTATTGCCTTACATTTACAACTTGACATATCGCCAAAATGAAGTTCAACTACAATAAATGCTTCTAAGCGATGCCTCGCGAACGACACGATGAAAATACATTTATGCTGAATAATGATATTACCGACATATAAATCGGAATCCTTGAGCGAAAACAGGCCGGTGACAGCAATGTGCAATAAAAGCGCCAATCGGGTGATCACGTGACCCGTTCTTCCACATGTTTACAGCTTCAGCAAATATCGAAAATCAGTTCACGGCTTGCACATACTTTCAAAATTTCATAAATATATTATTTCAAATGCATGAATTTGGTATAGAAACATATTAATATGGAATTATGAAACGTCATCGAGATGTCGCCAAAGGTTCACAAATCTGCAAGAGCCACCAAAGAATATACGCTTGAAATTTTTTCAACTCCATTATCAGTAAAAATGCGATGCATCAACAATAACCTATACCTATATTTTACGTATAAATGAAATATGAATAATAAGTTCATCGGTAAAACGTTAAAACGCGAATAAGGAAAAGTTCAGTCAAATTTTCCTTATTCCATAGGACTTGTTCTTGTTTCATTGGATTGAAAACGGCGCGGCGGTGTGGCTCAACGGGCTAAGCGTTAGGAATACGATCTCCACCGCACCTCTAACTACTCTGCGTGGGTTCGCATCCCATGCAGGGATGGTTATGTGCGAGAGGATTGCTGGACTCCTCGCCGTCGTTGGGTGGATCACGTAACCGCTGGTCGGTTACGGCTTCCTCCACCACCAAGTCCATGCTTCCGAAAACAAACAATACAGTAAAACTAATCCCATACCCGACTTGGAATGGTAACCGCACGAGAGGCCGTGGTTCGCCATATGGATAAGCCGTCTTATCGGCTTCCCTCTCCCCCGGGATAAATATATGTAAATCCTATCCTATCCTAAAACATCGAAATTTACAAATGTGTCACTAAAAACCTCAGTTTCAATCAGGAATTATCTCGCATTTGCACTGAGCAGCATTCAATATATATTAAATATATTACCACACTATTTTAATTCAGAAATAGACTGTATTGTTTTGAAAATCATTTATTATGTGAATTAGTGAGCACTAAGAATATGTATATGCACAATGCATTCCAAGATTGGTGAAAATATACAAGATACAACAATACGGCAGAACGAGTTATAATTATCACAAAAGTAGTTGCTTGTACTGCAAATTTTAGAATGTTCAATTATTAACATGATTTAAAATAGCTCAGTTGGTACTGTAAAGTTGGAATATAAAAAAAGAAAATATGTACAAAGATAAAAACATGATTGATAAATTGGCACATTCAACAAAGATAACCAGAGCTGGGCATTTCAAATCGAATAGTATATTATTCGAATTGGTCACACAAAAATCTCAAATCGCCACATCTTGTATGTTTTCAATGACCTAAGGTTAATTTGTCATTTTTTTTATCGAAGCCATATTTTTAAAATGCAATTTTGACCTATGAGTTTTTTTACGAGTGAGTTGTTGATTAAACGTTATATTGTGTGAATGTTCAGCGAAATGTCTGAGTGACAGATTCTAGCTTTTCAGAAATTTAAAAGTCATATGCAATTTCATAATATTCTCAGTATTCGGGATTAAATTTTGAAAAAAAAAATTCAATTCTGGAATCATTCAGATTTTAGAGTATTTGGAAATGCCAGCCTTATATATCACAAGATAAAAATGTACATGAGGCAGAAAATATCTCATTCAAGCATTTTAAGGGAATCACTCAGTGGAATAATATTACCTTTTGAGCACGAATTTTGGGTCTATTAGCACCATATTATTCATAATATACTAAAAATTTTATCTGGTAATGCTTTCAGAAAAGGTTTTTCATTGAATTTAAACTAATTATTACACCATAGTAATAAAACAAGTTACCATGAAAACCAATTGAAATCATCCTCGATAAGATTCAACAATCCTGATTTTTGTTTAAAATTGGTTTTTAAATTAAAATATTGAATACAATTATTTTTGAATGTTCGTTTTCTAAATTTGGTAATTTTATGGCCTTAATTAATATTATATTTGTTCATTAGTATTATTATTATATTGGCCAATAATAAACTTTTGCAACAAGACTTCTACATGAATATGACATTGGGAAATATTATTTGTAAACAAATTATCTCTCACATTATGGGTCTCAAATTAATGGCACTTGACATGATGAATTAAAACTGTGTAATGAAGTACAGGTGCTCCCGTAGTATGTGTAACAAGATGCCGGGCAGCGGACACTGCAACGTAGTATGTGTACCAGGTCAGGGTTAGGCCATAATTTTATTCCAATTTTAGTTCTATTGCGAGTTTGGGGACGAGCTAAGTGACTCCCATAGTATTTGTACCTGAAATTATGGCCTAACCCTGACCTGGTACACATACTACGTTGCAGTGTCCGCTGTCCGGCATCTTGTTACACATACTACGGGAACATCGTTAAGATGGTAAGTAATAGTAAGATAGGGAGTAACGAAGTACATTGGTTTAATAGTATGAAAAAAAATTTTGGTCCTAAATGCAAATAAGTGGTGTAGAAAAACAAATTTTAGTTTAGGTTAATTGACTCATTTTGAAAGTGAAAATATTATACATATTCATGTCGAGAATGTTTAAAATCTTGATTTATTTTTCAGCAAGCTGTATACTTGAATTCTGAATTGGATAAGTCACACAAATTTTATACAGCAAAATTATGGGTTTTTCTAACCCGAACATGGCTCTGCAAAAGTAGTCTGGTAACGAGCGATTATAGTTTGAGCAGACCGGAATCTTTCCGCTCCCAACTAATTTTTTACACACAGGGTGGAGTGGCAGGCATGGGATTGAACTGAAGATTTTAACCAGCGATGCAGTCATCATTAAGTCTAGTGTTTTGCTCTAAAAGCCACAGAGACCAAAACGGTACTCCCATAATGTGTGTACCAGGTTGAGGTTGGGCCATAATTTTATGCCGATTTACCTTATTTTGTTCTATTAAGAGGTCGAGCCTGTTTGTGTTAGCCAAGTGAATATGCCCCCTGCCCATACGTTCAGTCCCTTTATACAACTTGATGTAAAATAGACAAACAAAATTAGTTACATCCATATTGGTGCACACATTTCTGGAGCACCACCAAAACACCCTACATATTTGGATCCCAATATCCATAATTATTGAGAGCTTTACCATATGAATTAGGTTAAGTTCCAGACTCACAGAAATAATGTCTCTATCCAACTGCTTACATTATGCACACTCTTGTTCCTTGATTTCCATTGTCACATCATAATCATTTTGTTCATTCGTGTAATCAACTAGATCTTCAGTTTCCTCATTATCTTCTTCTTCTGCCTCGTTGATAGCTTCAGAAATTTTATCTTTGTGTCTTCGTAAAATATGAGCTCTTACTGACATTTTTGTGCAAGAACGGAACGTACAAAATGCACATTTAATTCTTTTCTGTTTCCTGTGCACCGAATTAATGTGCGAATCCAGTGTATATTGCTGACCGAATGATTTTCGACAAATCTGACAAGTCCAAGGTCGTAGTTTTTCATGCTTTGTGACAATATGTCTTTCAAGACTGATGTACCAAGCGGATTCGAAATTGCAATTTTCTATGTCACATCTAAATACTTTGTCTTTACGATGGACACATTTTTCATGACGTGTCATGGATCCTTTACGTGAACATTTATAATCACATCCTTCGTATTTACACTCATGTTGTTTTAGATCTTTATGCACACACATGATATGTGTCCTCATGTGACCACTATGTGTAGTTTTATATCCGCAGTCTTCGCATTCTAATATAGTTCGACCTGGTTTTCGTCCCGTCTTCATTTTTGTTAGTGATCGTTTTAATACTTCCGGGACAATGGTGTTACTGTCGTCCACTGTTTCAATGTCTACCTCATCTTCTTCTTCATTGGAATGAGGTTTTGCCTTGCGCTTTCTTTTAGCAGAAAATTTATCCCTCGCTTCTTCGAGTATTTTTGGTTGAACGTAACTACTGAATCTCACATCCTTACATTTGTCCTTCATGATCCTTTTGATGTTACTTGCCGCTTCTGTATATTTTAATTTTTCATCTACGGAAACTAATTCTCTGTTTCCGAAAACGACTCCGTTTCTCTTTCGCCCGTGAGTTGAAAAGGGATTTCCGAGGGTTTTCCCGAGCTTGCGAACACCCATTGCTTCATGATTAATACGACTCTTCTTTACTCCCTTTGTTGTGAATCTCGGGGGAGACGAACTTCGCAACTTTGGAATGCAATCGTATACTTCTTTGTACTTTTCGTTTTCCTCGGATCTTGGAAATTTAAAGTAATTCAAATATAAGTCTGTGTCATCCTTTTCGCCTGTTAATTCTTTATCAATATCTATATTACTGGGAATCGAAGATTGCTGTTGTGCATCCCCATTATTAGTATTTAATGTGTTTGCATCTTCTCTCAGGGAAGCAAATATGTTTCTGTTGCTCATTGTTTCATTTCGGTGTTTAATTCCATACAATCCTCGTTTTTCTACCTGCAATATCATAATAATAAAAATAAGAATTGTGAATTCAAGATTGCTAAAAAGGATGATGAAATAAAAAATCTTGCATAATATTATAACTGCTTCAAAATTAAATTACAAGCTCAAAATCTCTTAAAATAATTAAGAACAAGAAATATTGAAATCGGACCAATAGGAAATGAGTGTATAGGAACATACTGGGATTTCCACCTTATTAAGGAGGAATTTTACCGTTTCGGGGTAAGGAATTTTGCTTCGTATTTTCTGTAGTATTCCTAACATTCTTTAGTTTTTTATTATTATTAATAAAATGCATATTCATGAACATATCATAAACCACTTGAACTATACAAAAAAGAGGAGTGCGACATGGCATAGCATTAGCTAATGATCTATCACAGACTGGAGGAATAAGTATAGATGGATAAAGGATGTGAGCTCGTTATTTGATATTCTCATTAGGGATGGGCACTATAGAATAATTTACTATTCTAGAATAGTTAAATCGAACCCAGAATACCGAATCCTATTCTATTTTTCATACTTGTTCAAATAGTGGGAATTTCCACATTTATATGTCAAAAAATTGTAAATGTATTACTATCAATGTATTATTTATTTGAAAGTGTCCTGAACATTGGATTTCATTTGATACTAAACAGGCATTTCCCAGGACAATAAAATTTAAGAATATTACAATATTTTTTGCCTTCCAATTGTTCCAAATGTATGTAATCCCTAAGTGCTGATATGCTAAATTAAGACACGCTTTACACAATTTAATAGTAAACGACTAAATACAAAAATATATAGGAAACGGCGTTAAATCCTTTTTTTGTTTAATAATGTTAGTCTGCCGAGTGTACCAAAACATATACGCTGAGAGTTAATCAGATGCAGGACTAGCGTGTTGCCTGCAACCTATGCGGCCGTTGTAATTATTAAATTTAACCACTATTAATTGAAATCAACTTTTCATTCTGTGCGAGGAAGACTCGTGAAATACACAGTTTCCGTAAACGCGATTTCGTACTTAGTTGTTAGGTAATATAACATCTAAAGAATAATTCATTTTCTATGATTATCGTTAAATATCATTATCTACCCAGACTTAGCCCTACTCAAACTCAACACGTCACTATCTTCGCCAGATGTGGCAACTTTTTTTAAATTTATCGGCAACTTAAATACTGCAAACACTCGATCAAACGTGCGTCTATCTTGAACGATAAAAACGGACCGAAAATATGTTTACTTTTGAAAGTGAAATTTAAATGTGACAGATTTTCGCGTTTTGCGATATACCGGAAAATAGTATAATAAAATTATTTGAAAATGTTTGATCTAAATTAATCGCAAGTAACATTTAACACCTTGGCATTTTTTGGGAAAACTCACAGTTCGCGAAAATCATTTAACGGTAATGTAAATTGAAGCAAGGCACGCCTGTAAAAATTAAACGTCGCTGCAGTCAGTTTATCGGAATGTCACGAGTCGGCACAAATAATTATTATTATACGCTAACTAGATAGTAAAGCGGAAAACGCAAAAATGGTGCAAAAACGACTTTTCGCTGTGATGTGTTTATTGCCGTAGTCTTGTTATGAATATCTCGGCGAAAATACCGTATTTGATGTTTACCGATTTTGCGGGTTCTTCATGAGAATCTGTTATCGGATCCTTGTGGATTCGAATCCTCCGGATTCGGTATTCTATATTGCCCATCCCTAATTCTCATAACACAAAAAACATTATTCGAAGGTCGCCACATTTGACTTGGACATAACAGGATTAAGCCGAACTTTTAATGCGATCAGAGTTATGCGTGTATAAGCCGACCCCTTAGTTTAGCAACTTTTTTTTGAGCTCTGAACTCGGCCTATATGCGAGGATATACAGTAGTAGGAATAGGGAGGAATAAAGGTTTCAATAGGAGGATTTCAACATAAAAGGTTGTGGTTCCACTGATATATAGAATATGAATAAATAGTAGTTTACTAGTGAAGTTAGGAATGCAACTAATTATAAACATCCATCATTCTATGTTATGATACAGTACAAAATTCAGAGGGGCATGGTAGGCTATGCTGGTTGTCCAATTTAAAAAAAAAAGGGATTAACATATCAAAAATTTTAAAATAACCTGATCAATTTTAATGCATTCATATTTATATTAGCCCTAAACAAGCTCGATACTTTACTTTTTCTGTGATAATACGAATATTTTGAATGTGATTAATTGAAATTTTTTGCAATCCAATCAATGAATGAATTGTTTTTCATAAACAGTGTGCCAGTCGAGTTTCACGAATTAAATTGTGTGTTGCATTGATAATGAATAAATGAAAAGTGAATGAATATACAAATTCAAAATTGTTTTAAAATTTTAGTTGTGCACTCATTTTGATATAGATACCTTCCTCATCAATACGTTGTACATAAATAACGATATATATTAAATATGACATCTCGTATATAATTAATAGTTCCATGACAAACAATATATGAAACACTCTCATCCCAATGATGATTTTGTGAAAACAAAATTTACTGAAAATAAAGAATGATTTGACAAAAAAAAAAATTAGCAAATGAACCATTTTACATGTACACTTTGTGCCCAAAACTTGCTTAAAAAAAGTAACGTGGAATTTCTTCCTCAGAGAAATTCTGCCGTTCTTGGGGCCATTCATAGGGGCAAATTCTGTTTCTGTAGTATTACCAATATTATTTAGCTTTAATTCTATTTTATTACTATATTACTTATATTTATGCACACATTATAAATTATTTAAACTGTACATTAGCGAGTGTGACTTTGGCGTAACAGAAAGGATTTGTTAAATATTGAATAAATAAAGTACACTACTTCCAGTAGGGCAAAGGAAGGAATTTAACAAAAATGTTAGGCAACCAGTGGGAAAGACTATTGATCCAATTTATATACAATTTCAATACAATCAAAGTATTGAACCCATCTGCAAGTCCAAAAAGTTTGATGAACATGACCAGGCATGAGAAATAAAAAACGAATCCAAGTCAATGGTGTCAGGATGAAAGACTAGGTAAAAATAGGATTCTGATAAGTGAAATATAAAAAAAAACTGTTAGAATAGGAAATGCCTCGGGGGTATAAAACAGTGAATTAAAGTTCAAATGATCAACATTTGTAACAAAAGTTATAATATATTAACTAAAAATGGAAGATTTTAGCATACTAAAGTGAAAATATTTCTGGAAGACATACAATATGACTCACCTTGACTGGTTTCGCATTCTTGGCTTTGCTTATCCTCGTCCAATATTCATCAATATTGAAATGGATGTTACTTGTGGACTGAAAATCATCATGAAACTTTCTTGATTTTCTTACCCTGCCTGATCGTCTTGGGCTTATATTTGATTGATTCAAATTATCAATCACAGGAGCAGAATTCTTAGTTGGGCTGCTGTCATTTTCAGATTCCAAACTAGGTTTGGTATTGTTCAACTCATTTGTATTTTTTGTAGGTGACATTATCTTGCCTTATAAAAATTTTAAAAAAAATAGCATGAAATTCGTTATTTGAATATAGTCAACGAGAATTGATATGAGAATAGTAAATGGTACGATGGTGTAAAAGTAGGCTAGCTCAATTTAAAATACAAGTTGAATGAAAAAAAAACTGTTTTGTGAAATTGAGGCGAACAGATATTCTAATTTTTAAACAACTTTTCTATAAAATACTTAAGTGAATATAGATTCAAACTCCGACCAAAAAACCAGTGCAAAAAGTGTTATTTTTACTTCCTAATTTTTTCAATTAAAAGTTTTCCCAAAATTTCAGTAGCCCTCATCGACGGATTGTTTTATATTTAGTAATAATCATATTCTTAACAGTTTTATGCTAGTGCTGCACTTTTCAGTTCCCCAAATTTGGTCAACATATTGTAATACAGAAATTAAATAGAAAATAATAATATTTCAATTTGAATTCATTAAAATCAACTTTTTTGAAAATAATTTTGAAAATACGCTGTGATTCTGATTAAAATATATTTTATATAATATTTAATAAGACTGCAGGATTGCGAAGTAGGAACAGCCTAATACTGAAAAACACAAACAATAAATTTTTTCTCAAATTTTCCTTTCCATGTTTACAGCTTTTCATAGCAAGCTAGATCAGTAACCCATGTTTTTTTTCATCACCATATTAAGATTCAAGAGGTAATTACAGCATTGGTGTGATCATTATAAATTATTATTTCTTTCAGCTGAACCAAAAATAATTTCATAATCATAATTCATAGGGACGTTTTTTATACAGTCATGGTTACTGCCAGATTGTCAACCTCTGGCTTCGAGTTTCAGATTTATTGAACATGAAAATAATTCAGCAAAGATTTAAGAAAAAATTAAAAATCCTACAAAAAACTTACACACTTCTGTAATTAGCCTATCTAACGTTAATTTATTAATATTCTACAGTTTGTGAAATTCAAATATTGGCCTATCACTGTATCAAGCTTATAACAGTATAACAGTGTTATATTCATATACCTGTATACTGAATACACAATAAAACTGTGGAAAAAGTATTTGCAAATTACCATATGCAACAAAAATAAGAATAACTGCTTAAAATAACTATTTAGAAAATACTGTAGGCCTATGTTAAAAATATATATCTCCATGCGTCTGATGATGCACTTACATAGCCACCCTCCTGCTCTCCAGGCCAGTCTGTCAGCACTGTGGTTGACTGGTGATAATAATTTCAGAATTTCAATTTAATACCGGTAGGTTACAAGATTAAACTACTGGCAGACTGGATTACGGTTTCGCCTGTCCGTCTGTGATTCGCAATGTTTTAACAATCAAATCTAGTGAGCGAACGGGAGCAGGAAAGCAGATGAGCAATGTGAATGTCCAGGTGATGAGCCATTTTTTGACTTGTATAATTTATTGCCTTACAACTTATCATATCGCCAAAATGAAGTTCAACTACAATAAATCCTTTTAAGCGATGCCTCGCGAACGGCACGATAAAAATACCTTTATGCTGAATAATAATATTACCGACACGAGTATCGAAATCATTCAGCGAATCCAGAAAAGCGAAAACACGCCCGCCGGTGACTGCAATGTGCAATAAAAGCGCCAATCGGGTGATCACGTGACTCGTGCTATCACATGTGTACCTCTTCGGCAGATATCAAAGTGACAATGGACCTTTCCCCGAGCATCGACTTCCTTGTTTACTTTGTGACATTGGCTAATCAGCAAGATGCAAAAAGTGACGTAACAATGCCCCCTTTTCGCATTCGCTCAGACACTTTTCTCACTCAGACAGATTTTCAAGCGCAGTTGTAAACATTACCTCGTTTTCGCGTTTTTGAACTCTATTCGTTAGTTTTCAGTTGTGTTTCGGAAACTTAAATATAAATCAGATAATTCAATGATCACTCTGTCTTCCTAGGAGTTTTAATTAAATTGCAGTAATAAAAATTAGTTTAGAAATAGCTGTGATAGACTAGCCTGAAATTCTTTACCGGTACTTTAAAAAAACAAATCGTTGTATGCGATGAATCATAATGATGGTTTAAAACACCTACTCCATTTTACAAGCGCCAACTAGCAAAAGCACTCCTAAAATAGCCTCGGAAATTTTGCAATGGTAAAGTATAGGAAGAATTTTCCAGGGGTTAAAGGTCGGGGAAAGGTCCATAAATATAGTCACTTTGGCAGATATTAGTAAAATATCGAAAATCATATCTTGACTTGTACATACTTCCACAATTTATAAACATATTATTTGAAATACATGTATTTCCTGTACAAATGTATTAATTCCAAATTACACAACGTTCTCGAGATGTCGCCAAAGTTTCATAAAAATTCAATAGCCACGAAATATAGCAATGAAAAATAGTAAAATCCTGATACACAAAAGAAAGTGGCATTTATTTATATAATAGTCGATCAAGTGACTTTTGCTATTTAATTACATATTATTGTTTTTCTTTCCTTAAATACACAAAATGTGATATGTTGCTGTTTTCTTATAACATTATTAGACTACAATTGCAAACATTGTGAGAAATTACCTTTTATAACTGTATTGCTGAATTAAAAATTGTTATTTCAATATTATTCTATTTGCTATATGATTGCCCTTATATGGTATATACCTAAAATGTAAGATTTTTTTTGCTAAATGATTGCCCCTTTATGTATTTTTATTTATGTATTTATATATTTATATGGTATATACCTAAAATGTGAGATTTTTTTTGCTAAATGATTGCCCCTGTATGGTATATACATATAATGTCAGATTTTCTCAGTTTTCTAATAACATAATTAGATTGCGAATGCAAACATTGTGATACTCTTCATGACTGTATTACTGATATTGTTTATTTCAATATAATTTTATTTAGAAAAAAAAAAAAAAAAAAAAAAAAAAATAATACATACCAGTAAGTTTTAACTCCATTATCAGTACAAATGCGATGCATCAACAATAAAGTATGATGTTCAAATAAATTATGAATAATAAGTTATAATAATAGGTATAATAATAAGTATCGGTAAAATGTTGATGCGCGCATTAGGGAAAGATCAGACGAAATTAGTCAAAATTGAATTGTAATTCCATGCAAGTTATTCTGGTTTCGTTGAATTGAACACATCAAGTCGAAATTTAAAAAATAGTGTGTCACTAAAAGCTACAGTTTCAATCACGAATAAACTGGCAACGAAGATCATATTTATCTGGTGTTGGGAAATCATAATATAATGCAAGGGAGCAATGCTCAAATATAGGGACACGAAATTCAAAACAAAGTAGTACAGGTATGCAGTCTTTTATAGTAGACTACCAGTACCGCAATCTGCTCGACTGACGAGAAAGTATGTATGTATGTTTATTTTCCGCATAATGTAACAGTATCTGCATAATTATTAAATAGTGTAAAAGAACGGAACCGCCACAATGTGCCCAATTTTTTATGACGTCATCGCACAAAAAGTAATGAATGCCATAGAGCCCAGAGAAAGAAAGAAAAGTACTAGCCTTCTAGCAAAAAAATACAATCTTTACCCATAAGAAGAAATATAGCAACAGGAACAAAAATATAGTAATTCCGTGTAATTTATCCACAGAACCTTTCAGCAAATATGTGTGTTTCTCATTTTAAATTGCGTTATAAGTTTTGCCCGATTCTGAATCGTGTTCACTTTTTTTGTCCGCTTGTATTATTACTTTTTATGGGTTGGCACGTACTTGTACATTTGACAACTTTATTTTAAGCTATGCTTTAAGTATCTCTGCATTTTGTTTGTCTGTTTATTTTTTGTGTTGTTCAGTTTTATGTCAGAATGCCGAAATAAAATGATTGAATAACAAAACGATCCATATATATGAGAAAATCTGACCTTGTTCAGAAGAAACGTTACAGAAATATATTTGTGTTAGTGTGCAGCAAGAGTCTTGAATCACTTAGGATATTTATCTTTTCTCTTGCTACAGCATCCTTGCAATATAAGCATACGGAACCACCGGCGTAAAAGAATAGAAGACGGAGAAGTAGTAAGTCCCGTAAAACCCCAATTAAATAGCACAACTTATTTATGTTTCAATGATTTTAATATTTCGTCGCCGTTCAGCAGTCCGCGGCGTATGAAGTTTGCGAACAGCTGGTTTAGAGAGCACATGACAAACTTCAAGGAAGATAAAAGATCGGGGATTTTAAGTTGCGCCGAGAATTTTGATTTTGTTATGAAATTCCATATACGTGTTGGCCTGAGTTGACCCCAAAACTTTTGACGTAATGATCTTCCAGGTGTTATAGTATTGTATTTCAAGGTAAGATATGGAAAAAATTGTGAGTATAATGTCCAAATATTATGGCAATACCAAACCTAATTTAGATCCTATATAGGATGAAATGGAATTTACCAATTTCATGAAGTAACTTAAGTTTGCTTTAAAACCTCAAATGTATAAAATCGAGTAGGATTTTTACTTTTTGGATTAACTGCGGGCAAGGACGGTTCGTCGGTTTCTGTTTTAGCGACAATCTAAGTTTACAATCCAATGATTAACTGGTTTGGTCTATTCATACACAACCGGGACTGACAGCTATAGACGACTTATAAGCTTAGAATCCTAAATATTTCACTCTAAATAAATAATAACAATCCCAACATATATTTTATTTTATTGTAATTACGAGAATTTATATTTACCCCAACACAGGTGTACTATAAATTGAATTGGGATATTTTTTTTTTCAATTTTATTATATTAAATAAAAAATGTTCCAGACATTTTTCAGATTTCTCAGTTTAATCCTTGAAGTTGACACATGCAATTTGCCGTGGTATTCCACGCACAATTTCACATAGCGTAACCTCAATGTGCACCTGGCACTTTTCCATTAGAAACTTCCGAGACTTTGAATAATTTTCAAATTACAACCTTTACACAAAACAAATTGTGTCCGAAAACTGGCAATTTGAAGACTATTAAATACTTTTAAAACCGTTTAGAATTAAACCGCTTATTCAAACTACCAATTTACTATTAAAGAAATTATTCTTTTATGAATATACCGAAACCATTAATATTCTGCTCCAAATTGACTATTGAAAATGGAAAATTGATGGCTGACTAAATTTGATGTCATCTAAGAGTTATTCTTTTTCAACATGTGTAATTTTGAAAGCCTATCTTTTTTAGACTTGACATTGACAACTTCGGACCCCTATAGACATTTAAAATAAAATCCAATCACCATCACTAATAATTTATTGGAAAGAGCATCGAGAGCACTTTTGATATATATATATATTAAAAAATTACAGGCAGAAACAATAGTTTCTTATAATTACGATTTCAAAACATCTTGTTTGTCAGGGGGTACCTATCTTCGAGAGTTTGGTATGAACGTATTTTTCATTTACTGGAGTCATACTTGCGGATAGCGGATAATCCGAAATGCACGAGAGGACAAAATTCTCTGAATATATACTAAATACAAATGTCATCTTCACGTCTTACCAACGAACGAAATTTGACTGTACGTTGCCAGCCACATCAAAACCCGTCCGCTTAACTACCTCCATATATATTCAACTGTACGTTAGTTTACAAGCAGTTGAAGTAGCCAACTCGTAATGTGTCGTTGATGTTGCGGTTTACTACAAAACTTCAACTTCAGATGATAGAAAACATCCGATCTGGTATGACACGAAAAATATTGCTGTTCAGGGCAAATGGAAAGCAATCGGTTTGTTTGTCTAACTTGGTCACGGTAGTGCTAATGTTTTAGTTCACGTCAGTTTGGCGACAATTATGTCTAGACGACGATTGAGAATAAGGTATGTTTTTGAAAAATGCAAAATATTTAAAACCTAAATCAGAATGACTTATCTACTGATGATACTTTGCAGTTCACTTTATAGAGAATATGTAAGTTGGTCTCGCTTTTAATACGTCTTTGATGCCTTTCATAGGTAATGAACCCCGCGCCCACACATCAAGGTGATGATGACATCTTGTCAAGAGCAACGGCGCCTACATTATTATGCGACAAGATATTACTTCAGCATTGTCTGTCACCTTTCTGACACGATTTTATCTTTGACTTAACAAAGATGGCGTAGTTATTTTTAACTGTGTGCAATTATGAAAATATAAATATATATTCATATATCATGTTGCTTACTTTTACCGTAGATTGTTTTGAACTGCAATCATTACTGACATTGTGGCATCTGAACACATAAGCCAAGCCCAAACTTTTATTTATCATATATTCCTGAAGCGTACCCACTAACGGACAACAAAATTTCATTTTTTAGTGATTAATTTTTTTTATATTTTATTGAGCTTTTACCAAAACGACCAAGGCGTCAAGGAGCACATTTCACATTTTTATCATAATACTGATTTTTTTTCAAAATTTCAAATCGTTGCTGAATAGAAAACCATAACTATCATAACTATGAAATAATTTTTATGTTGTCAGTTTATTGTACGAATAGCGCTATCGTAAAAGCTAAATCAGCTTATATATATATTGCTATGTAATTTTTAAAATCCTAAATACGTAAAATATCATTGACACGGTGGTGGTCTCTCTTTCGTCACAGCTTAAATGGATTGAAATCTAAGCAGATGATTGATCGTTTGCAATTTTTCCCAAGAAAATTGTTGTTGGTAATTCGATAGTATGATAATCGCAGTTTGAAAGGATTTCTTATAATACATAAGAACTGTATTATATAATCTGCGGCACTAAAATTGAATAAACAGAATATAAGATTGGCAAAATATGCTGGGACGATAGCTACGACGTTCGTCGAAATTTTTTAGCTTCACAAATATTATTATGAATTTCGGTTTTAATAGAAGTTTTCTATTTTACGTGTCTGTAATAACCACATCCTATCAGCGACCCGAAGTAACACGAAATTATACCACAATACTGAATATTACTAGGGTCGAATTCCAAAAGTATTCGGGACATATTTTTGTGAAGTATTGTGTTTCAAACCCTGATGTTATTTAGGTCGCGTTGTCATATTTTACACTTCGGAAGACAAAAATAAGTGAACGAAATAAAACATTCAAATAAAAAGACTTAAAACTTTAAAAACAAATTCAAAGATTCAAGTATTTTATAAAAGTTATAATTATTAAAAATCTTTCGATATTTTAGGAGCACTTTTCTGGAAATGGTTTTCAATCAAGGACGAGAATGTCAATGATGCAAATTACTTCGCCACTCAGCAGGTGGCATTGCCCTTGAGTGTCATATGTTAAGTAATTGCGTTTGAAATGAGTTCATGATCGTAATTTAAACTTGGAAATATTAAAAAAACCGCAACTTTTGAATTATTCAAGAAATTTTGATTTGAGTGTTTTACATTGAAACGTCGCAAAGAGATAGTTTGAAACATGTAGGAAATGACTGTGCAAAGTTTGAAAGCAAAGTTCGAAAATGAAAGTGGAGGTTTAGGGTCGTTTGCAATCATTTTTTACCATATTTACTACAAATTATTTTCTATGGGACTAAGGCTGTTAGCGACGCTGTCCGTATCGTCTTTTATTTGAGTATTTTATTCGTTTATGTTTTTATTTTATTCCTATTTTAATTTTGAGGGGGGGGGGGGGGGGGGTCGAATAGCAATATCATTACACTACATATGTTGTACACAACATCTATATTAAATTACCAGTACTTACAATGGTTGAATCCGCTAGATGGGTAATACTTCTATTTTTCAAATTTTGAAAAGATTTGATTTTTCAGATTCGCGGCCTTCGCGTCCATATATTTAAGCTTTGTTCTTGTGTTTGATTCTTAATATTTTTTCCTCAAATACAAACTCGTGTATTAAATATACAAACTTCAATTTGAGAGTGTAATGATTCTTCCATCTTTTCACAGTTGTACTAACAGCGAACAACAGACTCAAAAATTAATATATAACAAAAAAATTTAGACACTCCGATCACAGAAATATTACGGTTTTAAATTATTCCAAAGTTGACATAAAGCGTCACAGTCTGTTTATTGTTAGGGTAGCGGAACCGTCAGCTGTCCCGTATTCATTCGTAGATCTGCAAATGTAATCTCCGATGTCAGTTTCTCTAACTTTATCCAAAGTTAGCCAAGTTGTGAGCTGATACTTCCCAGGTCCGCCTCTCATCTGAAAGCATAAAAAGCATATATTTACACAAAAATATCAGTAAAACCGTCATTTTTGTATTATTCTACAGTAAAGCATTGCTTTAAATTAAAATTTTGCGTTTATTTTCATTTGTCGGCATATTTCATGACATGTTTATGTAATAAATATTAAAATAGGATTACGCTAAACACTTAAAACTTTCGGCGCACGACTTTTGTGACCGCAAGATTGCAGACATTGACTCATCAGGATCATATTTCCGAAAAGTGAAAAGTTTGAGCTTTGTTATATGACCTTCGGTATAAAAATTTAGCAAATCGGTCTGATCGAAACAAGTATTACCCAAGTTAGAAAGCATTTTAGTACCCCGAATATTGTTCTTATTTTCCATATATATATATATATACCAATTGCAGTAAAACAATACCTGAAGACTTACAGGCAGCGGGTTTTGTACTCGTGATCGAGGCAGGTGGTATCGCTTGCTTATATGTACAGGGTACCCCCCCAAAAAAAAAAACAGAATCCAAAATGGTACTCCCGTAGTATGTGTTCCAGGTTAGGGTTGGGTCATAATTTTATCCCTATTTCCCTTATTTTAGTTCTATTAGGAGTTTGGTGACTGCCTGTGTTAGCCAAGTGAATATCCCCCTACACATAGGTTTCAGTCTTTTTACACAACTTGATGTAAAATAGTCGAATAAACTTATAGTTATCTCCATATTGGTACACATACTTCTGGAGCGCCCCCAAAATTTCATAATTACTTATACGAAGATGAAAAAAATTTATTAACCTCTTGAACTGTTGTTTGTGCTATAATCGTACTCAAAAGGTTCAGTAATCTAGAACATTTTTTACACAAGTTCCAAATGACCTATATTTTTTTTATTTGGGATCACCGAGTATCTGGTTGAACCAGTCGTTCTCAAACGGCTGGGCGCGGCCCGTTGAGAATCACTGGATTAAACTATCAAACGATTTAAAATGAAGCTCACTTGCGTAACGGCGTGATTTAGGTATCCCGGAAGTTCTATTTCTTCCGTTTTTCGCTTCTCTTTCTTGGTCTTAAACCATTGGATTCTAGGCAGAGGGAATCCCGACGTTTCACATCGAAATGAAACGACGTCCCCCGTTTGCGAAACGGTATTTTGCGGTGCAGAATCAATTGTCGGAACTGAAAGAATAAATTACAAGGGAAATACTGAATACAAATCTAACGATTGTGCATTACAAATTCATTCAAGGTTGACATTACTAACTCTAGCATTTATAATAGTGATTATCCCTCTATTGTAAACAAATTAAACTTTTTTGGTATTTTATGGGATTAGGTTATTTGCACAACAGACAATAATAGTAATATTGACCGGATTTAAAAATTGAGAAAGGAATATCACAGACAGAAGTAGAATTTGGACACATTTATAATCCATATTTCAAGATCGAGAAAATATGATCGTTACATATCGTTACGAATACTACCATTTTAAAATCTTTGCAGCCATGTTTAGCCATGTTATTTGTTCCAATTTTAAACAAAACTTACCCGTGTTGCATGGACCAGGGTGTGAAATACTGATCGATATTTTTTGCGATTTCAATCTAGCAGCAGATTCTCTGAATTCACAAACATTTTCGTAGGTTGCATTGTTGCTTCCACACACGGTAGTTCGTTCAGTGCAGGAACAAATACCTGTACGTCGTAGAGAATATAGATTTGGAAGTTAGTGTTTGGGTCCTCTGATAGGGTGATCACGTTTATCGCTTTATTTACTAGACAACGACGTACTGGAAGGGCAATGGTCATTTCGAAAAATGTTTCCCGAGACCAGTCAATTCTAGCACAAATCCAACTTTCTATTCTTACTGTAACCTTTTGATTGGCGTTTTGGTTCGAAATGTATTGCCAGTTTTTATCTAATTCAAAACAACACGCTTCAATTGTGCAAAAGACTTGCTTTTGCATTAATAAATTGGCTAAAATATTTGGAACTGGTAAGGTATTATCCCCCAGACCAAGGCCCAGCAGCACTGCTTTCAGTTACTTCTCATCCACTGGAATAAAGGCGTGAGTGTGAGAGAGTCCACAATTAAAGCACTTTATTTACACACCATGTTTTCAACTTTTCCTTCAACAACGAAATATTTCGATTTTTTGTTTTATCTGGCGTCGATTGAACTGTACTATTTATACATCGCATGAACTTTAACCTTCCTTGTTTGCGATTAGGATAAATTATCGGTAACGTGCGACATGCGTTGTGCCAACAAGACGGAGAACAAAGAAACAAAATATAGCACTCATTTGCAAATTGAGATTTAGAAGTAATTTGTGTACACAATGATTTACTGTGGATCAGACCAATTCCACGATATATCAGATTAGTCTGTATTGAGTCCTAAGGGAGATTATCCTAAGGGATTTGGGTGGTTTCCAATCGGCAAATACCTATTTTGTTGTTTTCACTCATAATGTTAGATAGACTGCCATCTTGTACATAATTGTTTGCTAGGCTAATTTTGTCTCATTTGAGCACTTTGGCAAACAAAAATACAACCATTTAAAGCAAAACCTTAACGAAATCCCCAAAGGAATTGTCGATTGTGCGTAACGGACCATATTTCCGCCACCCAGAGATAAGTGGCGTACATTTCAAGATACGACCCATGCGTAAAAATCATGACAATCATATCGTCACGTAAATAGCATACTTACTGATATCAGTCATGAAGTACGGTGACCGTACATTTGAACCCACGTATACATTTGAACCAATGTGTATATCCGCGGGTACAATCTATATATATGCGGGTGCTAAAACCCATGGCTTAGGATTAGTATGGGTTCAAATATCCGCAAAACAAATTCCATAGGTACAATAGTATGCAGGTGCAATTGTCGCGGGTTCAAATGTACGGGAACCATGAAGTACTATTATCATTTTATAATCTTCAATGTTTAGAAATTAAAGAGGACGAGCGTAAATGATTCGTGGTATATATATCAGAAGACGTTCTAATACTGCCAGTTACGTTACAATATAGGTGTACAGTCGGATATCAGACATACCTTCAGAATTTCTGTTACTGCCCCACGAAGGAGTTTGGTTTTCGTCGTCAAAGTCCGCTTCGCCATAAGCCGGGATGCATTCCAAGTCGTCGCCGCACGGCGGCAGCCAAATAGGGGCAAATGAAGTCATGTAGCACGGCATTCCAACACCACTCGCGCACTGAGCACAGCAGTTACATTGATCCCGAACAATACCAGAAGGGCAGTGACGTTTCATTACATCAATGGTAGGACATTCCTGCCAAAAACATGTTCCACATTTTCGCTTTGCGACATGAGGGATCCATCCAGGAACGACTGCTTCATCATTTACAAACGCGGCGATATTTTGGGTCGATTTTTCTTCAGTTTTTAGCTCCTCGTCTATTTGTGGAGGTACAGTAGTTGCTAATGCCGTCGGTTCGTTAGCTAAAGTTTGGAATTTCAAATTCTTTTTGTGATTTTTATGTTTTATTTTCCGACCTTTGTGTTTGTGCAGATTTGAATTTTTAGCACTTGCTTTTTGCGAGGCGGGTAACACTCTACGTTTACGCTCAGTTGCCTTTTTAATCTTTGAACTGGTTTGCGTATCTGCTGAAGACTTCTCAACATTTTTTGACTGTGTTAATGCTTTTTTTGTCTTATGTCTCTTTATCTTCCCTCCGTGAGACACTTCAGACTCAAGTAGTAGAATAAATATAATTGAAACTAGCAATATATACAACCCACAGTTTATCGCCTTCATTTTGCTAATGCGGCACCACCATTATCCACCGCCAAAGACACTCTTATAAGCCTTTGTAACCAATCAGTCTCATTTCACGGGAACTTGTTATTTGATGTCACTCATCTCACTACGAAGCGATTCTTTTTTCCCATGCCAACGGTTGATGTAAGTTATCGTAAACCGTTCATCGATGTTTTGTGGGGAAAAAAGGCGCGTAAAATAGGATAATAAACCAGTTGAGGAGAGATTGTTCAAAATTTCAAGTAGCGTAAAACCATTATGTGGAACCTCGCTGATTTCAAAATCGATTAGGACATGCAAATTACCATTAAAAACAAAGTAATATAGGCGTGAAATTTTGTACTTTTAATATGCATATCACCGAGATAAGTATATATTTCCAGGTATTTAATAAATTAATCACGTTTTACAGTTATCGTAAATTCTGTCAATCATTTGAAAAGTTGTTGCAAACTACCAAAAACAACGCTCATATTTACCATATCATATTTACGCTGTTTCAATCTACATTCCGCCATGTGTCCATTTGGTTGGACTTTGTCCAGACGATATCAGTACATTTTTCTGTACTATTCGTAATGTCCAAACACTTGCCTTTCAAGTCCAAACTGATTTAAAAGCCGCAATTGATTTGATTCATCACCCTAAGGCAAGCATGTTTACCATAGCCTACATCAGGGGCGTAACTAGACGTGTGCGGGTCGGAAGACACCCTTTTGAAATGTGAAAAAAAAGCATTTTTCTGTATCGTACAGAACAATTTTCGTAGCTTGGGACACTTATTAGGGTTCCATTACATTTGAACCCACGACAATTACACCTGCATACTACTGCACCTATGAAATTTTTTTTTACGGATATTTGAACCCATACTAACCCTAACCCATGGAATTTAGCACCCTCATATAGATTGAACCCGCGGATATACGGGTGCAAATGTACGTGGGTTCAAATGTACGGTCACTCTTTTTGACACTTGAAAACTAACGTTTTTTGGCCTAAGATAGGATAAGCGAGCTGTTAGGGTCTAATTTTACAAACCCCGTTTTAAAATTCCTCGCTACGTCCCTGAGCCTACTATCCTTCTGGAAATTAATATTATTTTGAAATTACTGATTCCGTGGCTCAATTTATTTGAAAACCTTTTATCTAAGATGTATTTATCATATTTTGACTTGTCGTGGATCTTGAGGTTTTGATCGTGTCGTTTCATGACCGTCAAGTTCATCTGTTATCTGACACATCCGCCAGATAACGCCAATTTAGTGACCACCATATGTTTTATTAGACAGGTACTCATGAAAAGTGAGATCATAATTTTTTGACAAAGTGATGGAAGGTGACATGAACAAATTCATTTTCATGTTTTTCAAAGTGATCGAGGTCACAATTGTGTTTCTCAACGCGAATAGAAGATGAGGTTTGGCTCTGGTAAGACATCGTATTCATATCTACCTACAAAGCCTTTTTGGAATATTTTTTTATAATAAAGTAGCCTACGTAATTTTAAATAGTTGTCATTGAGCAATGAGCTGTTTACAATAAGCTGATATAACAGCTCAAAGAACATCAGTTTACAAAATAATAAAAACAGAACAGCGGAATTTTATATGAAATATCAAATCTAGAATCAAATAGAATATTTGGGAACAAATATAAGTAATAGCCTTCAATTGAAAAATGCAATACTTAACCGATGAAAATTTCAAAGCGATTGGTCCAATATTGGATGAGAAAAGCGATGTCGCAAAAATAGATTAACGAATCGTATATTTTGATGTGACAAATCGAAAAACCGCATATATTATACGCCTCATTTTATAACGATCAAGATATCAGCATTACATATTTCAGAAGCAGCGGGTATTTGTTATCTCGGGCTGTCCATCAACCAACCAAACTTATGTAACATGTATTGATCTAACGCCACGTTTCTAGACCGAGAAGGAATTCCTTGTTGGTAAGTAATTTTTTTCGTTTTTGGAGAAGAATTTTGCTTTGTATTTACTGTAGTGTTACTAATATTCTTTATTTTTTTTCTCATACTTGAAAACATAGCAGACTACTTTAAACTGTACGAAAGGGCGAGTGCGACACTAGCATTTTGTGACCATAGCAAATGATCCATTAATTAAAGATTGATTATGAATGAGAAGGAACGAATAAAGAGTTTCAAAAGATGCAAAGAGGGGAATTTAACAAAAAATAAGCAATAACTATAAGAAGTTAATGAATTTGAGACCTTGGAAACTAACATACCAAAACGAATGTAGTCTCAGCTTCATAATTTGTAGTCCGCGTCGCATTCGGATCGTAACAAAAAATCGCATTTGGTGTTGTTTTGTCATAAAATTAACCAGAAAAATCTTTTGACATATTGTTACATCACTGATGTCACTCAATGGACTAGTGTTATGGCTGGCTAAGGCAACTAGCAAAGTTGGAAGATGTGTTTGCACAATGAAAGTGTTTTGTATTGCACTATTTACCTATTCTTGGCACTATTGTGGCCCCCGGAGCCGTTAACTTTGGACCACCCTGGTCTATGTATTTGATTTAATTTTCGTAGAATAATTTTCATTTCATATATAATGTTATATACATATATATATACGTATGCTAACATTTGCTAATATATTAAATATACAAAAAAATGTCCCAAAACAAGCGGAATATCTAAAAACATTTCAAAATAAGCTTGCAAAGCAAATGGAGTTCGAACTTGACATATATATATTTAAGAATGAAATTGATATCGAGTAGAAGGCTTATATCAATCGGATCTTAACGAAGCCCACGTCAAAAAAGCACCCCGACCCCTCTCACAAATAGTAATTATCCAGTTACAATTTTTATTCATTAACGGAATTCAGCGATGTCAGAATTAGCATACGCGCAATTACTTAAAACGCGACAAGCGCATTCTGCAGTACTGTACTTTAAAGATGACGGAGTTGTTTTTCTCAAATCTCACATTTTTATTGCATTTGCGGCGGTCCCATGAATCACTTGAGAAATGTGTCAGTTCTTGGCACAAGAGCCCAACCTTAGACCCAAGTTGTAAATTGTCCCCACTTCCATATTAAGAGCACAATGTTCTCATATGGTAAAATATATGTATCTGGGATAGACCCAGACTTTACATTCGAAAAATTGCCCGCAATGCGTGAAAACAGGTCCACGGCCAATTACACTTCCTCGAACTACAAAACCAATACACGCATACCGCAAACATATCTCTTACAAGCGTCTACTCTTGAAGTCGTGTAATTTTGGGCAGAAACGCGATATGTTTGTTTAGCTGTGTACTGAGTGAAGTCCTTAAGAATGCATTCTGATAAACGAGCCTGGACGGGTGAATGAAAACGGCATACGTTACTCCCTTTGAAGGAGTCCGTGGTTCGCCGATATGATTGACTCATTTTATTGCCTTTCCTCATTTGCGGTTTCTGTCGGGCCTTGTTTTACTTGCTTTACATATACAATATAAGCTCGCGAAGCTAATTAAAAATATTTGTTGGATTTGATTTTGCTGCCCTATTTTCAATATTTACATTTCTTTATTCTGGTTATTCACGTTCCATTTACATATTTTCAGCGTTTTTTCAATTAAAACATCCTTTCGCCTTAGTATCTGTTATCTGTAGTTTATTGGTAGCTAGTTATTTTTGAGGCAGGGCGCGAGAATTGACAAATTCTAAGAGGGGGCTGGGCTTAAAAAGTTTGTGACCTAAAGGTTATATATATCTATATACTTTTATAGTTGTCAATCGATATCGGCATTATGCGCTCGAAACAAATAGCCATCGCTTGAGGTTTAATATGTACGGGGAACAGGCGTTATAATTTCAATGGAACGGTTATGTGCAAAAGGAGCTAGCATCGGTTTCCATTCTTTTAGGCCACAGCATCCTGCGTATCCGAAACCCCCATGAATTTTAAATAGCTATAGCGGTTCTCATTTTCGAATGGTATATTGAAAATTATATAAGGTACTGTAACGTAAAATTGCTGCGACTATGAGTTAACTTCTATCTGTTGACTAATAAACTTGTACTTATCTGTTAGTTATAGTTTTCTACATTAGTCATGATATTAGACTCCTAGAATCTAGACTCCGATACTGTATGAGTCAATATATTAATCAGAAGTTATACGTGTTCGATTGGGAATCCTGTTAATTTGATATAACAGCTAAACATCTAAAAATCTTTTAATATTTTATTGTTCCGTTTAATTAAATAAACACACGATAATTGAACAAACAATCAAAGTGTAGAAAATGGGATTGTCGCGTGTTGTTACCCATACCTTCCTTTCTATTTGGCGTTTAGTTATTGTATTTAAAAGTTTTTGAGATTTTTCCGTTTTGTGGATAAATCCTCTATCTTAATTTATTACTTTTCCGGAAAGAAGGTTTATTTTCGACCAATCAGAAACTAGTTCGTTTCATTTTTGATAGAAGAAATATTGGTTGAACAAGATTATTATTATTCCCATTCCATCCAATTTATACCAAGGTATCGGCGCCGTAATTAGGGTCAAATGTATTGTAAAATAGATTGGAACGGCATAGATTTCGTGGAATATCGATGATCTCATTGTCTTTGCGTATTCGATAATTTGCAAAGTAACAATTGAAAATTTGTTACAGTACTCCCTCGTGTACATTGGATTAAGTATAATATATATATTCTCTCTTAGCTTCTAATCTGTCCTGAAAATTTTTTATCTCCCGATGTTAATAATTTGACAGACCTGAGTTTAAGAACTTGCAAAGTCTCAATTTCACCTCATTAGAAGTTAACTATAACTACATAGTTTACTTCCGTAATTTAAATGACTTATTTTGTCCAATCACAGCACGTTGTACAATTTGGGGGTACAGAAGCGAATCTTACATTGTCCAAAGGGTATGATGAACAGAGAGTTTGGGCAACCTGGTTTGGAATAGAAATTTACATATTCATCCCGGGGGGAGGGGAATTTGACTCTGAAATAAAACTCAGTTGCTACAATGCAGCATGCTTTTAAGTGATTTTGCTGTATTCAACACTCTACAGTGGTTTTCAAAGATTGCACAACAATAAAAGCACAGTGGGAACATCGATGGATGAAATATATAAATAAATATATTATGGAACATTTTGACACATGAGAGAACTGGGATAAAGATACCAACTCTCGAAGACAGGCTCAAGTAAAAGGTCCTACAAACGAGAATCTTCAGCGCCAATCCAAAGATAATTGTGGAAGGCTGTGGTTAGGGTCGTAGCCAGGCGGGGTGTTCTGAAATTTGTAACTGCCAAGTCAGACTGTAAGAGTTAATGGATCCGGGGTTCGGACCCACCTGGCTGTGGTAATGCCATTTTGTAGACTTCGATTCAGGCCATTTTAGTATTTGAAAAATTAAAGTCATTCCAACCATTCACCATCTAATCTACTGTGGCTTTGTTTTCATCACAATGATCGAATATTTCATTTGATTCAATGGCGAAAAAACATGATAATGAGCGAAGTATTGATCAATAAAATGAGACAAATAAACAATGAAAAGCGGAAATCCAAGTAAAATGCAATGCAATAAATAGAGTGATTGGGAGACTTGACCAAATAAAAATATTGCAATAGTTCAGGGAACCACTGTACCCGATGATAATACTGTTCTTCTTGAACAAATTCTTAATTAATCATAGTTGATGAAAACCTGATGAGGTTTTAATAGTGTTAGCTTGATGGACAAGTCTCTAGAGATGTGGGAGCAATCAATCAGTTTGTAAATTCCTGCTAGTTACTTATAATAGTATCAAATAAAAATATCACACAACTAAAGCTACACCATCACATCTAGCATCAAAATTACACCTATCCATAGAATTCCATGTGTTAGTTTTAGGGTCATATATTTCAGCAGTATGCAAAACATCCCAAATCGCTTCTCCATCAAGATTCTGAGACTTCACTTTCCCTCCAACAACAACAATTTTTTGATCCATAACAGAGACAAAAGCACCAGCTCTAGCTTGTTTCATTGGTGAACACAATTTCCATGCATTTTTAAACCTATCATACATTTCAACTGATTTTAGAGTTCCTTGGATATCATTATGTCCACCGATTGCATAAATGAAACCTTTTAAAAACACCAAATTAAAATATGCTCTTTTGAATGTCATATCGTTAGCAAACCACCATTCATGTCTATCTAAATCATAGCATTCAACAGTTCTCATTTCACATTCTGAGAGTCCAACTCCACCCGCCATATAAATAACATTATCAACACAAACAGCACCAAAACTGTGTCTTTCAGTTTGCATTGTAAAGTTCACGATTTCACATGCATTTGTTTCTATATTATAGCGTTCAATAGAGTTTCCAGCTCCCGTTCCGACAAACCCACCTATTATATATATATCAGTGTCAGTTGCAACAGCTTGGCAAGAGCATCTTGGAACGCAAAGAGATGGAAGATCCCATTTCCATTGTTTTAACAAGGTATCAAAGCATTCCATGCTCCCATATATCATAGAATCTCTTTCTCCCCCAATTGAATAAATTTTACCATTTACAGCAACGGCTGCAAGATTAGTTCTTGCTTCACGCAGAGATAATGGATACGGATCCCAAGTTTGACTAAAAGAATCAAATCGTTCAATAAATGAGACCGCATCCATACTATTCGCTTCCCAAGTATATCGACGACTGCTTTTTGGGACGCATCCACCAATAGCATAGAATCCTTTTTTCGCACTCTGTCTTGGCTCAAATGATTTATCTGGGTCAAACTTTTGATGGAATGATTCTGATGAACCGGATTTTCCACCAAATGATTTACCACCACCAGTTAAAACTTTTACAGCAATTTTCAAACAAATATCAGAAATTGAATAAAGAATATTATCGATTTCTTTTGAAGGTATAAGATTAATTCTTACATTCTTTAGAAGTGAGACACAATGTTTTCTTCTTTGATGAACATCATGTGAAATCCATCTAATAACACAGCACATAACATCAAGTTCAGACTCAATTGCAATGTGTTCACTTTTGACAAGATTTGTTAGAACATCAAATGGTAGATTTAAAAACTCGTCTTCTGAAATTATTTGATAAAAATGACTCTGCATAAACTCCCAGGCAGTTTTTTCTAAATCTTTAAAAGCATGCTGCTTTGCAAAGCAGTATATTCCAGTACAATTTGTGCAATCTAGTTGACTTTTCATGAACCTTACACAAATTTCAATTGCATCTGTAAATTGCAACATATCTGCTGCAATGACAATATCTTCCACAGTTTTGGAATCAATTTCAAGAGTTTTTCCATAAGAAAAATCCAACAACTCACTAAAAACGTCTGGACATATGTCATACAAAGAAATTGAATACTGATTTTTTTCGTGCATACTCGTTAAAAACATTGCTTCAAAATATCTACTGCATGCAGCAAGAACAACTTTATGACCAAAAAACTTTTTCCCTCTCACCTCCAAGTTAACATCACAGAAGTCACCGTTCAATCTTAAATCAGCTAGTTTTTGATACATACTTTTTAGGCGAGAGAATTCTTCCATACTTCTTGACTTTTATGAATTCGTTTCTTCAATGAAATCCGTTTCTATAACTCGAACAAATACGGTAAAATATTATAATAGGACCCGAAATATCACTTTGCGCTTCTTCTGTAGCTCGTTGTTTTGATTTTGTAGTAAACGACTGATTCGTTTATATGTAAACAATGTGATTAATTCATAATTACCCATGTATTCGGATTAGAATAATAAAATATTTACTTATGTTATAAACATTTTTTTATAAAATAATTTGAATCATAAATGTAAATTTGTCCAAAATGTTTAATGTAAACGGTCCGCTTATTCCGGTGTGATATGCACGAATGATCGGAGGAGCATATGTGACGTTGCCAGTTGCTGTATTTGCCTTCTTGCTTTTCGTGTCGGCAGTTTCTATTTTGTCGCCTATTTCCTGGTATTTTGTGATTATCTTGAAGCACAATGGGATTTGGATTCTATTCCCTGATAGAAGCATTTATACTATTCTCAACGCCGTCGCTGTTCTGCACGAGGAAAGATTTTTAGCGAAAATGGGATGGGGAACGGACCAAAGCATCGGTGGATTCGGTGAAGAGCCAGGAATAAAAACTCAACTTTTAAATTTCATAAGATCGGTTCGGACAGTAATGAGAGTTCCTCTCATATTTGTTAATATATTAACAGTTTTATCACTATTCTTATTTGGTTGAGTGGTTTTAGACGTGATCTATATAAAACTTATTTACGTAACTAATTTAAAAGAAATTTAGGATCAGAATATTGAAAATTCGGCATTTGTATTACTGTATTATCATTCTGCAGTTTTGTCTCATTCATTCACTGAAATAGCAGCATGTCGTATGGAATTAGACATTAGCAACTTTGCTAGAGAGGCTGTTGTGACCGTGAATGCCCAACAAAACCAGAAAATGTGTTATACGAGATACATCTGTACATAGTCTTATTGTTATGACAGTGCTATTGATTAAATTTCCTTAACAGCAAATTTGACGAACTTTTTGCATGTTTTAATTTGCCAGCTAAGCTTGTCATATTTCAGACTTTTAACTTGTCTTTACGTTTTGTGGACATTACTGTACTAATTCATGAGTGAATTTTGGAAATAACAGTTTTAAGAATCCGATTCTTAAATCTCAACTGTGTGAACATTTCTTGATATTAGTCATGCCAAGTGCCATATCTATTGTGTGACAATGTTTATATTTTATCCTTTATGCGTGTATATTTACTCCCAATTTTGAAAAATAACAATATATGATTCAATTTTGACTTCTGATGTACGATAGCTGTTGCGGACACTTCTTGCATGGTAATTTGTATGATTGTAATATGGTGACCGTACATTTGAACCCATGCGTAAATCCGCGGGTTCAATCTATATTCGGGTGCTAAAACCCATGGGTTAGGGTGAGTATGGGTTCAAATATCCATAAAACAAAAAAAAATTCCATAGTTGCAATAGTATGCAGGTGCAATTGTCATGGGTTCAAATGTACGTGGATTCAAATGTAATGGAACCTTGTAATATATATTGCAATGTGTATGCTGCATTCATCGATTAATAAAGGCCATAGCTTTTCATTATGCCTTTTCTCCACCTTCAAATCACTGTCATACACGCTAGATTCTTGCTGGTATGCTATATTGTTTGACAATTTGAGTGCATTGGACTGTCTAACACTGTAAGGCGCAACCAAAGGCCCACTGAAAGAGTGGGAGGTTCCACGAGCTTCATATAATTAAAACAGAATAAAACTATTGACAAT
The DNA here is from genome assembly GCF_013122585.1 of Styela clava. Taxonomy (NCBI): domain Eukaryota; kingdom Metazoa; phylum Chordata; class Ascidiacea; order Stolidobranchia; family Styelidae; genus Styela; species Styela clava. The sequence goes on along the minus strand of NW_024102832.1, from coordinate 5,746,905 downwards.
TGGTCTAGATTGCAAATGGTGACTCACTCTTATAAACCAGGACTCTCATCATCTGTATGTGAAACTACTGAAAGCACATTCATGTCATCCTCCCTATTTGAGGCGTCTTTTGTGTGGAGCATTGTTTTTAGCAGACACTGCCTTCAGGCAAGTCATCAAATGGGCCCATTAGCACTCGGCTTCCTCGCAAATTTTATACGAAGCGCTTAACCCTGGCATTTTATCACTCAACTCCACACTTGAACGGCACTTTGAATTTCACCTCTTTTCCACAGCCAAGGATGCGGTCGGGACGATACTGATATGGTATGACCCGTCAGAACTATTAATAGCAATGAACTTAGAAGTGTTGTACAAATTTTATTAACAATATAAATAAAGGAAAATCAAGTCCGCAAGAATCCGGTAAAGGTATGACATGATTGAAGGATAACAGAAGGAGAAATAAGCTCTGCAACTTTTGAATTAGGTTTTGCTTAAAGAATGGAGGTTACAAAAAAGCGGCATTTACTGAATGGGCATTTTTGAAGATCCGGTCACAAAACCCTTTTTCGAAGTAATGTCAAACCCCCTGCAATGGGATTCAAAAAAGTTACAACTCTTGTTATAAAAATCTAACTGTTACATTCTCAAGATTGGACACAATGTACACTAGTGGAGACGTCAAAATATCCTCCAATAATCAAACACAAACGAATTAAAAAAAAAACACTTAAGCAAAGATAGCAGATAATAGTTATATTTACTAAACAAGTCGAATCAATGTGGAAAAAAACTTATCCAACCACGAAATGTTGTAGTTTTAATGCTACATTACACATGTTAAGAACACACTCCATGGAAGAAACTGGTTTTGGATTCAGGAGGTTCACAATGTTTAAAAGTCAGCGGACCCAATCATGTTTTTGGAGCTACAAGACCAGCAAAGTCTGTTATTGGTTACAACTCTTGGCAAAGATACCGTTTCAACAAACACCTTGATAGGTTTCACTTGATAAAACTGAGGATTTCGGTATATTATTGGCAGCATACTGTAAGGATATGCGCATACACAATTGTCTGTATACAGTGTGTGTAACCACCATTATACCAGAATTGGACAGTAATACCACAAAGATTTCACATAGCAATCACTTTTGAAAATAATATTGTTAACTGACATTAAGTACAAAGCCAAAACTACACAAATTAGCAAACTTGTAACATCACACAAAGAAATTCTTTTTCGTTGAAAATTGGTTGCTGCTATATGATAGAGAATAGGAAACAGTGACCTCTCTACACCCCTTCCTTATAGGGGGTGAGCCCCATAATTTTGAGGTATGACACTACACTTAACGTAATACTAATTCTTAACTAGTAAAATCATATCTGGATATTCAGAAAATGGCTATGTGCCGGTACAGATTATCAGTCCAATGCATAACACATAGTTTTATTACTAATAACAAAATATGTACCACCCCTTAAATTTGGAAACACCCCCCTAAAATGAAAAGCTGGAGAACGTACTGCTAGGGGTGCATTCTCGGGACAAAAATAAATCTTCAGTCACCTATTCTTAGTATATTACACTAAGATAAGTTATTTGGAATTTGGTTTACAGGTTAGTGCTTGGTTAAAATCAACAGACAAAAAAAAAAACTCGAAAACCATCATCGACTGACAATATCTTCAATGAGTTAGTTATGTTACAAAGTAAAGCAAACATTGAGAGAATGTAAAGTAAATCACAGTGACAGTAAAATAACTACCCAGCTTGGTCTATACTTGAGATTAGATAAGTACCAAAAACTTTTCGTCAAAATGCCTATTGTTGTATAGGTCAGAATGGGCCACATTTTGTTTTAAGCAGACTGCTTTTTTTCTTGTGTTCATTGTTTATATTTACTAGTAATAGACAGATTTTTGGAATTTATTATGTCCATTACGACTTGAATAAGATAGGATTTACATATTTATCCCAGACAGAGGAAAGGCGATAAGACGACTTGAATATGGCGAACCACGACATCTTGTCCAGTTATCAGTCCATATCGGGTATGAGATTAGTTAGCCAGTTATTTGTTTAAGATGCATGGACTGAAATTCATTGGCTGCCAATTTATATCAAGATTGTCTACTTATTTAAATATCTTGCTACTAGTACAACTCTATTTTCAGTATAATCTTCACTGGAACATTGATCAGATGCAAAGAGGGCTTCAAGTTTGGTAGAAAAAAATCCGCATTTTGGGTGCAACATCCATTTTCAATTAATATATTGCAACTCATCAGCCCCCACTTACCAATGACAATAATACTGTGATATCATCCGGCTTTCCACCTAAAAAAAGAAAAATAAATTCAAATAATGGAGAATAGAGGTCATTTTCCAGGAAGCAGGAAGTGAAGCAATCATCAAGTAAATCATTACAAGTTTAATTCATGGTTCTTGAATATCAACCATTACTACATAGAGATCTATACTACTTGGTTTGGAAATTTGGCCAAATTAGTGCAATCAATTTCATTCACTCAAAACGAAGTTATAATCTTGAGATGGACAATAGCACTTGAACCCTAAATAACCAATCTGTTATGTCGACATAATGAAACAAATATTTTTTTGGTTAGATCAGTATTAGTTAGTTAAGTATTAATAATAAAAAGTATCCGAAATAATATGGACTACAGTCATAATTACTAAAAGCACAAATTTAGGTTACCGGTAGGTAACTTAATAACAGCCTACTTGAGTTCAAACTGCATTACATGGCTAGAATGATATGACATTTCAGTTGAAAGATACATGATCATATTTTAGCCGGCTTAAACACCGGTAATATGATATTTATGACGAGGAACATATTAATCAATATTACTCATACATCTATCTCTATATCATAATAATAGGACATCAAAGTCCCACATATTTCTTTCAATATGAAATGACTAATCACTTCCTGGTTTTACTTTTAAGCAATTTTTTATAATCGAGCATGATCCATAGATAAGACATGCCTCGTGCAGGAAAGTACAATATTACACACGAGTCGTATGCGTACCTGTGACGTCATAACCATTTTCCTTGGCTTGTTTCGCAAATGGTGATAAATAATCAGGGTCGAACGAAAGTTTGTGTGCTTGTTTTGCGATTTTTGTTGCCGTGTTCTTGAGAGTTTCATATTTAAAATCCTGCGGAATAAAGATTGATAGATATCAGATTGCTTTTAGATATTGTAAAGAACATATTATTGGAAATGGTCATAATTGTGCATAAAATGGCAATAAAAAATAAAATGTCACTGGAACACTAGCCATCAGTTCCCTCTTACAGCAAAATACGAAGTAATAACACATTGGCCCATTTTTCCGATTAGCTGGACAAAAGAGACAATAAAAAAGTAGTTTGCATTGAATGTTTCGAATAAGAGCAATTTTAATTTTTTTCTCACTACGCCTCTGCGATCCCTGGCAGTAAATACAACTTGCAATCCATATTAGAGAAATTTCACACAAGATACAACCTATTATTTTTAGATCAATTTTCAAGAATTCTCAAACTCTCACCCTCATGCTGGATAATTCTCTTAGTATAAGATGATCATCCATATTATCGAATAGACCGTCAGTGGCTGTTAAAATTATATCTCCTAGTTCAATTTGAAAGCTTGATACTGCGGCATCTTCAGGCCTAAAAAATGAATGTAAACACAAATAATGGTCGCTGAAATATTCACAAGTTTTGTTTAATTTTTTTAATTAAAAGATGCCTAGACGATTCTAAGAAAATGAATTTAAAAACTAGCCAAGTGTTCTGCTATTATGAATACAGACAAACAAAAAGCAATATATTATAGTAACTCGACCTTACAAAACAAAACAATAAACAATATTAGTATGAATGGGTATAGAGTCAAACGAAGGTACTTCGCTAGATGCCATTTGTGATGGCTACATTAATTTAAAATTTTGTTCCACTCGTGATCATACTTTGGTGTTATACATGTAAACAAAATCATTGTCAAAAGTTGTCTGACAAATAGAGTAATTTAAGTTAATTGACAGCAATTTGTTTAATTGTTTGACCATAATGCATTTATTCATTTATTTTCATTTGTTGGCATTTCGCAACAGAACTTGCGACTAAGATATATTTTGCCATTGACCAATAAAAATAATATATATGATTAGACCACTGAATCCAATACCAGAGATAACTTTTAAAAATGAAAATCAGGCAAAAATGCCCCCAAACTCACATATCACTATGGACCTCTCCCCTTCTATCAACAGGCGGAATAGAAAGTTGGAAAGGAGAATTAAAAAAATGTTGTTGTTCAGTTGATCGATGAATAATTTTCCCTTTCCTAACAACCATGAATCCTGAATCTCCGAGATTTGCTGCGTGGAGCGTTTTCTTCAAGCGATCCAACATAACTATACAAGCCGTACTGCTACCTGTATATGGACGATGTCAATATGATCAATAAATATGCATATAAACTGATTTTAAATAGGCCTATGGCTAATTTATTTTAAATTGTGTATATGATGTTAAATACCAGGGATATTCAAAACGAATTGAATATCTGAAGACATTCGAAATTCATAAATTCAATATAGTAACTTTTTAAATTAGGAACATTTTTAAAACAATTTTGTTTAAAATTAATAATTTTAAGCCGTCAGACAAGCAGATCAAAACATGCAATATCTCAACTGGTAACAACAACACAGAAAAAAAGATGACCTTATATTTGCGTCGTTTTAGATGTGTTCAACATGAAGATATAGTGATTTATGAACTTGCCCTTGATTCAGAATGCATTCGATATTCCATATTTGAAAATATTTTTTCAGAATGTATTCAAAATAGCGCAATATTCATTATTTGGACATTCCTTTGTCACATCACATTACTTACATCTACACACAGCATTACAATAGATTGAGTAGTTGATTGAGATTTTATTTAAGGTTTATCGGTACATATTATATAATGTAATAAGAATTGGAATTCACAGCAGGCAATGTTCAAGTACCAGTACATATTCACATTCAATATTTATGAAGCTTCAACTTCAAGTTACAACAGCACAAGTTTAATTTCGAAAATTCGATTATCTGCATGCGCAATATACATATACCAGACAACAAGAAAACACAGAGATATATATAAGAGGCCATAACACCGACAGAGTTAATAAATAAAAGATATTTAAAGTCATTCGAGAATTTCAAGTATAAGATTTCTAATGAATACTTTAAATAGGACTTATTCTTAAGAGAACTAGCATATTATTATTATCACAGATATCATTACATATTTATAAGACAGGATTTTTATGTAGGAAAAGTTAAGGATGCATTGGTTGGTTGGTTCAAAATTTTCTACACTAATTTGAAGTTATATGAGAAGTATATTGATTATACTACCTATAATTAATTTTGAATGCATTTAAATATCCAATTCATCACATGCATTTTTTATTTAACATTTCAATATAAAATAATTTACATACAATTGTGATGTAAAATTACATCGGTACTACTTTGGTATGCGATCACGGTGATTTTAGTTACGGTTAGGAAATGAATTCTATGGGAATGTCTTTATGCGATTGAGATCAACTTTCAAGCAGGTGAAATCATATACCAGTGGCACCATATAATCATATATGTTCAATAAAATGCTATTTTGTCTTGAGAAAGAACATTAGGGGGAGGTGCTAATATAAGTAAAGCATGCTACAATGAGCATATTAAATCAATTTAATCTCAATCCATTAAATTGCAGCCAAATCATTAGAATTCAGGCGTAAAATAACAATAGGATCTGGCATATGGTATTAGATTGGTATTCAAAAAGGAACAGATGCCCACATGGTAGTATATGAGGAATTAATTAAAAAATAGTGAAAATCACTGTAGCATTAAAGGTAATTTGGTGGGTAATCAGAGCTTCCATGAGGTCCCTATGTTGGTCTTATTTCCAGCAATGAGATAAACAGCACATTGAGGAATATACACATACACCCTTATATTGGATAGAGTTCTATCCATTCATATTTTCAATCCTATGTGTTGAAAATCTTTGTTCAATTCGAAACCTATGCTTTCATATTATTTTCTAACAAAGTAATTGCCAATGAAGGGTACCTTCTTTCATCTTATGCTGAACTGTCAAAAACACTTCTGCAAGTAAGATGAATGAGTTGCGATGTTTCGAACAATGAGAAATTATTTCTGTAGCAAATCATTGTTTGTGTTTGTGATAAATAACGTATTTGGAATGGTTTTGAGTTTTGAGCCAATGGTAAACATGGATGGATATGAATATTCAATCCCATATTGTGCAATTCCAAGAAAAGAAATGCAAACAAAAATAATTCTTAAAAACTGAGTTGTAATTTTCTAATACTCTCTAAAAATTCATGTTTTGTATACAATACAGTGAAACACTTGTCTTGTGAGAAATCATGTCATTACCGGTACAAGGTACATGCTATAATTAACTATCACCAGCATGACTAATATATTGATTGATTATACTTCGATCGATGATGAATTTTCGAAACCTACATTTACATGCAACAACTAATCTAAAGCTTCCATATAAATTAAATTATAGCACTTTCTATTGAATTAAATTATTTTTCAATGGTCAAGTGTTTACTGATCTTTGAGCTCAATAAAGTAGAAAATTAAAGTTATAGATTTTATTCTGAAAAGCATGTTTATTGATGAACTGCCTAATAAAAGCATATTTCGTGATATGATAGGACTTTTTATGTAATGAAGAACCAGTGTACTACAAAAACCCCAAAGTGAAGCTACCTAAGCAAACATAATAAGATAAATGGAATAGCTGTTGTTGATGGTGGACGACATGCAGACGTGCCATGAGCAGACAAACTAAAAACAGTCGATGGTAAGAGAAAAATGGAGCATTTAAATTTTACAGTATGATTGCGACCAAAAAATGAAAAAAAATATCTTCTAAATATTAATATCGCGCCATAAAAGAATAAAAACTGATGATGGTTAAAAATAAATAAAACCTAATTTCAACATACCTACTAAATTGACTTTGTTTTCAGACATCTCTTGAAATCCCATTGCTAATAAATCAACAGGATCGCTTGGCACAAATTTACCCATTCTAACCAAAGTTTCACAAGTTTCCATCAATTTTCGAGAAAACATAGAAGGGTCAACACCATATGCTCTCCATCCACCAACACCATCTGCTACACCTGTGAAAAATATATTTATATAAATTATATTATTTTCAATAATCTTATTAGGCATTCACAGTGAATCAAATAAAAAATAAATAAAGACATCTGACATCAAACTTTCATCAATATGCATTACGCGGAAAAAGGCCCCACCGAAACAGCTACCTGTTTTTGAAATGCTCCAATTTGATGAGCTCTGTTGTTGGCACATTGTGCCAAGCGTTAAGTGCTCACTTGTCATCACGCATATGATTATCCTGTGCAGGTTCGTATCCCGTGGGCCATGAGAGTTAATTATATGCAAGAGGACCGGTTGCCGGTTACAGCTTCCTCCATTACCAAGTCCATTCATCTGAAATAAATACCCATTTCCATATCCGAAATGGACTTGAACTGGACGATAGGCTCTGGTTCACCATAAGTCATATTATCAGCATTCCTCTTTACCAAGATAAATATGAAAACCCTTTCCTGTCCCTACACCCCAGATGTGAATGCGTGAGTAAAGAGCTTGAATCTAAGATATTCAATTAACCAGTGACACAAGCATAGTTAGATAATGTCATCAATCACTTGGATTTTTCTTACCTAATACATCAGTTGAGTTATGTTTCGCAACAAAGCAGGCATCGTCTCCATATAATCTTTTATCTAATAAAGCAGCACTGGCAGGTTTTGACGCCGGACTTATATTTCTAGTTGGAGAATCTAGTTTTGAAAATCCGCAAACAGCTGATACCAGGTGACATGGATAAGGTTTGTTTACATTGGCTGAAATTAAATACAATTTACATTAAATTTGTGGAGTTTTTTATTTATCCGGGACAGTTTAAACAATAGCAATAAACCTTCCGAGAGCTTGGTCTTTGCTTTACAATTTCTTCTACTCATAAATAGAGAGGATATTTTTTTTGATGAATTCCAAACCATATAGTTTTGCACAGTTAGTAAGTGAAATGACAAAATAATGTTTCAATAGGTATAAGAAATGAATGAGTAGTTTTTACATAATTTTGAACACCAAAAATAATCCCAATTGGTTGGATTTACTGTTAGATAGACCATGCTAAACGAGCCCGCTGTTTGGTAACAAAATAACATGTATAAATTTGTCTACATTTCATCACAAGCCGGAAAAAATTTTGAACGACATTTGGTTATCAATTAAAAAGCTTTCAATGATTAGTGTTGCCCTTTCTCCATCTTCCGTATGACAAATTCAACTAGACACAACAACCATATAAAGTAACTTACCGATTGATGGCTGCGGAGTAAAAAATCGTGAAGTGAATCGCATAGGCCAGGATGACACAATTGGAAGATAATCTAAATCGCCTTGTGCGAGTGTGTTAGCAATCGCTCTTGCAAATACTCTTCCATATGCCACCACTGAAAACATGGCGGAATAATATTCCAATACAATTCAAGCTTAGTTATGAATAGTTAGAATATAAGCAGTCCTCTGCAGTGTCATAAGCCCCAACGCTGCATCATTCTGTCATTTTTCTTAGTTCAGTAGTTCATTAGCTTTAGACTAGTTACATATAACTAGGCTACACCAGGCTAAAAATGAGATCATTACATATATATTCAGATATTAGTTATTTTTACATACCATAACATAACTTTCACAAATTACAACTGTCAGACTGTACAATGTTTGAACTTTCGGGCTGCTTATCACATGTTCAGCTGATTTTGAACACTAATCATGCCGACAGACTTTTTTCATTTAGTTAAGTCTGATTGAAAATAATGCTTAGCTATGACGTGCAAAATATTTTGATAACTCATCTTAAGTCTATTTCACTTTCATAAGAAGGAAAATCCAAAAATCTGAGACACCATTTCATGGCTTTTAATATTCATTTTCGGCTACTTATTCAATGTAACGCCAAAACGCAATATTACGGGTACCGGTAAGTTGTGATTTATTTAACAGGTGACTGTCTTATTCTGGTCGATGAAACAGTAAATCCAATCACTCCCTTCTGCCTTCTTCGCGCTACAAGAGCTGGAGAGGAATAAACACTGAACCACTGACAAGCGGCGTGACCTTGTCAATGTCAACTATACTCTCGCTTTCTCGACGATTAGACAAAGCGCCCGTCGGAGCGTTGCGAGCGAAAATGATTTTGTGCAACACGTGAACGTTCATATTAAAGTATACGATATATAATAATGAAAACAACGCCTAAAAACGCCTACACGTCGAAATTAGATAGACAAAACCAGACACACACACTTAAGAACAACAGAAACATCAGCAAAGTAATGGTGGTCATTATGACGCAATTGGACGTCAGAAAAAGCAAGTCTGACGTTATACATCGTGTTGTGAGAGACGGATAGAGAGAAGAGAGATTTTATTATCACAAACAAAGTCAACACTATGATAGATTTAAATAAACAGTAAATATTTCAATAACAATAATTGGTTGATCATCATTTGTGAGGGTCAGTATGCAAGACCGGTTAGGTCACCAAGGCTCCTGGCCCATATGTGCATTAAATGGAAATAAAATACAGTATATACTGTATGTGTGAGCAATGACATTAAACAACATGATAGGCAACTCTGACGTCACTCCATAAGACTACATGCGAAAGATTGTATTTCATGATACGCTCCAATGCACATATTTCTCGTCGCCTTTCGCGACCGTTTTCCGCTCGCTTTTGCTACCCGGCGTCTTCTTTACGTGTAGTGCCTGCCTTTTTGCGCCTGTAACGAAAGAAAATAATCTCTATATCTAAGAAGTTTTGCTCACTTGGAAAGCTGGAATGGCAGACAAGCTGTAAAGAGTAATTCTGGACATCATAGACGTTTTTTTTTATCAGAGAAGATTACAAACGCGATAGCGTAAAGATTTTGTGGAACATTTTGCAGATAATGACAAAGTTCAAAGTTAGTAATTTTAATGTTTGTGCTTAAACATTGAAATTTCATTTAAAGAGAGTGTCATACAAAACAGCAAAACTGTTTTTACTTCTCTTAACGGCGCTGTGATACAATTCCATAACACTAGTTTGCACCTATCGAACTTGCTTTAGTAGGTTAATTTATTAGACATAATTACATATTTAGTTAACCGTAGGTAACATTGCTGGTACATAATGCCTCGTAGATAGGTTTGTGTCTAAATGTAGGAATTTAGTTCATAGCCCACTAATTAATATCTTCTATGCGGGAGGTTGCAGGGCTGATTCAACTTGCAGCCTTACCGATCATCTGACGATGCTCATTTAGTTTGGCTCGAGTAAGTCTTCTTGAAAGACATGTATGAATGGAAACTACCTATATGTTTTGCCTTCTTCCGATTTTAGAAGACAAATTTATTCTGAGGGATTTGGCATATAATTCTCATTGAATGTTGGCTGTTTATGATTCCTATTAATTGTGAATTCTGATTATAACAAAGAGTTTTACGGGCATCTTTTTCTTGTCAATACTCCAAGCTGAGGTAATAAACAAGACAATACTGTACATTTATGTCTTCTGGAAGCAAAATATGCACACTAATTAAAAGTTTGACCGTAAATATATACTACTACGGTTTGACTCATTGAGATAATACATCATGACAGAAAATACAAGTTAAAGATATGTATGACCATCACATGGTAATTAAAATTAAAAAAATATCAATAGGGGCTGTGGAGTATGAAAAGTTCAAGACAAAGAAAAGAACAAAAGTTCATAGCTCACGAACTCTCAATTTTGCCTCCATTGCTTTGTGAAGGCCAATATATTCCGAGTGGCTGAATTGGTTTACCTTTATGATAGCAACGATTTTGTATTTATGTAGCGAGATTTTTTTCAATTTAATTGAAGTGATATTATTTCCCAAAGCAATGCTTGAATTGTCTAGAATAGATCAGTGGTGTCAAACGCATGGGTTTTTCGAGAGCCGCATTGCATTTTGGAAATTGTAAAAAGGGCCGAAAACACTTTTTGATAATGTATACTTGAAAGATATGTTTTTCAGAAAGTTTTAGTTTGTGACATATATTGTGATGCAACAAAACAGTTGACCAAGTTTTATTATTTTCTTTAATTTCAAATGCAATTACATATTAATCTTGCATTCCACTATTATTGCAAGTTACTGTATTTATTACAAAAAATCATAAAATTCTTTATACAACCATCAAAATCATTTTTGAACAAGCTTTGGATAAGGAAAGAATAATACATACACTAAAAATGACTTAATCTAAATATATGGACTTAAAATTAACAAAAATACTACAGTATAAACTCAATGTTTTTTTAATTACATTTGTCCTGACGTTTGGCATCTCTTTGTGTCACCAGCATACTAAGGCCAGGCTGAAATGATTTTATGGTACCAACTCTAACTAACGAGGTCACATGATCATGGGTTAATCTGGAACTTTGCGAATGTTTAATTAATTCCAGTAATGCAAAAAAGTTACTTTTATCATTTCATGAATAGATCAGTAGAAAAACAAATGACAGATATTTTCGACAAGACATTTCGCGCCACATTGCATAGCATAGGATTGCTTGAATTATTATTGATATTGATTTTTAGTAACTTAAGTCGTTGTATATTTATATTAATATACAAACACATGGAAATTTTCTGTTCGAAGTTGGTCTTCAAAATTGTCATATTGACTGCTGAGCTTAATGTGTTTTTCATTGTACTGATGGAAATATGACAAATTAAACAATGTGCTTCAAAATTTTGTGAAATGCAGAAATATTGCAACTCCCATTTTCTTCGAAAATGCCACCTTCTTTATGTACTTTGCGTTTAATTTATTCACTCAAGTGTTTTATTCAAGTATTCTTTTGCTAGCTTGATGTGTATTCTTAATTGGGTCAAAATGTGAACAAAAAAAATTAATTTTCCAAAACTACTTTCAGTAAATTGCGTTCTGTGTGAATATTCAATTTCACTTTAAAAAGGTTGAAAAATCTATTACACCTAGATAAAAAAAAAACTCCAAAATACTATTACAATTATTGTTAAGCGTTCGAGGGCCTCACTGGAAGTTCTCTGAGGCCGCGAGTTTGATATCCCTGGTCTAGATTGAAGTTGTCCAAAATATATAACAGTATTTTATCATGAATCACGATTATACCCTTTCCTGAATTTCTTCTTTAGTACTACCAAAAGTTGATGAATCAAATATAACACAGGTGTAGTGAGTGACCCATAATCCTCATTTTCCAAAGCTGTTTTAAGTATGTCTGGCATGTTTTGTGCCTTTTTACAAAGAAGACCGCTTATGCAATCTTACGCTTCGGAATTTTTAGTTATTTTCCTCAAGCCCTGCGGGATGTAGGGGCCATACACAACTCTACCGGAGGTTCAAATGTCTTAGCATGCCTCCATAGGTTGTTCTTCTATTGCAAACATTTATGGAGTATTCTGATTGTATTTCTTGGAATCACACTGTCACTGATATGTCGCCAGACTTCTGAAATATCCCCTTCTGCTACAGTTGTCCTGTGATAAAATATTAGGAAATTGAGGTTGGACGAATAGTTAAAAGTTTTGCTTTATGTCGGCTTAATTTCTTGATTGATATACTTACTATTTTTGCTATTGCCTCTTGTGCTGTAGGAGTCCCACAATGCTTAGACAGGTTTTTTCAAAACTTTCACATCTGAAGAAAGAGAGGAGATTCAATAATTTTCGTTAAGAATAAATAAAGCAGTCTATATGATTTAGATTGGAAAAGCTAATAAATCCAATATCTCATGTTTTATGTAAAAAATGTTTTACTGAATTTGGTATATAAACCAACTAATAAAGGGGTTTAGTCAGAAAATTACAAGCATCGGTGGCTCCAAATACTTGAGAGATCAGACTATACAATATAGACCGGTATGAGTGAAATGTTAGGTGAACTTGTTAACCCTTTGATTCAATACGCAAATAAAAGTGAATGAGCAATAGTATGTTACAGCAATGAGTATATATCCTCACTGATTAAAAAAATCGAAATGGACGTGTATGAACTATTTGAAACCATAAGGGGTAAGTAAATAAGCAATTTCGGCAAATGGGCAACTACGTACCGTACTGATTTAATAACTTCGTAGTATTTGACAAAAGCTGGCTTTCCCACATGTACTTAACAGTGCGATGCCCGAGTGTGATATACAACAATAGTATTTACCTTACTTTTTTCCGATTTCTTTTTACCTTCAATTTTCCAATATATCATTAAAATCGACAACAACTGTCAAAGCAGGCACGAACACCATTCGTGCTATGCCTTGAAAGCAGCACACATTCGCTCGTTTTCGTCTCGTCAAGTATGTGCATTGGAGCGTGCTATCGGATACGATCTTCGGCCAAAAATGCCGGAGTTGCGCATCATGTTGTTTAATGTCATTGGTGTGAGCAATGACATTAAACAACATGATAGGCAACTCTGACGTCACTCCATA